>CM044018.1:4642450-5099950 GCA_024085815.1 Flaveria linearis | reverse complement strand
GCATCTCTTTTTGTTTGTTAGTATTTACATATGTGTACACATATGAATACATATATAACAAACAAAACAAACATACCCAGTGTATCCCGCTGAAGAGCAGGGTCTGGGAGGGGTATATGGTGGCAAGTCTTTCCTCTATCTAGAAAGATAGAGATATGGATACATATATGTAAGCACTATTTAAAATGTTTTGATTATGGATAATTAAGTAATCAGAATGTAAATAATGATAGTACATATATGTAAGCAAACTGTAAATAGTTTGATTAGGGCTTTTTAAGTACCCAGATTTAAAATGTTATTGGTATGTGTTCGTAATCAAGTATTGAGATGTGAGATTGATATGCATTTGTTATTGTTGGTTGGTATGTGCATGTGTGTACACAATTGTAAAATCGTAAGTGTGAGAATTTGAATGCGTAGATGTAAGCAAACTGTTAAATGTTTGATTAGGGAACAAATTTAAAAATTTGTTGATACGTGTATGTAATCAAGTGTTGAGTTGTTTGATTGATATGCATCTCTTTTTGTTTGTTAGTATTTACATATGTGTACACATATGGATACATATATGTAAGCACTATTTAAAATATTTTGATTATGGAAAATTAAGTAATCAGAATATAAATAATGATGGTACATATATGTAAGCAAACTGTAAATAGTTTGATATGCATTTGTTTATGTAGCTAGTGTTCGTCATGCGGCATATGGAAATGTACATGGGTAATCATGTGAAGAACTGGGACTGTGAATTTTCAAGTGATGAAAAGAGGAAGAAAACCAAAATAGCTTCTTTGAGAAAGAAGTATGCTTTTAAAATTCTGATGTCAGATATTAACGTATATCGCGACAAAGTAATGATGGAGGCAGAAGACACGGTGAATGAAAACGTATATTAGATTAGATCTTTATGATTTTTGATTTTTTTTATTGAACCAATAGGATTGTAAGAAATCTTCTTTTGGGAAATTTGAATGATTAACAGTTCAGATGTTATAAAATCTGATGTTTGAATTACAAGTTTGTATGTTCTATGCTTATGGGATTTGTATGTTACACGGGTGAAAGCTTGTTTACGTATCTGTATATGCTTACATTAAATGGGTCTATATATAAAGAACTAATACATCTTGTTTTGAGATAAAAAAAGCAGTATGACGATGTTTTGTAACATATATGCTTACATAAACACTTGTAACATATAATTTGCTTACATATATGTAAACATTTGAAAAAATTTGTTAAAATTGGTGTGTACAGATTAATATATGTAAGAATATATCAAATTTGCAATATGATGTTTTGCTTTCATGAATATTTTGTATTATGTATATGGTGAATAATCCGGATACATGAATATAAAAGTATTATATGCTTACATATATGCTTACATGTGTTTATGCTAACATATATATTGCTTACTTATATGTAAGCATTTGCAAATATGTTGAACATGGGGTGAGGACTGTTTATACACAAATAAATAACGATGGACCAACAAATCATTTATCATGTTACACCAAAAATAATGAAATATAATCCATCCGTAACAAATGTGCGTAAAACATTACTCAATTACAAACATAATTAAAACGACAAACTTATAAGAAACTATGTTAACGCAAAATCTTATATGTGTGTGTATGCCGATTAATGATACTAGACTGTATCGGAATCTCCATAATCGTGATTTATTCCATCGTCAGAATCAAATGTTTCGTCTTCCATAAGAGATGTGTCTTCAGAAATATCACATTGGTCCATCTTATCCTTCAATTTCTTCTTTTCGGGACAGTTTCTGTAATCGTGAATATTTACCTCAACAAGCTTGCCATGTATCGAATTTGGTTCCTACAACAAGCTTGTACTCAACTGGAACATTAGGAGTCCAGTATCGTGTTCCATTTGGAGATTCATAAACATTGGTAGATAAAGAACCTTTATAGTGAGAAAAAATATAATAAGTCAGTACAGTATTACAATTTCAACAGACTTGATTCATACGTATTGATTAGTATAGAAATATGGTTACTTATGTAAGCTTACATATACGTAAACATCCATATGTTACATTAACATCATGTTACTTACATATACGTAATCATTACGTTTAACTTTGAAAAAATACCCAAACATATTAGGAAAATAATTACCTTCATTTTCACCACCAGTAAGATATATGTGTCCATCTCCACGATTCATATTTGATGTGACAAATGTGGTCGATGAGTCTAATTCGAGATTATTAATGGTTGAAGGTTTATCAATCTGATCAATAGGTATTGAATGTGTTGCTTCAGCAAAATCTTCAATTTCCATCCCAGATACAGTTACCATTACATTAGAATTGGAATTCTCCATCCTAAAATGGTGAAAACAAAAGATTACAGAAAAATAGAGCAACATCAACACATCAACACTAAACCAATAAAGATACCTACCTTCTTCGTTAAAAGCTTTGTTGAATTCGATTATGAATCTGTTGAAACTCGAATTGAATCCATACAAAAACAATCAAGCATCGATAAACCTATTGTAACCGAAGAATATACGATATAAGGAATCGGTTCCAATAATTGTGCTCATCAAATCGAATTTGTGGAGAAAAAGTAGGGATTTAATATTCATTAAGAATATATTATGTATAAAATTACATAAATACCCTTTGAATATAAAAATCTGAAAAATTAAAGAAAAATTTTGATTGGATGAATTTGTTTTTCTCAAAAAATATTGGTTTTCTTAGGATCCCTCCCCTATGTATATATGTATATATGTATATATGTATATATGTATATATGTATACATGTATATGTATATATATGTATATATGTATATGTATATATATATGTATATATGTATATGTATATATATGTATATATATATATAGGGTTAGGATTATTACAGAATCACTTTTTATTTTCAGAACTACAGAACCATTGATTTACATACATGTATATTAAGTCTGGTAATACTTGAGCTGTTTTACATATGTGTATATCAGACATGAACAATAAACTATATAAAACAACTAAATATCACCAGGTTTAACTTACATCCATGTAAATCAATGGTTTATAATTTACATTATGTAAATCAATGGTTCTTTTGGTTCTGAAAATAAAAAATGGTTCTGTAATGATCCTGATCTTACATATATATATGTATATATATGTATATAAATATATGTATATATATATATATATATATATGTATATATATATGTATATATATATATGTATATATATATGTATATATATATATATGTATATATATATATATGTATATACATATATATATATATATATATATATACATATATATATATATGTATATATATGTATATACATATATATACATATATATATACATATATATATATATATATATATATATACATATATATATATATATATATATATATATATATATATATATATATATATGTCACATCCCGGTGGAAGCGTGAAGCGTTTTTGATGTGACTTGTTTGTTCAGAACACAATGATTATAAGAGTCCATTATCAACACATAACATCATATAACATACTTTATTAATATAGGTTAGGATTAGATCATATATATATATATATATAAATACTCAAAATTTGATATAATCCTATTACAACATCTTATTTAACTATAACATCTTCAAAGACGATGGAAATGAGCATACATCGCTACACTGAAATCGTAGATGTTGACAGTTAAGATCACACAGACCCTTCCTACAATTTCTGCCCAGCCATTGTACACATCAAAAAAGAATTCGATATTGTTAGTCATGGCTACCTGAAAAGAATACTCAAAATAGTCAACATAAAGTTGGTGAGATCATAGGTTTACATCCAGGCAAAATATTTTTGATGCATCAATTACAACCAAACCTGTTCTTACTAATCTGATAATTTCTACTGTCACGAAATAATTTATAACATCAGATAATATAGCTACACAACACCCATCTTGTTGGTGCAGTAAATATTTTCCTAAGTAGCGCTACCTATATTATCCAACTATTCCACATCCGAATTAATGGTTGTATCATAAATGACGGTATATCTTAAAAGTTTTAAAATAATGCATTAAACATAAACAGTATGCTTTTTCCCCCAAAAACTTTATAAATACCAAAATGGGGCTATGAGTCTCACCTTTCTCCAATTGATAACCTATAAAAATAAATTTTATAAGTTAGATACAAAATTTTTCTTTAAAATTTTCAAAACCTCAGATGGAAGTAATTACTAAAATTTTAGTAGTAACATTATTAGATAATATTACCATAAAAGTTTCAACTTCCATTTTATCATAAATAAATTGTTATAATTATTACAAACTCATCATAAATCACTAAAAATAGCTACTGTCGTCCATAAATTCCCAACTATTTACAAAAGATTACAGAATTAAATTAAAATACTTCATAAATTTATTGAGGTTTAAATCATAGTAGATTTGTTTCTTTAATTTTTACAATAGTATCAAAATTTAGTAAACATAGCTACACAATTCCAAAAATTATAAAACTTGTTCATTATATTGAGTTAGATTTATCATAGCCTAAGTGAATTTATCAATATTTATTACACTGTTTAACTATTTCTTTTTATTTTTCCTTTACAGATCACATAAAATTTTATATCTCAATCATAAAAATGAAATAAATTAAAAAATAATTCCTGGAGCTTTTATATCATATGAGAATCGTTATGTGATTTTTACAGATTTTATCCGAATTTATTTCTATTATTCAAGGATTTTCTTTTATTTACCTTAAATAATTTGTATAAATTATTTTACTTATTATATTTTTACCAAAATTCACAGAATGATATTTCAGTATCTTTAAAAATCATTTTCAATGTTTATTCCCACAATCGCCATCATTTAGTATTTTTACTTGATTTTCTTAATATTTCAGGGTTTAATCTTCTATAAATCCCAAAATCTCCTTTTTGTCACAAGTTTCCTGAAATTTTTAGTTTTGAACATTTCATTATTATGAGTTGATGAAAATTTAGAGTTTCAAGATATGTTAGGATTAGTCTTGATGTTTAGGTACATCAAAACTAGTTACCTATATGTTATAACACATGTGTAACCATTGATTACAAGATACATTAAAGAGATTAAAACCTTGTGAATGATGAGGAAAAGGAACTGATGATGATCGAGGGATGGTCGGGGGTGTCTTGAATCCACGCCTTGAGAAGATGATGAAGCTTGGATGTTCGTTTGCTTGCTTATAGGAACCGAGAGGTGTGAGGATGGTGGTGGTTGATTATGGTAGTTTCTAGAGCCGAGGGGGGGGGAGGAAACAAGGATGGTGGTGGTCGTGGTTGTTGATGGTTATGTGAGGGCTGAGTGGTGAGAGGTGGTTTGTGGTGTTTGTGTTAGGACCGTGTACGGACAGAGTACTAACTGATTCTACGTGAAACCGAATCAAATAGCGCGAAATTCTATTTGATTGGCGATCCAATCAGGGAGAACGTTATCCGAATCAAACCTAACGATTAGAATACGTTAAGAATGAAGTAGGAATGATCTGAAATGTTCTATGAACTTGGAAGGGACGCTCTGTACGAACTGGGACGGCTCGGGTTGTGAATTCTCGAAGTCCTTTCTTTTTCACGAATTAAGTGGTATTTATAGGTTACAGCTTTCAATCGTACAACTGAGCCAAGCGACTAGCTCAGTCGTGCGACTGAGTCATATGATTGATTCATTCGTATGACTGAGTCAGTCTTATGACTCAATCGTACGATTGACTCAATCACCTGGTTCAGTCGTGCGATTGGCCCATTCGCATGGTCCAGTCGTGCGACTGAATCAGAATACTTAGTTAAACACATTCTTGAACCTTTAATGATTCAGAACTATGTCCAACAACTATAAACCTATATAACAAGTTCATATATGCGTGTAACAATAAATAAGATTCATAGATATAACATTTAACAACCAATAAACACTCATAGAAGAGTTTTACATTTCATTGATAAAACTTTACATCTATGTTATAAGATGAAAGTCTATAACATTGAAGCTCACTAGACTAGACCTAGGGACATGTGTACCAACAAACTCCCCCTTGGACCTAGATCTATCTAAACTTTGACTTCCTTCTTGAACTCTTCAAATCTCTTTACTTGTTCTTCTTTTGAAACCCCGACATGGATATTGAGTGCGAAGCATAGACGTATGATATGCTGAAACTGTAGTGCTTGCACTATATCCTGCGTGTCAAAAAATAATGGCCACTTGTATAGCGTATAAACATCTGACGCTGACAAGTTGATAAGCCACATGGGGTCGAAAACCCTTATTGTGTCCACCATGCCTTCCCTATCCGAAACGATGACGGCCTCTCCCGAGCGCCAGTCATAGTACCACCACTTAAAATGTGGGGTAAAGTCCTGTGGCATATCCCTCAATGGAATTCTGGACATCGTACGCGGAGGGCGCCACTTCAGGACTATCTTTGGTAGACCAGTGATGGGACTCACTTCAGACCTGCGGATGTACCTCGTAGCCTGCTGTGCTCTGAAGTTTACCCATCTCGTCCGGTATTCCCTTTTCAGGGCAGCCTCAAACCAGCCTGACATAGTAACTTCAGGCGTGCCAGCTGTTTGAGCTCAAACCCGGGAGAGTCTTTAGATCATGAGGGAATCGGAAGTACTCGTTTCCCCTATCCCTTTTCACTGCGTAAACTCCAAGGTCATCAAAATGAGCCTAAGCAATGATCTTCCCTGACACCTTCATGTTCTTCTTGACTTTGTATAGCTTGGTGTAGCGCGTTGGGCTCGGACCTCAGCGAAGCAAGCCGCCCATTCAGCCTTTCGGATATCTACATCAGCATCCGAGGCTTGGGCTTGGCTAGTTGATGCTTCATTTACCCTTTCCTTCTCACTGAGTTTCTCCAGAATATCACTGCCGAGGGTGTTAACCAGATCTGGAAACACATTGCCCTTTTGGTGAGTGTATTCTGGATAATGCTGATTAGTGATGTCTTCTATCTCTATTTCTTCAACATCGTTGAGCTCATCATCATCAGCATCATCAAAAGTTGGAGCATCCTTTACAATCTCGTCCGGATTCAGTCGAAAGATCTCAGCAAGTTGCTCGTCGGTTAGGTCGTGAATTATTTCTCCTTCTTCAGGAGTATAACTCACCGACCTTCTGATGATCCCCTGCAGATCAAGAATCATTGTGAGTTGAGACTTGATCTGTTGGAGGGGAGCAACATCGTGCTCATCTTGCTGAAATCCCGGATGTGCTTGATTTAGACATATAGAATAACAATCATTAGTAAGTAATCAAGATAATTAAACATTAATCATTAAACATTTACATAAGTTACATAAACATTGACAGATGATTCAAGAACAAAAGTTGAATAATAAAACATCTAATCTGTACTTTTTCCCTGAATCATAGCCGGATCTTCAGCAGATGGGGAGGTAGGCGGGACAGACGATGATGCTCCATGGTCCTGTTTCCTCTTGGTCCTTTGCTCTTGACCAGGGGCAGAGGCGGATGCATCTGCATCTCCTTCATCATCATCATCATCCTTGCCTCGAGCCTCGCCATCACCCTTCTCATCATCATCTTCACTTTCATCCTCTTCATCATCTTCCTCATCATCACCATCGTCATCATCCTCTCCTTCCCCTATCTTTAGTGGCTCAGCTTGCGACCCCTTCAGCTTTAGCAAAATCTTTTTATTAGCTGACTCTAACTCCTCAATCTTCTAAGTAGAAAGGATGTTTTGCTCTTGGAGTTGGGAGATCTGCTCAGCCTGCTGAGCAATATGCTGAGCTTGAGAAGCATTTTGCTCCTCAAGCTGACGAAGCCAAGCTGCCTTCTCCTCGTCTGCAGCTAACAGCTTTAGCACTATTCTGTTAAGTGATGCAAGCTGTTCCTCCACTCCAATAGAAGGGAGGGATGAACCTGTGGGGAAGGAGGATGGGCCGGCTTGGTGGCTCGTGGTGGGGGTAAAGATTGGGGGTGGTATAGAGGTGGTTGGTGGTTTAGTGGAGGTAGTGAAGATTGGGGTTGGTATAGAGGTGGTTGGTGGTGTAATGGTAGTGGGTGGAGGAGTAGTAGTGGGTGGTGGAGTGGTAGTAGGGTTGGCTGTGGTAGTGGTGGTGGCTGTGGAGGTGGTGAGTAGGGTAGACCTCCGTCGCTTGGGCTTCAGCCCATGTGGCTGAGCCATCCATTTTCTCCGAGTCCCTCTGGACCCGGAGGCTCCCCCTCGGCTACTGGGAGAGTCTGGGGTATATGATGGGTCAACAGTAGAACCCCCAGACCCTCCCGGGCGTCCGCCAACCGCCCTAATACCCCTCTCCATGGCTATGATATGACTTCCTATCGTTCGTACCAGGGGCTCATCATCCAACTCTTCTTCCTCATCAGGCAGAAATCGCTGATGGAAACCAACACTCTCTGCTCCTTCTTGGGTGGATGATGGAGATGTCACATCGGTAGTAGTGGCCCTAGATTGTGTGGGGCCAGTATCTCCACCATCACCGTCATCATCATCCGAATCATCATCCGGAATCGCTATAAGCTCCGAGTCCGAGTCACTATCATCGTGATGCCACTTTTTCCTAGCTGGCGCCACGTAATCCTCACGGGCCAAATGCCCAAACAATCTCCTCACCGGGGGCTTCACCTGCTTCCCCGGTATACCTTCATTCTCCCCTGTGTAGTATCATCCATAACCTCCAATACTACTGCATCATCTTTCTCCATAGGTAGTTGGGGGAGTTTCTGATCGATAATCATCTGAATGAACCTTGGGTACATACAAAAACTCTCCTTCCCCTTGGCCTCGATGTTCTCCACGGTCACACCCTCAAAATCCACGTGCGGGTTTTACCGCGAGGCGTGTGAACAAACCAGGATCACAGTCAATAGTTACTTGGAACGACTCTATATGCCACGTTTAACATCAGCCAAACCAGAGTTCAAACTCTAAAAATCATGCGGAAGCGTATTGTAAATAAAACAAACCCAAAGTATGCAAAATGTATCATATGGCAAAACACGTGCCAACCAAATATTTGAAAACCATAAGTAAAAGACGAGTAATTATGTTTGTAGTTTAAATCTTTGGAATGCATGCTGACTTGTGCAGTGCTCCTATCGACAATCCAGATTATCGACCTGAGAATAGCATACTAAAAGTCAACACAATGGTTGGTGAGTTCAAGAGTTTGCGTATAAACATAACAGTTTAACAATCGTGATATATATAAGCATGTGCATTGTAATAGATAGCTAGTCCATTAACAAATAAATATTAATATATAGTGATTTCGCAATTGAAGCTGACTATGATATGTTTGCCTCCTGTCACGACTTACCATGTCGTGACAAATGTACATAGGATAAATTGCACCCGGTTGACCTCGAGTCACACAGGTGGGGCTCGTCAGACCCAGTAGTACTACCCAAGTTTCCCCGCTATTCAATATTAACAATTCGAAAGTGTGAGGACTTCATCATGGTAAACAGCACTATATTAATATTATACACATCTTAAATAAATAAAGCGTTTGTAAAATTACCAGTATGCTATCTCCCCCAAAAAGAGATTAAGTAAACAGTGGGGCATGAACTCACCTGATACGCGTATTGAGTACTTAAGATTTAATTGAAAGAACAAGTGGACAGTCAACCCTCAGAGGTTACCTAAATCATGTAAGTACATGAGTATGTGTTAACAGAGAATATGTGAAACCCTAAGTGCACTACAACCAAGACTTAAGGTTTTAGAAGAATAGACATGTTTGACCCAGTTGACCCGTTTGACCCGTTGGTGACATTATGTGTTCTAAACCATTTAGACAGACATGATCACATATTATTCATGGTTAACATTCTAGTGAATCACATATTATGCTACATTCCCAATGCATTGCTTAAATCTTCATATTATATATATCATACAAGTCATGTAAGTTCTTAGCATCTAGCATACTCAGTGTGTTCATAACACAACTAGTGTATCATATAAAAGGTCAGATCATGCATTACCTACTTATATGACCTATAACCATGAATTAGCATATACGGGTCAAAACAGATAATTTACCAAATAATCATCCATACTAACCACAACACATTCAATATGTCCAATACCTACCACATACATCAAGATGATTGATTTCCAGTACCAAACATGATGTCCTAGTTACTAATCAATATTCAAAACCAGACATGATCATCAAAGTACATAAATCACCCAATAACCAAATAAACATTCCATACAACCCAATTAACAGATTCTATCACTTTAGGCATCCACAACAATCATTCTAGCATGATACTAATGTCATGAACATGTCCAATTACCAATATCCAATGTTCATCCAAAATAAAGTTTCCCTTTTGGGAAAGTTCATCCCAAAATCTAATAAACACCCAATGTACACATAATTCATCAATAATATACTATTTCAAGCTCATAACAACAACTAACCATGATCAACAACATCAAGCTACCATAATTCATCAATTCATATCTAAAAAGTTTCTACTTTTGGCAAGATATGAACAACAACATTCATTCTAAGGTTTCTAGCATTCATATCAACAATCTAGCACCTAATCAACATCATAAACACATCCATAACATCAACACATTACCAATTCAACGTTACATGCAAAATAAAGTTACTATTATTAGTAACCTATGATCCAAGCTCTCAATTCAATAATTTCTTGCATGATTCATGTTTCCTAGCATTCATACAACCTAATTAACATCTCAACAACATCAACCAACAATCAATTCCACAAAATCATCACAATTTACGAATTAGGGTTCGTCTTCATCAAGGTTCATGATCCAATCATTACAAACGTGTCATTCATGCATAATCAACGTTAACAACATACATACAACCAAACTAACATGTTAACATCAACAAAACATCAAGAAATCGACATCGTCAACACCTATTTCAAAAGTAAGCTTCGGCCAAGCATAGAAATCCACAAAAAAGATCAAAACTAACCTTCAATTCACGTGTGTACTTGTTAATGAAGGTCCAAATCGCGTTCTAGGGCTTGAGATCAATCAAAACCGTGGCTAATTGAGTGTTCTATGCTGAAAATCGTAGGGAGAGGGGATGGAGATGCTGTTCGCGATCGTGGGGTGGGATTATAGGGGCTAGGGTTGTTTTGTTTTAATTAATTTACAAGAATACTCCCTCTAAACCTTGCATTTTGTATTTTTATAAAATTTAAGCTTTTAAACTCTTTATAATGTGTTTTTAACTTAATAATATGAACATCTAAACTAATGGTAACACTATATATTTTATTTTATAAAATACAAGACATACGAATTAACACACGCGTTTCCGCGTTACGCGATAAAATTCATCGTTAAAAATTAAATCGCGTAAACATATAAGCATAACATAATAATCATCTAATCAACAAGATTATTATTAAATTTACATTATTAATTATTATTAGGTCACCAACATCAAACGACAACTAGTGTGTGCTTACGGACACGTGTATGCAAAACTTAACGGAACTAACGGAGTTTGGTAACGGAAAATTACCGGATGTCACATTATCCCCATGTTGAAAGAATTTTCGTCCCGAAAATTGCGTTACATGGTGAGAGTGTTCCATCCATGGTGAGAGTGTTCCATCCATGGTGAGAGTGTTCCATCACTAGTCTACTGCATTGGCACACAGAAATCGAAATCGAGTGAGTTTTGGATGAGTTGTTACATCATCCCCATGTTGAAAGAAATTTCGTCCCGAAATTTAAATCAATACCTTTGTCTGCAGGCACCGTCTTGAATAGTTGAGGATACTTAAGCTTCATTTGATCTTCACGTTCCCACGTGAATTCCGGTCCACGTCGCGAGTTCCAACGAACTTTGACTATGGGTATCTTGCTTTGCTTAAGTGTTTTTACCTCACGATCCATCACCTCAACTGGTTCTTCAATAAAGCGTAATTGTTCATCCACTTGAACATCTTCTAGTGGTACAATTAGTGTCTCATCCGATAAACACTTCTTCAGATTTGAAACATGAAACACATTGTGAACTCCACTCAGCGAATCAGGTAAGGCTAGTCGATAGGTCACTGGACCTATTCTTTCTAGTGTCTCAAATGGTCTAACGTACCTCGGATTTAGCTTTCCTCGCTTGCCAAACCGAACTACGCCTTCCACGGTGAGACTTTCAACAAGACCTTGCCGCCAATTTGAAACTCTAGAGGTTTCCGTCTCTTGTCAGCATAACTTTTCTGTCTATCTCTCGCTGCATCCATACGATTCCGTATCTGCACGATCTTCTCATTGGTTTCATGTATTAGCTCGGGACCCGTTAGTTGACTATCACCAATTTCAGCCCAACAAACCGGTAATCGACACTTTCTTCCATACAAAGCCTCGAAAGGTGCTGCCTGTATGCTAGTGTGATAACTGTTATTATAGGAAAATTCCACCAATAGCAGGTGAACTTCCCAGTTGTTCGAAATCAATCACACAACCACGTAGCATATCCTCCAAAGTCTGTATGGTACGCTCACTCTTGCCGTCAGTCTATGGATGATAAGCAGTACTCATATCCAATCGTGTACCCAGAGATTTTTGTAGTGATTGCCAGAAGTGTGATGTGAAACGAGCATCGCGATCAGAAATAATCGAGATCGGTACATCGTGTCTGGAAACAATTTCCTTAAGATACAATCGGGTTAATTTCTCCATCTTATCCGTTTCCTTAATTGCAAGGAAGTGAGCGGACTTGGTCAACCGATCCATAATGACCCATATTGTGTCCTAACCAGTATTAGTCCGGGGTAACTTAGTGATAAAATCCATGGAGATTTGTTCCTATTTCCACATTGGTATCTCGGGTTGTTGTAACAGTCTAGATGGTTTTTGGTATTCTACCTTGACTTTTGAGCAGGTCAAACACTTGCTCACATACGTAGCTACATCCGCCTTCATGT
The DNA here is from genome assembly GCA_024085815.1 of Flaveria linearis. Lineage (NCBI taxonomy): Eukaryota > Viridiplantae > Streptophyta > Magnoliopsida > Asterales > Asteraceae > Flaveria > Flaveria linearis. The sequence continues at coordinate 5,086,954 of CM044018.1, read as the reverse complement.
TAGACCACCAGTAGTGCGTCTTTAGGTCATGATACATCTTGTCAGATCCAGGATGTATGGAGTATTTAGACTTGTGTGCCTCACTCATCACTAAATCCCTCAGATTTCCATAGACAGGCACCCAAAGTCTATCCATGAAGTACCGAATTCCATCCTCTTTCACTACCAATTGCTTATCAATTCCCCGTAATGACTCAGAACCAATATGTTCCTCTTTCAAGGCTTTTATCTGTGCTTCCCTAACTTGTTCAGGCAGATGGGTGCTGATTGTAAGCTGTAAGGCTCGCACCCGCCTAGGTTTAGCTGTTTCTTTTCGACTTAAGGCAGATGGGTGCTGATTGTAAGTTGTCGGCTATTTCATCGCGCTACTCTCGTGCGGTCATGTGTCCACTAAGCGTCTGGTAACCGTCCCGCATTTGGTAACACCCCTCCAAGGTCTTACCATGATGCTCCTCGAGTGCATCCAGCTGGTGCTGCAGTTTGTACACCTCGTGCTGTAGTGTACAAACATCGCTCGTGAGTCGCCTGACCCTGTGTTGCTCCGTGTCCAGTGCTGCCACCAATGTAGCAATCACCTGCTTATTAGACTGTACCGTCCGTGGAAGTGAAGGTAGTGGTTGCTCGGTGTTGGTTCTGGTTCTGGGTCTTGGTGTAGGTACACGTTCCCTATACATGAGGTGATCTACAAACTCAGGGTAGAAACTCTAGTCTCGTGGAGGGTCGCGTTCAGGTGGCACAAATGGTTGATCCCAGTCAAACTCACCTCGCGGGTAGTCCAAACGAGGCCAGTCACGTCCATCGTCAGGTACTGGTACAGGAGGTGGGGACTCGGATTGGGTGGGTGATGTCGGTCGTTTACCAGGTGCTCTCGATGAAGATGCCATGCTGCAGAGGGTGTGATGTGTATTCCAATGAGTATATAGTAGAGAATCAGGAACAAATAACTAACTAACTATGTGCGGTTATAGTCTAGTGTGTATGCACCTAGTTCTCTATAACCTGGATCTGATACCAATCTGTCACACCCTCAAAATCCACGTGCGGGGTTTTACCGCGAGGCGTGTGAACAAACCAGGATCACAGTCAATAGTTACTCGGAATGACTCTATATGCCATGTTTAACATCAGCCAAACCAGAGTTCAGACTTTAAAAATCATGCGGAAGCGTACTGTAAATAAAACAAACCCAAAGTATGCAAAATGTATCATATGGCGAAACACATGCCAACCAAATAATTGAAAACCATAAGTAAAAGATGAGTAATTATGTTTGTATTTTAAATCTTTGGAATGCATGCTGACTCGTGCAGTGCTCCTATCGGCAATCTAGATTATCGACCTGAGAATAGCATACTAAAAGTCAACACAATGGTTGGTGAGTTCAAGAGTTTGCGTATAAACATAACGGTTTAACAATCGTGATATATATAAGCATGTGCATTGTAATAGATAGCTAGTCCATTAACAAATAAATATTAATATATAGTGATTTCGCAATTGAAGCCGACTGTGATATGTTTGCCTCCTGTCACGACTTACCATGTCGTGACAAATGTACATAGGACAAATTTCACCCGGTTGACCTCGAGTCACACAGGTGGGGCTCGTCAGACCCAGTAGTACTACCCAAGTTTCCCCGCTTTTCAATATTAACAAGTCGAAAGTGTGAGGATTTCATCATGGTAAACAGCACTATATTAATATTATACACATCTTAAATAAATAAATCGTTTGTAAAATTACCAGTATGCTATCTCCCCCAAAAAGAGATTAAGTAAACAGTGGGGCATGAACTCACGTGATACGCGTATTGAGTACTTAAGATTTACTTGAAAGAACAAGTGGACAGTAAACCCTCAAAGGTTACCTAAATCATGTAAGTACATGAGTATGTGTAAACAGAGAATATGTGAAACCCTAAGTGCACTACAACCAAGACTTAAGGTTTTAGAAGAATAGACATGTTTGACCCAGTTGACCCGTTTGACCCGTTGGTGACATTATGTGTTCTAAACCATTTAGACAGACATGATCATATATTATTCATGGTTAACATTCTAGTGAATCACATATGATGCTACATTCCCAATGCATTGCTTAAATCGTCATATTATATACATATCATACAAGTCATGTAAGTTCTTAGCATCTAGCATACTCAGTGTGTTCATAACATGATGTCCTAGTTACTAATCAATATTCAAAACCAGACATGATCATCAAAGTACATAAATCACCCAATAACCAAATAAACATTCCATACAACCCAATTAACAGATTCTATCACTTTAGGCATCCACAACAATCATTCTAGCATGATCCTAATGTCATGTCCAACACCAATATCCAATGTTCATCCAAAATATCCAAGTTTCCCCTTTTGGGAAAGTTCATCCCAAAATCTAATAAACACCCAATGTACACATAATTCATCAATAATATACTATTTCAAGCTCATAACAACAACTAACCATGATCAACAACATCAAGCTACCATAATTCATCAATTCATATCTAAAAAGTTTCTACTTTTGGCAAGATATGAACAACAACATTCATTCTAAGGTTTCTAGCATTCATATCAACAATCTAGCACCTAATCAAAATCATAAACACATCCATAACATCAACATATTACCTATTTAACATTTCATGCAAATAAAGTTACTATTATTAGTAACCTATGATCCAAGCTCTCAATTCAATAATTTCTTCCATGATTAATGTTTCCTAGCATTCATACAACCTAATTAACATCTTAACAACATCAAGCAACAATCAATTCTACTTAATCATCACAATTTATGAATTAGGGTTCATCTTCATCAAGGTTCATGATCGAATCATTACACACGTGTCATTCTTGCATAATCAACGTTAAACAACATACATACAACCAAACTAACATGTTAACATCAACAAAACATCAAGAAATCGACATCATCAACACCTATTTCGAAAGTAAGCTTCGGCCAAGCATAGAAATCCACAAAACAAATCAAAACTAACCTTCAATTCACGTGTGTACTTGTTAATGAAGGTCCAAATCGCGTTATAGGGCTTGAGATCGATCAAAACCGTGGCTAATTGAGTGTTCTATACTGAAAATCGCAGGGAGAGGGGATGGAGATGCTGTTCGTGATCGTGGGGTGGGATTATGGGGGCTAGGGTTGTTTTGTTTTAATTAAAATACAAGAATACCCCCTCTAAACCTTGCATTTTGTATTTTTATAAAATTTAAGCTTTTAAACTCTTTGTAATTTTTTTAACTTAATAATATGAACATCTAAACTAATGGTAACACTTATATATTTTATTTTATAAAAACACAAGACATACGAATTAACACATGCGTTTCCGCGTTACGCGATAAAATTCATCATTAATATTTAAATCGCGTAAACACATAACCATAACACAATAATCATCTAATCAACTAGATTATTATTAAATTAACATTATTAATTATTATTAGGTCACCAACGTCAAACGACAACTAGTGTGTGCTTACGGACACGTGTATGAAAAACTTAACGGAACTAACGGTGTTTGGTAACGGAAAATTACCGGATGTCACATTATCACCATGTTGAAAGAATTTCGTCCCGAAAATTGCGTTACATGGTGAGAGTGTTCAATCCATGGTGAGAGTGTTCCATCACTAGTCTACTGCATTGGCACACAGAAATCAAAATCGAGTGAGTTTTGGATGAGTTGTCACATCATCCCTATGTTGAAAGAAATTTCGTCCCTAAATTTAAATCAATACCTTTGTCTGCAGGCACCGTCTTGAATAGTTGAGGATACTTAAGCTTCATTTGATCTTCACGTTCCCACGTGAATTTCGGTCCACGTCGCGAGTTCCAACGAACTTTGACTATGGGTATCTTGCTTTGCTTAAGTGTTTTTACCTCACGATCCATCACCTCGACTGGTTCTTCGATAAAGCGTAATTGTTCATCCACTTAAACATCTTCTAGTGGTACAATTAGTGTCTCATCTGATAAACACTTCTTCAGATTTGAAACGTGAAACACATTGTGAACTCCACTCAGTGAATCAGGTAAGGCTAGTCGATAGGCCACTGGACCTATTCTTTCTAGTATCTCAAATGGTCTAACGTACCTCGGATTTAGCTTTCCTCGCTTGCCAAACCGAACTACGCCTTTCCACGGTGAGACTTTCAATAAGACCTTGCCGCCAATTTGAAACTCTAGAGGTTTCCGTCTCTTGTCAGCATGACTTTTCTGTCTATCTCTCGCTGCAGCCATACGATTCCGTATCTGCACGATCTTCTCAATGGTTTCATGTATTAGCTCGGGACCCATTAGTTGACTATCACCAATTTATGCCCAGCAAACCGGTAATCAACACTTTCTTCCATACAAAGCTCGAAAGGTGCTGCATGTATGCTAGTGTGATAACTGTTATTATAGGAAAATTCCACCAATGGCAGGTGAACTTCCCAGTTGTTCCTGAAATCAATAACACAAGCACGTAGCATATACTCCAAAGTCTGTATGGTACGCTCACTCTGGCCGTCAGTCTGTGGATGATAAGCAGTACTCATATCCAATCGTGTACCCAGAGATTTTTGTAGTGATTGGCAGAAGTGTGATGTGAAACGAGCATCGCGATCAGAAATAATCGAGATCAGTACACCGTGTCTGGAAACGATTTCCTTAAGATACAATCGGGTTAATTTCTCCATCTTATCCGTTTCCTAAATTGCAAGGAAGTGAGCGGACTTGGTCAACCGATCCATAATGACCCATATTGTGTCACAACCAGTATTAGTCCGGGGTAACTTAGTGATAAAATCCATGAAGATTTGTTCTCATTTCCACATTGGTATCTCAGGTTGTTGTACCAGTCCAGATGGTTTTTAGTATTCTACCTTGACTTTTGAGAAGGTCAAGCACTTGCTCACATACGTAACTACATCCGCCTTCATGTTAGGCTACCAGTAGTGCGCCTTTAGGTCATGATACATCTTGTCAGATCCAGGATGTATGGAGTATTTAGACTTGTGTGCTTCACTCATCACTAAATCCCTCAGATTTCCGTAGACAGGCACCCAAAGTCTATCCATGAAGTACCGAATTCCATCCTCTTTCACTACAAACGTGTCATTCATGCATAATCAACGTTAAACAACATACATACAACCAAACTAACATGTTAACTTCAACAAAACATCAAGAAATCGACATCATCAACACCTATTTCGAAAGTAAGCTTCGGCCAAGCATAGAAATCCATAAAAAAAACATCAAACTAACCTTCAATTCACCTGTGTACTTGTTAATGAAGGTCCACATCGCGTTCTAGGACTTGAGATTGATCAAAACCGTGGCTAATTGAGTGTTCTATGCTGAAAATCACAGGGAGAGGGGATGGAGATGCTATTCGCGATCGTGGGGTGGGATTATGGGGGCTAGGGTTGTTTTGTTTTAATTAATTTACAAGAATACCCCCTCTAAACCTTGCATTTTGTATTTTTATAAAATTTAAGCTTTTAAACTCTTTGTAATGTGTTTTTAACTTAATAATATGAACATCTAAACTAATAGTAACACATATATATTTTATTTTATAAAAACACAAGACATACGAATTAACACACGCGTTTCCGCGTTACGCGATAAAATTCATCATTAATATTTAAATCGCGTAAACACATAAGCATAACACAATAATCATCTAATCAACTAGATTATTATTAAATTAACATTATTAATTATTATTAGTTCACCAACGTCAAACGACAACTAGTGTGTGCTTACGGACACGTGTATGCAAAACTTAACAGAACTAACAGAGTTTGGTAACGGAAAATTACCGGACGTCACATCCACCAAGTAGGTGAAGATCATCCTGGAGAAGCTAAAAGGATGGTTCAGCACCAGTGCAGCGTATGCATTCTGCATCTGATCTGACAACTCATCAAACCCGCCCTTCCTTGATGCGATGCATCTAAGAAGTACATGTGCCAAGTATTTAAATTGGGGCCACAAGTTGCTCTTGTTTAGCATACTTGTGTTGATGTCCCCAGAATACTTGGCTCTCATGAAGCAGCCACGGACGGTAAGGGGATGTAATCTGGTGGGGCAATCTGCATCATCCCCAAACTCAAGAACAGTCCGTATATCCTCTTCAGTGATCTGGATGGCCTCCCCAAAAATCAAACTCCTGATAGTGTGTGGATCGGTAGATCGGTCTACAGCAGCGTTTTCCCAAAATTCCTGCTGTATCGATCGGTAGGGAGTGCAAGGCGCTGAGATCGCCCGAAAGATCCTCGAGCGTCGTAAGAATGAGATGATCCCAGCAAACTCCGCAGAGTTACGGGAAGTCAGGTCGAGATAAGCACAAATGTTATACTTAGAGCTCATAGGCCATCTGTTCGCCAACCGTGACATAAAGTAAATAAACGTTAGTACGTGTCAAAGTATTCCAGACTTGTTTCATGTAATCGAACATTTTGTTCAGTCGTGCGACGGAACTGAGAGATTGAATCTAGTCGTGCGACTGAGCTGGACGGCTGTGCTCTAGACATGCGACTGAGCTCATTCGTGTGACTAAGTCAAACGATTGGACTTAGTTGTGCAATTGCTCCTGCATTTACCTCAGTCTTGCGATTGAGCTTAGACGCATGGTTCAGTCGTGCGATTGAACCATTCGTCCATCTTAGTCGTGTGATTGAGTCTAGTCATCCTGCTCAGTCGTGCGATTGGAGTTCATCAGTGTGTCCAGTCGCATGACTGATTGTTTGTCCATTCAAATTTGGTTTTTGAGCGATTCATGATATTAAACGTAGAGGAATGGCTCATTACATTCTCATTACTCTGACTAAGCACTTATAAGCTTTAATTTTATCATTTAGATCGGTTTTAGTGGATTATTTGTCCATATAAGTCACGGTTACTGTTAGGTCACAATTTTCATGATTTTTGATGTCATTTATCGGTTTTATTGATGAACCATCACGCATATTACCTGTATAATCAACAACAACCGTTAGAAGGAGCAAATCTATGGTCTAAGTGAATCAAACGAAATTTTGGTAGAGTTTCGTTAAGTCATACGAATAAAGGGTGATTTGGTTGAGTAGAGCGACTGAGGCCGATTCACCTTGTATTTATACTAGGGCAACCTCCAGTCGTGCGACTGAGCCTAGTCGCATGAGTGAGTCGTGCGACTGAGCCTCAGTCGTGCGATTCACCCAATCGTTCACCTCCAATCATACGATTGAGGTTCATTCGGATGGTCCATTCATATGACTGGTCCATATTCATGGTCCAGTCATGCGAATAGGTTCATTCGCATGGTCCATTCGTACGACTGGTCCATACTCATAGTCCAGTCATGCGAATGGGTCATTCGTATGAAATTTTGCCCTTTTGACCCATGAACACTTATACACTTGTAACAATAGATAATACATTTTGATCAATTTGATCATCTCAGACATAACCATTTTAAGATTAAAACAACATTTGATCACCTCAGATGTGATCCATTTATCTACCTGATCATCTCAGGCATGATTCATTTATCCACCTGATCATCTCAGACATGATCCATTTATCCACCTGATCATCTCAGACATGATCCTTTTATCTTTTCAAAACAATTTATTTTAGATTAACATTAAGCTCATTTTGTGACATTAACTGCAATAAGTAACATAGCACAGTCCGACACTGACACACTTTACACATAAATTAAAAGGCTAAACTAAGTAACAAAATAAACATGTTCTTGTGATTTTCTTAGGGTTGGGAAGATCAGCCTATTAGCATTAACATCATTTCCAAGACAGATTCTTATGGAATCAGACAGACATAAACTCAATTACTTGGAACCTTTTATACATTTATTGAAATGGAAACTAGTATATTTACATATCACAGTATCTTATTCATGTGAGACTTCTAAATTCTAACTGGGAATCATGCTTGATCTGATACGTAACACACGTTGATTATCAACATCAGACGGTGCATCCACGACGATTGTCAGTATACTTGTCCACTTAAATCCATACATAGACTTTTGACACATATTGGTGATGTATTAGATTATATTATTTCAACCAACATTTGTGGATCACACGCTTATATAGTAATCAACATTCCTCAGGAGACTTTTGAGTGGTCTACGGGTATTTTGACAAGAAGAGACTATTCTTAGAATTTTCAAAGAGAAGCCAAGCCTCAGGTCAGTGCCACCGCACAACAGAGAGGCGGCAAACAACAGTGAATTCTAGAATATCTAGGTTATGCTTATCCTCAGGTCAGTGCCATCGTACAGCAGAGAGGCACACAACCTATCCCCTTATTAGAGCATTTCTTATTTTCTTTTGTACATAACGCACCAACAACATAGGTTATCAGCTTGATTGCGTTTATTTTTATTTTTTTTCGTGCTTTGCTCCTTTTGTGGTCATCCGCACACTTTTAGTGGCGTTTATTTGCTCCTCATCCCGTTTTGAAAATAACTGATTGTGTTAACCAGTGATAAGATGGGAACCCACAGTTGGTTGAACAGATTAGTTTAAATTGAGTTCACCAATGATGTCTACTAGTCTATTGTGTTGAATCTACCGACACATCGTATAGTGAACTAGCACCTCCCTAGATCAACTTTCTCCGTGTAATCTCAGTAACACCCAAGCGTACTATCATTTTCCCAGTTTGTTAGACTAAGAGTTCTCTGATGAACAATTTTCTATGATTTAATTTAAACTAAAATTGCAGAAATTGAAAATCTTTTTGGTGTTCCAAGTAACTAGACGCCTGTGTACTATCACTTTCCATTGTGTAGAATCACAGTCTTATCTTTATTGTTTTTTTCCTTTTAGCTTATCTACCCTTCCCCCCCCCTTTTTTTCTTAAGTAAATAAATACTGAACGTAACCTAGTCTCCACCTAAAATTCTAAAGCAGAAAATCTTTTTGTGTTTTTGGATTTTTATAAGACAAGGAAATTAAAAAATAAAATAAAATAAAATAAAGAAAAAAACTGAACTAGTGTCGGACTAAGCATCTGTTTCTTCCGAGATAATGTCACTTTTCTTTTTCACGCCATTTACCTCTAACAGATAGAAAAATCTGGGTTTATCAAATGGTTTAGTGTAGAGGTCAGCACGTTGAAAATCCGTGTTTATCTTAACCACATCGATTAATTGTTTTTCATAGCAGTCGCGTATGAAGTGATACTTTATGCCGATGTGTTTAGTTTTAGGGTGTTGAACCGGATTTTTAGTTACAACTATGTCAACAGAGTTATCAACATAGATAGGGGTGTTAGAGAATTGCAAACCATAGTCCGCATTTGCTGTTGGATCCAGATAATCTGAGAGCAGCAGCTTGCAGCAGCAACGTATTCAGCTTTACAGGTTGATAAGGCAACCGAGGTCTGCTTCTTGCATTGCCACGTGACTAAATGCCTTCTAAAAAACCGATACCCTGCTGATGTAGACTTGAAATCCATCTTGCAGCCGCCATAGTCTGAATCACTATACGCCGTTAGCTCGAAGTCATCATCATAAGGATACCACAACCCTAGTGTTGGTGTACCCTTCAGATAACGAAAGATCCTTTTCACCCCGATCAGATGATTTACTTTTGGTTTCGCTTGATATCTAGAGCACAGACATGTGGCATACATGATATCTGGACGAGAGGCGGTGAGATACATGAGAGATCCGATCATCCCACGATACATAGTGGCATCCACCAATCCCCATTCTCATCAGGAGCCATATCATGATTTTTGGCGAGTGGGGTACCGGCAGCGGTGACATTTTCCATATCAAAGTGACTAAGAATGTCTCCGACATATTTAGTCTGATGAAGAAAAATACTGATAGGTGTCTGATCCACCTGTAATCCCAGGAAGAACTTCATTTCTCCTATGGCGCTCATTTCAAATTTTGCCTTCATCACAGATTCGAATTCTTTACACAGATCTTCGTTTCGCGAACCGACGATAATGTCATCCACATAAATTTGAACCATCAGTAAATCTCCGTCTCGTTCCTTGATAAACAGCGTGCAGTCAATCACACCCCTGCGAAACCCATGTTTCAGCAGGTGGATGGAGAGATTTTCATACCAAGCTCGAGGAGCCTGATGTAGCCCATATAGAGCCTTGTCCAACTTATAGACTCTGTCCCGATGGTAAGGATCTTCGAATCCCTCGGGTTGACTGACGTAGACCTCTTCACGGATTTCCCCGTGAAGGAACGCACTCTTTTCATCTAGTTGATAGACTTTGATCTTCATGTAAGATGCGTAGGCTAGAAAGATGCGGATTGCTTCCATTCTAGCTACTGGTGCAAAGACTTCATTATAGTCGACTCCTTCGACTTGTCTGAAGCCTTGAACAACCAACCGTGCCTTGTTTCTGATAACGACACCTTGGTCATCCTTCTTGTAGCGTAGCACCCATTTGGTACCTATCACTTTCACTCCTTTTGGCCAGTCAACAAGTGTCCACACTCCAAGTTTCTTGAACTTTAGCAGCTCCTCTTGCATAGCATTGACCCATGCCTCATCCTTCAGGGCATCGCTTACGTGTTTAGGTTCGACTTGAGATACAAAGCATTTGAATGCTCTATCATTCACGTAGCCCTTTTCCATAATTGCAGCATAATCAGCAGAGTACAACTGATTTCTTGTCTGCACGCCGAAGTGTAAATCTCCAATGATAGCCTCCTGCGGATGATTCGTACTGATCCTAGTCACAGGTGTGGTAGGGACGACAACTTCAGTATCTAGATTTGTGACAGGAGGTTCAGTATGCGTATTTCCTGATGCATGTTCAGTAGCTAATGAGCTTTCCTCTTGATCAACATTATGCTCAATGCCTGTCTCAGCTGCTTCTTCATCATCTGATGAGTCATCACTCTCGTCCTGATCAGCCGGTGAAGATCCCGATGAACCACTAGCAGGTGTTGTATCGCTAGTATCCAGATGCGGTGTGTTTAGAACATCGTGCATCATCTAAGTAGCAATCTTTTCGTCTGAATCTATCTGAGGAAGGTTGAATGATTTGAAAAAGCCATCGTAGTCGAAGAACGATGATGGACCTTTTCCAGCAGGGGGAATGGTGAATCGTTGAACATCGACATTGCACCATACTTCGACCTGACCAGTTGAGTTGTTGTAAACTCGTTTATCTGGTATGATGTATCCTAGAAAGATCCCCTGATCTGCCTTTTCACTGAACTTGCCCTCCAGAGTTTTCTTCAGTAACGTACATGGAGCTCCGAATGGTTCCAGATACTCCAGGTTAGGTTTATGATTCTGAAGTAACTCATAGCAAGTCTTCCCATGCCTCTTGACAACTGACACACGATTAAGTGTGTAGCATGCGTTGGCAACGACTTCATTCAAGAACTGCACTGGCAGCTTTGAATCTACCAACATAGTCCTGGCAGTCTCGATCGAGCTCCTGTTCTTCCGCTCAGCAACTCCATTCATCTGTGTGTGTATGCAAAGGTGAACTGATGAACAATTCCCTTTTCTTTGCAGAAAGCATCCATCCACTGATTCTTGAACTCTGTTCCATTATCTGAATGAATCCTCCTAACCTTCAGCTTGTAGAGAGACTCCAGTGTAGTAATCAGCACCTTGAATGACTCAAAGGTTTCTGACTTCGCTTTTAGAAACATCACCCAGGAGAACCATGAATAGTCATCTGTGACTACAAAGCAGTACCAGTTTCCGGTGATACTCTTCGTGCTGACAGGACCGAATAGATCCATATACAATAGCTCCAGGGGCATCTCGATAGAATTGACGTGCTTGGTCTTGTGAGATTTCCTGGTCTGCTTTCCTTTCTTACATGAGACACAAAAATCGGAAGTTTGAAGTTCTTAACAGGAACTCCATCAACTAAGTTGTTATGAATCAGATGATTCATCTTCCTGTGATTTATGTGTCCCATTCTCCTGTGCCATGAGATGGAATCCTTCTCTGTAGCTTTAGACAAAAAGCATTGAACAGTAGACACACTAGTAGAAGCATTAGACATATCTAGAACATACAGGTCATTATACCTAGATGCTGACATTAATACCTGCTCCTCTACAATCTCCATCTCTTTCTTCAAAATGTAACACTTCCGATTGTCAAACATGACTTTGAAGCCCTTGTCATATATCTGAGACACTAAAAGCAGATCGTTTTCCAATTTTTGAACGAAATTAACTTTATCAAACATTACCTTGCATTACCTACTTCTCCTTATGCGGTAATGTATCCTCTTTTGTTTCCAGCAAAAGAAACGTGTCCCCCTTTAATTTGTTTGACATTGTAGATGAGAGACTTATTTCCTATCATGTGCATGGATGCTCCGCTATCTACTATCCATGTGTTGGTAGAAGCACTATAGCGGACAACCTGCACATAATAGAAAATAATTAGTTAAGGAGGGGGACCCAAGCCTTGATTGGCTTGGGTTTGCCAGAGGCATCACACATCACGAACTCGACCCACTGTCCTTTATCAGTAGGTGGGACCTCAATCTTCAACTTATCCATGTTTTTAGACACTTCTGGTATTTTGGCTTTCCACAAACCGTCCTTATGAAAGGATTGTTTATGGTAAACCGATGACTGATTTACAGTTTGAACCTTAGGTTTAGTTTCAAAGACAGGTTTCACCTCAGGCATCACAGACTTGCCAGTGGTTTGTCTGTGTTGTCTGTGGTGTTAGGGAGAGGTGTAAGACCTAGCAGGTGTTTTAGACATGACAGGAGTCTTAGACCTAACCAGAGTCTTAGATCTCTATTTTAGAAACTGTTTAACTTCATTTTCTAGTTCAATTTTAATTTTGGGTGTCTGATAGCGAGGACAGTTTGAAGAAATTTGACCTCGTTGACCATAAGTATAGCATGATCTCCTTTCAACTGGACTAGGAGATCTCTTATGGGGTGGGGATTAAACTTCAGGTACTGACTTTTTGGTCTCACTCCTTTGATTTTCACCTTCCTTGACAAATTTTACTTGTTTAATGTTATGGTGGTTTTGTCTTTGAAGATTATTGTTATCTTGCTTAACCGGTTTAGTTTGAGTGGTTTTGAAATCTTAGGTTGTGTGGTAGCAGATTTTGGACCCAACCCAAGAGATGCTCGAACATTCTCTTCCACCCGGTTGTCACTAATGGTTTTACCAGTTGTGCCTGATGTTGATGTTGTCTGATCAGCAGCCGGAGGAGCAGGTTTAACTGTTGTGTCCGGATCGCTGACTAGAGGAGTAGTCACCACATGGTCCTTTATTGGATTACTATTAATAGGATGTTGTTTGGTGTTCAAAAGGATCTCATGTGGTGGAGGCACAACCTTATAACCCAACCCTTTCCCGTTGTTGTGTTCCTTAACCAAGTTTTTCAAATATGAGAAGAACTAGCTAGACTGTGGAGTTTTTGCTTTAAAGACTCATTTTCAACTTGCAAACAGCTCTGTCCTTTTTAGTTTCTTCAATTGTCTTTAAATAAACTTTATATCGTTTTCTTGGTTAAACGTGACAACCTCAGTTTCTTTTAGTTGTTTCTTTAACACTTCAATTTTCTCCTTATAACTGCTTTCGTTTTGTTTTAACACTCTGTTTGCCTCAGTGCACAATTTTAAGTCATTTACTAAGTTATCATTATGATCTAATAACCTTGCAAATTTCAGATCAATGCTTTCCCTAAATTTATCACATTCAACACAAGCATGTTTAATAAACAGATCATCCTTTGATTCTACCTGTGCAAATGTAGACGTTCCAGCCATGAAAGCATTTTGATATTCAGGCTGTGCTTCAGATTCAACATTCAGTTCATTTTTAACAAGTTGATTAACAGCAGCTAAGGTCTCATCCACATCAGCAGTGTCAAGCTCAAGTGAGTTCTGTTGGCTCAAGTTGGTTAACAGCAGCTAAGGTCTCATTCAGATCTTCAACAGATGCAATGTTGGCTTCACCATCAGTTAAGAATCGGAAGGACCAGTCCTGTCCTTCATCACCTTGAGCAACCATTGCCTTTGAATCACTGCTTGTTGAAGCTGTCTTTTTCTCTTTATCCTGTTTGTTGAAGGACGAGAACGGGTTTCCATTGCCAGTCTTCTTCGGTTTGACACATTCCCTCTTGAAGTGGCCTTTTTTACCACAGTTGAAACAGGTGACTTTAGACTTGTCGAAACCAAAAGTAGTATCTTTGGTAGCCACCAGATTCTGTCCCGTCTTCTTCATAATTTTCTTTGCTCGTCGCACAACACTTGCGAGAGCCCACATTATGTCCATTCTTTCCAGTTCATTTTCATCCACCTGCTCATAGTCTTCATCAGCCAAGTGGCAGTTCCTAATCTTTCCTGCAACCAAACCATCATAAGAATGAACCACAGCAGCAAGTAGGTCCATGTGCTCCTTAGCCACTTCCACAGTTACTTTGCCCAGATTTTCTGTCACTAACTTCGTCGATTGAGCAACAGTAGGACTTTGTTGAACCCCTGATGAAACATGTGACTCGCCACCAGGCGATGAGCTTTGACCAGTTACAGATGATGCATTAGATACAAATGCAGTCTGCAGAGGGGCACTTGAGGATTTAGCAGTTGGCGTAGGAGTAACGTTGTAGAGAGATGGATCCTGAGCGTATGCTCCTTTCTTTGTCTTGTACTTGTGTCTCACCTCTTCTTCTCTCAGTTTCAGGATGAGATCATTGATATCCAAAGTCTCCAGCACTGAGTTATATCTTAGAGTGGAAATGAATGAATCCCACTTCTCTGGTAGCCCATCAGCCAAGCTTGCCACTTTTTCTTCTTTAGACGTTGTAACACCATGAGTGTGAAGTTCACTCATCAAATGGTAGAAGCGATCTATGATGTCATCCAAGCTTTCATTCCCAATAGAAGAGAAGTTGTCAAGTTCTTTCTTTAACGCTTTCACCTTCAGTGACTTCAGTGTTGAATTACCTTCATATCTCTTCTCAAGAGCCTCCCAGAACTTTTTGCTCTGCTTATGTTCTGAATATTGATGGAAGATGTCTTTGGGAATTGACTGGGTCAACATAGCATAGGCTTTCTTCTCTGCATTATAAGCTATCTTTTGTGCATCACTTAGTCCACTCAAAGTCAGGGGTATGCCATCAGCACCAACTGGCATAGTGTAGCCAGTTTCAATAGCATTCCAGAGATTTGTATCCACTCCATTAAGATGAATCTCAAACCTTTATTTCCATTGAGGAAATTCATCAAGAGACAATAGCTTAGGTGGTTTATTATCGTTCCCGATCTCATTTTCCAACAGCAAAAGGTTCTGGATCCTGGAGTCCTTCCCAGCTGAGAATGCAAAGTTCTCTGAGTCCATAATGAATTAGTCTTAAACTTGAAAACAAACTGTGTATGCGACTGAGAGAGGCGACTGAAGGCCGACTGAGACAATCAATGGCGATTGAGCTGAGTCGGACGACTGGGCAGGCGATTAGGGCAGTTGTGCGAATGAGCAGGACGACTGGGACAATCGTGCAATTGAACAAGCGATTGGTCCAATCGTACGATTTAACTGGGCGATTGGAGTTCAGTCGTGCGATTGAGTCAATCGTGCGACTAAGACTGCTGACTTCGAAATTTTTCCACCTTTTTCACACAATTCAACCTAAAACACGATTTTGAGTACCCTAGACGGCTGCAACTTGAAAAAGACTTAATTTTCAAAGCATGCACATGTAAAAACTAGATTTTGAGTAGAAAGAACGATCTTTTCGCTTAAAAACGTTGGCTTTTTCAAAAACAAGATCGAATCCACGAAGAATCAAGAGCCAAGGCTCTGATACCACTTGTTAGGACCGTGTACGGACGGAGTACTAACTGATTCTATGTGAAACCGAATCAAATAGCGTGGAATTCTATTTGATTGGCGATCCAATCAGGGAGAACGTTATCCGAGTCAAACCAAACAATTAGAATACGTTAAGAATGAAGTAGGAACGATCTGAAATGTTCTATGAACTTGGAAGGGACACTCTGTGCGAACTGGGACGGCTAGGGTTGTGAATTCTCGAAGTCCTTTCTTTTTCACGAATTAAGTGGTATTTATAGGTTACAGCTTTCAATCGTACAACTGAGCCAAACGACTGGCTCAGTCGTGCGACTGAGTCATACGATTGATTCATTCGTATGACTGAGTCAGTCTTATGACTCAATCGTACGATTGACTCAATCACCTGGTTCAGTCGTGCGATTGGCCCATTCGCATGGTCGAGTTGTGCGACTGAATCAGAATACTTAGTTAAACACATTCTTGAACCTTTAATGATTCAAAACTATTTCCAACAACTGTAAACCTACATAAATGTTCATATATGCGTGTAACAATAAATAAGATTCATAGATATAACATTTAACAACCAATAAACATTCATAGAAGAGTTTTTCATTTCATTGATAAAATATTACATCTGTGTTACAAGATGAAAGTCTATTACATTGAAGCTCACTAGACTAGACCTAGGGACATGTGTACCAACAGTTTGTGCTTGTGAAGTAACCGAGAGATGAAGAGAGAATGGTGATTGTTGGTTGTGATTTATAAACCGAGAGATGAAGGAATGTGGCCGAAGGTGGTGGTGTTTTATAGTGTTCCTCAGTCAAGACTTAAATGTATGTAATCATCAAATCAAATTCTAGAGTGATGTGTTGGTGATTATTAGGCATGCAAGGTGTCAAGTTTGGAAGTGTGGTTAGTGTCCAAGGTGCTAGATGTCATGATCTCTAGCTAATGTTATTCTTAAGTTTTAAGTTATTATTAGTTAGGTTAATTAGTTGCTTAATTCCTTAAATGAGCCGAGTTTTAGGAAAGGTTAATGATTTAGTTTTAGATCTTAATCGAATGGCTAATAACCGTAGCTTAGTTATTTGTTATGAGAGTTTTAAGGTTTTTTTTAGTTTTCTTTTTTATGCTAAATTACCTTTGATGTTTATATTGTGATATTTAGTTGGGTTGCACTTGATCGAACAATATTCGTAATAAAAACTTATGCGTATGATTACATGCATACGTACTTTTGGATCCATGCATACATAATTCTCACGCATGCAAGCATGCATACGTATAATATACATATACATATCAATATATATATATATATAAACAAGCTAAAGAGTAAGTCCACTAATGGTTGATATATATAAAAATCTTAAATTGTCTAACCTCATTTTTAGGGTTGTCACATTCTTCCCCCGTTAAAAGAATTTCGTCTCGAAATTCATTGTAGTGTGGTTTCTAAAGTTTGAGAAGAACTTATTTGATTATTACCTCTGAAAAGTGAGGGTATTTCTTCTTGATCGCATCTTCTCTTTCCCATGTGTATTCTGGTCTTCTCTTTGCATTCCACTTAACTTTTGCTAAAGGAATTCTATTCTTTCTTAATCTCTTCACTTCCCTGTCTATAATGTGTAAGGCCCTGATCCCGGGCACCTCACAGTTGGTCATTCACAGCATAAAATATTACCTATTATAAATTCTAGCAGCGGAATTAATTTTAACAAAAGCCATTCATTTCATTAATAACACTGTTGCTAAGCAATACACCCTGGTTTAATCAGTTTACAAAAGAATAGTTTAACTGCACTACAAAACAACAGTGACTTCTGTTAAGAATGGATGTCAGTCTTTCCCTGCCGAGTAGCTTCACCCTCGTGCCATCCTCAGCAATAATTACCTGCCAACTGAACATGTATAAAAGTCAGCGTTGCTGAGTGAGCTCTAGTTTTATATGTAATAAAATTCTTTCTATATGTAGTATATGAAAATACTCTTTTTTGTAAAATACAACTCTGTACTGTATATGCGAGCACGCATTAGCTGTATGAACAAATATTGTTCGTTCTCTGTACTGTATGCCTTGTCGGTAAACTTTTTAACTTTATGTTCCACTATCTGTATGGACCAATGCGCAATGCCCCAACTATATGCGCGATGGAAAACGGGTGATGGGCCATCTATATCCCTCGAAAGGGTCAACTATATCCCTTGTAAGGGTCAACTGTATCCCTCGAAAGGGGCTATGTGTACTGTGTACAAGGCCGACCCAATCACCCAGGGCACGCTACAAAGGTCCTGCCAATCTCAATTGATTGACCATGTGTGCATAAAGTGTAGCTAACCCGCAACACAGTTGAGCTAACGACAACTCGGTTGTGTCCCTCCTATATGCTTGCAAGATTTATTAACATTTTATTAATGTTCCACTTCTTTTCTTTATTGCTTTTTCACTTTATTATTACAATATACTTTACGTTACAATAATAACATACCACGTAAAGTCACATACTATAAGTAATAATAGTAGTAGCAATAACTATAATATGGAACAATCATAGTACTCATATTATGCATAGAACATCATCATTTATAAGTCCTTAGTCAACCTCGTTCAAATCCCTAAGGCACAGACTCCCATAAAATTCTGTAAAAATTTCTAAGTGTTTGAGCGCATGAGAACTATTTGGGCGCATGAGCCCTGTTCAAACTTTTCATCACTATGTAGGCGCACCACCCTACACTTAACATTTTTTTTTCACTTTAGGCGCATGAGCTATTCAGGCGCATGAGCACTGTTGGGGCACATGGCCCTACACTTAGTCGTCCGGCTAACTTTTCTAGGCATATGACCACTGTTCAGGCGCACGAGGATACTGTTTAGGCACATGAGTCATACTTAGAAATTCTAAGGCAATATTTAGGCGTATGAGGTTACTGTTTGGGCACATGAGAACTATTTGGACTCATGACCCTACTTAGAACATTTCTAAGGCAATTTTGGGCGTATGAGCATTATGTAGGCGCATCAACCTTCTGTCCAACTTATTACTATGATATTTCCAAACCCAAACACCAAGCCTAATTGTTCTAAGCTTACCAAGGTCCTTCTAAGCATGAACTACACATAAACATCTAATAAACATCATCCAACATGCCAAATACATACGGGTATCAATAGATAAACATAGTAAAAATCGTTTAATATATTTTCAGCCCCAAAAGAGTTTAAAACAAGTAGGAACCGGGGTCTAGAAACTCACCTTGCTACTTTCAACCTTCAAACTCTAAAACTTGAATTTCTTAGATGTTTTTAACACCTAAAACACACTGAAACACATAACCCAAACATGCAATAACACATATGAGCATATAACCGAGACTAGATCGACCAAAAACGACTTAAAACACTTAATCTTACCTCAACTTCGAATTCTTCTTCTTTCTCTCTCTAAAACTCGAAGTCTCTACTGTTTCTCTCTCTAAAAACCGAATGCAAAGGAGTGTGCAGGGGGTTATGGGCGGCCATACCCTCTTTTACACCAACTTTTCAAAGATTTTGTCCTTTTTACACTTTTGACCCCTCAACTTTAGGTTGACTTCCATTTCTCCCTTTTTATTTCTCTTTTATTTTCTTATTCATTTCTTTAGAAATGTCCGGGTGTTACATAATGGCTATTGGTTCTTCCACAAAATGTAATTTTCTATCTATTCTGACTTCTTGAATTGGTACTTTTGAAGTCTCATCTGTTAGACATTTCTTGAGGTTGGATACATGAAATGTATTATGTACTTCACTTAACTCTTGAGGTAATTCTAACTTATATGCTATATGGCCAATTCTATCAATGATTTTAAATGGACTAACATACCTAGGGTTTAACTTACTTGGCTTTCCAAATCAAAAAATTCCTTTTATGGGTGATACCTTTAGATAAGCTTTGTCTCCAATTTGAAATTCCAATGGCTTTCTTCGTTTGTCGGTATAACTTTTCTGTCGATCACGGGCTGCTTTTAATCTATTCTTAATTTCAGTGATCTTATCAGATGTTTCTTGTATCAATTCAGGACCTGTAAGTTGTCTATCACCTATTTCATTCCAACATAAGGGTGATCTATATTTTCTGTCATACAAGGCTTCAAATGGAGCTAATCCAATACTAGAGTGATAACTGTTATTGTATAAAAATTCAATTAATGGTAAATGAGTATCCCAGTTACCACCAAATCTATGGCACAAGCACTTAACATATCTTCCAGTGTTTGTATTGTTCTTTCACTTTGTCCATCAGTTTGTGTGTTAGGATCTCAGCCTCTAGTTTGATCAATTAGATTGTGTTCGCAGCGGATTTAGCATGAATATTAGCAATTAAAGCAAGAACATAAAGAATATTGCATGCAAACCAAAAGTAGATGTAGAGAGAATAATTCTGCCTTGAAAGAATAATATTCGTTTATTTCATGTTTTTGGCATCGAATACATTCAGGTCACTGCCCTTTTATAGGCAAATGACCCATACCGTTGTCAGATTCCACTGACATTAAACAATTATTAAACTAACTACTGATAGAACACAACTACTGAAGATGTCACAACAGCTGGCATCTTCTTACAAAATTTCCTAAGTGTTCTATCTGTTACAAGTACTGAAAAGTAAACTACTGACAACTACAACGACTGAAGAACAAACTCTTCAGTCGTTTACAACTACTGAACTATAACAGCTGAAGAACAAACTCTTCAGCTGTTGTACAAACTACTAAAAGGAAAAACATAAAACTACTGAAAGGAAAATATAAAACTACTGAAAGGGAAATAAACCATCACAACAACTGAAGAAGACTTCTTCAGCTGTTGTGACAAACTCTGAAACTTCAGCACTTGGTCTTCAGACATTGGTCTTCAGATGTTTCATCAGCTGATGACTTCAGTAGTTGTCATCAGCTGTTGTCTTCAGTCGTTGTCTTCAGACTTTGTGCATCAGCAGTTCTTCATCAGTTCTTCAGTTCTTCAGACTTTGATCTTCAGCACTTGTCTTCAGTACTTGAAGTCTTCAGTACTTGTGTTTATCAGTACTTTAGACTTCAGTACTTGTCTTTAGTACTTTGGGATCTTCAGCTGTTGTACTTCAGTTCTTTGAACTTCAGCTGTTGATTCTTCAGACTTTGTCAGAACAGCTGATGAGGGTCTTCAGCAGTTGTTGTGATGTCATGTGGGACTTAGAGGTTTTCCTGATCTTGGCTCATTGGTTCTTTTGGTCCAACAAACTCCCCCTGAACCAATGCAGCCAAAACCTCTAATTATTTGTTGTCCCACTTATTGGTGGCATAATGATTGGTCTATTTCCTTCTAGATCAGATTAGAAGTTGACCCAGATAAGCACTGGCCTGAGAGGTAGTCTCAAGTGTTTGTTTGGCTAAGTATGGATGGGAGCTCTGTCTTGGGGAATTGGACACAGAGCTGTTGCCCCATCCATGAGATCTACCTCCCACGTACAAGCCGGTAGGATTCTCGGGTGTAGGCCTGAAGAAAGATCATTTGTTCTTCTTTGGACAGGTCTTCAGGCACACCATCGAACAATCCCTCCCGACTGTACAGCTCTGAGATGTACTTGGCCTGTCTACCATTTTTGAGCTTAACTGTTGTGATTTGCCTGTATGCAAATTCATCAGGGTGTTTACCCTCCAACAGCAGGTTAAGCTCATCCCAATGGAAATTCTCAAGCTTCTTATAGACCAAACCCTTCCTAATCACCCTATTATCTAGCATTGTTTGGGGTGATTGGTTGGCTCTATAAGCTTTCTCGAATTCCTCTACTATTTCCCAGGGTGTTATTACAAGAGCCACAGAGATCTCTTCATCTACGATTCTCTTTAGTTGGCTCTTGTATCTCACAGGCATGTCCTTCTTGACTATCCTATGAGACACCTTGGGTCAGGCCAAGTTCTCACCCTCTCCTTTTCATATTGAAAGGTTTGTCTGAGGGTGAATAATCTCAGAGCTTCTTTTTGCATGTTCATTATAGAGGTAGAAGCAGCATAGCATTTGTCAATGCTTTTCAGCATTTCCTCATCATGTCGCTTTTGCTGCTCCTCCTCTTCTAATTTTACCCTCACAGTGTCCTGCTGTGAGGTGGGAGTGATGGTTTGTGGTTTGGCTTTGGGTGGAGGTATAACTGCTGAAAGTGGCAGGCTATCATCCTCAGCCTCCTCTTCTTCATCTTGCAGCCTCAGCACCCTTCTCTTCTTCTTTAAGGGTGGATCATTGGTTGCGGGTTTTGGTGGTGAAGGGGTTGGTTTAGTGGTTGTGGTTGGGTTGTTGATGTGGGAATGTTGGCAGGCACTGCTAGTAACCTAGAGATAAGGGCTGGTTTGGTCAGTTTTACTAGCAGTGTCCTGTTCCCAGCACCGGCTTCAGATAGGGCCTCAGCGACCAGTCCCTTAGTGAAATCACCAGCCGAACAAATCTTGGTGGTTATTGCCAAGAGTCTGTCCCTGGTCCATGCCTTGACATCAAGGACTGGTCTGCCCAGGTACTTCGAAGTGAACATACTCATAGCCTCAAGTTTCTTTCTTTCCTCTTGGCTATGAGTAGTCCATCGGTACTCAATCTCTCTTTCTCCATATTCCTGATCTCTTGATCTAGCAAGGCAGTGTCCTTGTCAAAGCCATGCCTGAACAGCTGTTCAATGACAGAGTCCATTGAACGGCTGTGCTCAGCATCAGCCTCCTTGACAAGGGCTGCTAGATCAGGATCAACCACCTTCTTCACCTCTCCTCTCTTTTGATAAGTGACACTAAAATCCTTTTGGATTCCAGTCACTTCTTTCTCAGCTCTCTCCTCCTCCTCCTTCCCCTTCCCTTGGTCTCCTGAACCTTCTCCCTCTCAACCACCTCCTTTCTACCTACCTCTATCTCCTCCTCTCCCCTCTTCCTCTTACCTTGCACTGAGGTCTCCCCCTTTTTGGTTGCATTGGTTGGGGTTTGACTCTCAGCAAGGGCTTTAGCAACAGCAACCTCCACCAGAGGTTGGATATGTGTGGGAAGCTTCTCATCAATGGTTTTTATCACAATTTCTGTGATTATGGTGTGATGAGAGGCAGGGATTTCTGGAGGATAGCATCTAGCTGCTCAGGGGGGTTCTGACCCTGAGAGCTAGTGCCAGAAGCAGGGCTGGTGGCTGAGTTTGTGGGAGTGGCTCAGTGTATATGAGACCTTCGGGTGAAGGTGCCATCTGTGGGTTGGTGGTGGCAGATGGACTTCTATCCTGAGTCATTTGAGCAAGCAGCTCTTTGAGTCTGCTTATCTCATCCTCTAGGATAGTGTTGTGAGCAACTACATCATAGAAGAAGCTCAGGTCATCATCAGTGTGAGCTGAATCACCTGACCTCCTGACATTGTCAGGATGTACATGTCCTGAGTGTGGCTCAGTATTGACATGTGCCCCTTGTTCATGGTACTGGGGACTTCTGGCCTCCAGATTGGATCCATCATCGGCCATTGCCTCTGGTGAGGTCTTAGTGATGTTACCGGCTGCACCCTGCTCAGATGTTGATGCAGGGGAAGTGGCAGCCTCACCAGATTGTTCTATCTCCCTAGCCACACTGAGAGATTGAACTGATTCTCTGTGCTGTGGGCTCCCATCGGCACTTGTACCCACCCCCTCTTCGGTTGGAGTCTCCCCAGGTGTAATAGGTTTCTGGGGAGAGGGTGGAGTGCTCAGATCGGTCAGCACTTTGGCTATTGCCAATGTTGGGCTTAGTGGGGCGATCTCATCAGTAGATGGGCTAGAAGTAGTGTGCACATGGGGAGGACTGTGCTCTTCAATGGTAGTCTTCTCAAGTGAGAAAGACCCCAGTAATGTGGTTGCCCCAAAATTGGTTACATCAAGCTCCTGTTGAGAGGAAACCTGTGCGGTTGTGGTGGGTGGAGTCATGGTAGCTGCTGGGAGAATCGAACCAGCAGCCACATCCTGCCTTTGTGTTGCAGGGGCATCCTCAGGGGACTCATTTCCCTGAGTAGCCTTTTTGGGCTTCTTGGCTATTGGCTTGGTGGGGACTTTGGATTTGGAGGTGGAGGCTGTGGGTTCCTGCTGCGTGGGTTTTCGCAGCCGGCCAGCCTGTTTGAGTGTGTGGTCGGTGTTGTGCCTGGAGTATACCTCGGCTAAAACAGCCATGGCAGGGACTCCAGTGCCAACAAGTCCCTCAGCTTGAAGCTGGCTTTGGATGATGGCCATTATGAACCGAGGATACAAGATCCAACGGTTAGAAATGGGTTTTGTGGCCATATCCCTGAGTTCCCAAAATATAAGATCAGTAAAGTTTAGGGGTTGTTTCTCAAGGATAGAGTACAATACCTGCTGCCACCTTGTTGACATCTGGTCCCATGAAGAAGTTTTGGGAGCCAGACACACATTCACCATGTGGAAGATCAGTCGTTGGGGATCTGGGAAGTGTTTCTTCAACAAGGTGGTGCTGAAAGGTCGCCCTGATAGTCATTGGCAGTGAAGCATAGGTCGAGGGCGCCTTTGGGGTAGGAGGTTGGGTAGGTGGCATCCTCCAGCTTTAGGGTTTCTCGAAGAGTAGCTGGAGTAATAACCACTGGGTGGTTGTTGACGGAGGACCGGAGAGAGACCTCGCCGTTATTCTCTCCGGTTTGGACGGTGATATTCATCCAGAACTCCGCCAAGGAGTCGGTGTATATGTGGGGTTGAGGAGGAATGCCATCTGGTATTGTGAGTCGGTCATCAGATCGAAGGCATTGTGAAACTTGGCCCAGAATGGCGGTTTGGTGAGATGAGCGACACAGTTGTGTCGAGGTTTGAGTTGCATGGCCGCCATTAATGGTGTATGAGAATATCAGAGGTTTTTGAAAAAGTTAGGTCGTGAGAATGAAAAGCTCTGAAGGTTGGGTATTTATAGGGTAAGGCAAAGGCTGAAAGAAAACTACTGAAGGTTTGGTGTTAGTTATCAGTTGTTGAAACTACTGATGACGTGGTTTTAACCTTCAGTGGTTGTAACATCTGAGAACTTGGTGTTAGTCTTCAGTAGTTGAAACTACTGAAGCCTTGGTTTTGCCCTTCAGATGTTGTAAACGGCTGAAGACTTATTCAGTCTTCAGTAGTTATAAACTACTGAAGACCTAGTTTTCATCTGCAGACGTAACAACTGAAGGACAAAACCATGTCTTCAGTAGTTTCACAACTACTGATGACTAACACCAAGTCCTCAGTTGTTTACAACAACTGAAGCAATACCATGTCTTCAGTAGTTCACAACTGTTTGGGTATGAAACAGCAGCTGTTGGCATCAGCTGAAGAATAAAATTACTCATCAGCTGTTTCCGTCAAATCAGTTGTTTCATGCTGACCTCCACATTTACTCATCAGCTCTTTGGCTGACTTTCAGATGTTTCATTGACCCTTCAGCTCTTGTGAGTATTTATGCCTTCAGCTCTTGTGATTAGATGTTCACAAGTGCTGATGGAATATTCCAGAGCTGGTGAACAAATTTTGTCTTCAGTACTTATGTGAATTACACATCAGTACTTGTGAACAAAATTTGTTCTTCAGTACTTATTTGTTTGAAAATGATACATCAGTAGTTGTAATCCACCTCACTACATCAGTTGTTTTCAACAAATAATGTACATCAGTACTTTGAAGCCTTTTAGTCTTCAGTAGTTGTGAAAATGCTGAAGACTAAATTACTCATCAGTACTTATATTTGACCTTTGCATACTAATGCTCATCAGTACTTGTGAACTGAGAGCATCAGTATTGGTCAAGTTATTTGAGCTGCAGCATACCAAGCCTTAGTACCAAGTTTTGAAATGTGGCACTATCCAAAGGCTTAGTAATATATCTGCAAGCTCATCAGCACTAGGCACAAACTTTGGATCAATCAGACCTTTTTCATAGCAATCCCTAATAAAGTGATGTCTGATCTCTATATGTTTGGTCCTAGAGTGCTGGACTGGATTTTGACAATGCAAAGAGCTGAAGCACTATCCATTAATAATGGAGTCTTAGTCTCTGTAATGCCATAATCCAAGAGTTGGTTCTGAAGCCAGAGTATCTGAGAGGTACAACTTGCAGCAGCAATATACTCAGCTTCAGCAGTAGATGTAGCAATTGATGTTTGTTTCTTACTCTGCCAAGAAACTAAACAATTGCCTAGGAATTGGCAACCACCAGAAGTGGATTTTCTGATGACTCTGCATCCTGCATAGTCACTATCAGAGAAAGCAACTAATTTGCAAGAATGCCCAGCTGAATACCAAAGACCTAGTGATTGGGTACCTTGCAGATATCTAAAGATCCTTTTGACTGCAATCAAATGGGATTCTTTAGGTACAGCCTGAAATCTAGCACAAACACATGTTGCAAACATGATGTCTGGTCTAGAAGCTGTAAGGTACATCAAGGACCCAATCATACATCTGTAAAGGGTTTCATCAACCGCTTTACCTTTCTGATCTATATCTAGTTGTGTGATGCTGCTCATGGGAGTAGAACAGGCTTACAGGTTTGTAAATCAAACTTTTCAACAACTCTTTGGTGTATTTGGACTGATGGATGAAAATTCCATCATCCCTTTGTTTGATTTGCAAACCTAGAAAGAACTGTAATTCCCCCATAGCACTCATTTCAAACTTTTGCTTCATGAGCATTGTAAATTCATCACACAACTTTAGATCAAAGGATGCAAAGATGATGTCATCTACATAAATTTGAACAAGGAGCTTATGTTTTCCCACAGTCTTGATGAATAAGGTTTTATCAATGGTGCCTCTAGTGAACTTATTCTCTAAAAGAAAAGTTGATAGTGTCTCATACCAGGCTCTAGGAGCTTGCTTCAGCCCATAAAGAGCCTTATCAAGCTTGTACACCCAATCAGGATGTTTGTTGTCCTCAAAGCCTGGTGGTTGACACACATAAACTTCTTCTTTTATTTTTCCATATAAGAAGGCACTTTTGATATCCATTTGATAAACCTTAAGACTATGAAAGGCAGCATAAGCTAAGAACAGTCTGATTGCTTCCAGTCTTGCCACAGGAGCAAAGGTCTCATCATAATCGATGCCTTCCTCTTGTGCAAATCCTTGGACAACCAGCCTGGCCTTGTTCTTGACAATTTGGCCCTTATCATCTGTTTTGTTCCTGAATACCCATTTGGTGCCTATTGCACACTTCCCTTGGGGTAAAGGAACAAGCTCCCACACTTGCTGTTTCTTGAACTGAAGAAGCTCAAGCTGCATTGCTTCAACCTATCCATTGTCTCTTAAGGCAACATGATAGTTCTTTGGCTCTTGCTGACTGATGAAGAGAGCATAGAAGCAGAAATTGGACAATTGACTCCTGGTTGAAACTCCAGCATTGATATCACCAATGATTTGAGATGTGGGGTGATTCCTCAGCTCTTGATAGACTATAATGTCAGTGCAAGTGTTTGTAGTACTTTCAGCAGCAACAAATGGTGATGGAGATTCCTGAAACCATGTAGGAGATGGCAGCTCAAATGAAGTAGAGCTTGCAGAAATCTCATCAGCATTTGTTATGGATGGGGCTGCTGAAGCTACAGGAGCATCAGGTTTAGTGAACTCAGGCAGGTTGTCACTAAACCTGAAGAGGTGAGTACTGACTACATCATCATCAGTACCACCAGGTGGAGAACTGTTCACAGGCTCAACAGCTGGAGGCTGATAAGGAACATATTGCAGTATGTCCAGATCAAACAACTCCACAGGGTTTTGTGGAATCTTGTCCTTTGGAGATTCATTGAACTTAACATGCAGAGTTTCTTCAACCACTTTTGTCCTACAGTTGAAGACTCTGTATGCCTTGCAAGTTGATGAATAACCAACAAAATACCCTGCATCCACCTTACTAGCAAATTTCTGGAGTGGGTTGCTAGTGTTGAGAATAAAACATGGACACCCAAAGGCTCTAAAGAATGAAATTAGAGGAGCCAAATGATGAAGAATTTCATAAGGAGTCTTCTTCAACCTCTTATTCACTAAAGTTCTATTTTGTACATAGCAAGCTGTATTGACAGCTTCAGCCCAAAAGGTCAGTGGCAAAGCTGAGTCAGCCACATTGACCTTGCTGCTTCAATGAGAGTCCTGTTCTTTCTCTCCACCACTCCATTCTGCTCAGGAGTTCTAGGAATACTAAACTGCCTCTTAATTCCCTTGGACAGGTAGAAGTCATCAAGTGTGTGGTTTCTAAATTCTGTTCCATTGTCACTCCTCACACACTTGACCTGTAGGGAATACTGCTTTTCTACAAATAACACAAAGTTCATGATAGTCTTGGCTGCTTCATCCTTAGAGTGCAAGAAGAAAGTCCATACATACCTGGAATAATCATCCACAATTACCAGGCAGTATTTCTTCTTTGCCATGCTCATCACTCTGACAGGACCAAAGAGATCCATGTGCAAGAGCTGCAAGCAGGCAGTGGACTTTGGTTCTTCTATTGAGGGGAATGAAACTTTGTGTTGTTTTCCTTTTAAGCAAGCAGTGCAGTTGTCTTCACACTTGAACTCCTTCAAAGGCAATCCTCTAACTAAACCATGGCTTATCAGCTGATTCATGTTCTTGAAATTAACATGCCCTAGCCTTCTATGCCATAGAGTAGACTCTTGAGGAGATGCCTTGGAGAATAGGCAAGGATGGCCTTTTAGATCTATCTTTTTGGAAAGATCTAAGGCATACACTCTTCCTGTCCTGTTGGCCTTCAGGAGAGTGTATTCATCTAACACCTTGTCAATCAAATTTAGAACTTGGATGACAGTATCCGACAGTTCCTGCTTGTGAAAAGGGCGATATGGCCTTTATCACACATTTGACTGACACTCAAGAGGTTGTACTTGAGATTCTCCACATGGTTAACATCATCAAACCTTATTTCCCCATTGGAAACAAAGCCTTTTCCGATGATGTAACCCTTTGCATCATTGCCAAAGGAGACAAATCCCTTCTTTCCTTGAGAGTAGTCACTAAGAAGGGAGCTGCTTCCTGTCATGTGCATAGATCCTCCACTGTCTACATACCAGATGCTCTTTTGGCATGTTGAAGAACCCTGCAATCATAACCACATGTTAGTTAGTTTTAGAGACCCAAACCTGTTTGGTTTTGGGTCTGTTCTCAACTATAGGTGCAGCACTAACAGGTGTGTTATGTGTAACAGCCTGAGGTGAAGAAGATGGTATAGAAGAGGAACCCTTTGGCTTGGACTTCCTTTTCTGTGGTTTCAACACAGGAGCATCTAAATGGTTGACTCTTCCCATTAGATGCTGAACCATCATCACCAGTTGTGTCTGACTTTGTGATAAAGCTTTCAGCTCTTCAGACACACTGGAGTTTGCTGACGATGGATTCCTATGTTGTACCATCTTTTTCTGAGCAACCTCAGCTGTTGCCTGAGTATTCCCTACTTTCCTTTTAGGTTTAGCTTTGGGCTTAGGAATTTCAGGCTTTGATGTTGCTAGTACAAACTTGGTTTCAAACTCATTTTTCATTTTCTTTATTTGCTCTTTAATTTCCTCCTGTTGTTTGAGTTTGGAACCCCTTTTGTACCAGCAATCATCAGTAAGATGATTGAACAAGCCACATATCTCACATGGCTTCTTCTTCATCTTGTGTTGACCATCAACCAAAGAAGATGAAACAACTGAAGACTTGTTCTTCAGCTGTTTGTATCAGTACTAGCAGTTTTCTTCCCTTTAGTACCTGCTTTCCTGACCTCTTCTTTAGTTGTCTTCAAACCTTTTCTACTGTCAGTTTCTTCTCTTCAGTGCTGGCAGTAGTTGAGGTTTGAACTTCAAGTGTTATCACTTGCTCTCTAGTACTTTCAGTACTTCTAGAGACAACACCTGAGTTGATCAACTTTTTGATCATGTGACAGTCAGCATTTGAACCATCAGCTCTTGTAGCATCTGCTGATTGGTTGCTGACTTCTATCTCTGATGATGCTGAATCAGAAGATAGTAGGTCATATGATGAGAGGATTGGTTATTGCTCTCTCTATCAGATTCAACTTCTGCTCTTAAAGTGAAATCTGTAGGAGGAGCAGTGTGATTATAACCAATCCCAAACTTCACATTGGAAGCTGATTGCTTCTTAAGAAGCATTTCAAAACCCTTGCATGATTGCACCCATCGATCACACTCTACTTGGGTGTTGGCAAGAGTTTCCTTGAGGTCTCTGTACTTCTCTAGAAGTACATCTTCCCTAGCTTTACCATCTTTGATTTGGCATTTAAGTTTGTAAATCTCATCATTTTTCTCTTTTAGTACAACCTCAAAATCAGCTTTTCTTTTGGAAATAGTGTGCTCTAGCTCAAGATTTTTATCTATTAAAGCTACATTTGCTTCTCTAATAGAAGCAAATTGCTATCAGACAAAGCTTGGCTTTGGCCTCAGATGATACCTGTGATGAGGCATTGGATGATGACCCCTCAGCAGACTCAAGGGCCATCAGAGCAAGATTTCCAAAAGGACTATCACCACCATGTTGACCAGCACCTTGGAGTAGTTATTCCTGTCCAGATAGATCATCTGGTAGACTACTCCAGTCAACAACTCCTGGGTGAAGAAGCTGTGTTGTTGAGGTTGTGTTTGATGATGAGATGGGAAGATTGAGGCTCAGGAAGAGCCTGTGGTGGTTGAGCCGAAGGTGCTTGAGTTTGACTGGACTGAGGCACATAGTAGCAGGGGTAAGAGTATGGCATATACCCCTGAGGCACAAAATAGGCAGGTGATGCCTGTGCTTGTGATGGATGACCAGAACTGGAGGAAGGTTGCCCTCTGTGCTGTGAGCTATTGCTTGGAAAAGTCACAAAGGGTGCAGAGGAGTTAGATCCAGATGATCTACACTCTCTTGCAAAGTGTCCAAGCCTTTGGCACTTGTGACACCTCAACTTGCTCTTGTCAAAACCAACTTTGGTTTTGCCAGAGAGACCAGGGAATTTCCTACCAGTTCTTTTGTAGAACTTTTGAGATCTGATATTGATCATTGCCATTTGGCTCAAAATATCCATCTCTTCCAGATCATCATCTGGAATGCCCTTCAAATCATCCATCAAGAAGCACCAGTTATCACTGCAGCCTCCTGAACTACTACCTACACCAACAAAAGCTTGTTCTGAGTTGGTAGAGAAATCAATATGCTCATCGTAAGAACTTTCTGATGAAGCATATTCAGACTCCTGACTTATCAAGGCAGCATTGCCTTGAACAAAGTCATCAGCGAGCTTGCCAGAAGTAGACAACTTCCTCTTTTGCTCTATCTCTCTCTCAAAAGTGAGCAGTTTCCCATGAAGTTGGGTGAGAGATAGAGTTTCTAGATTTGCACTGGAGCGTAGAACAATGGTATAAGTGTCCCATCTCTCAGGCAGTGGTCTGAGGAACCTGTTATTCATCTGGCTGTTGGAGTACTCTTGTTTGACCATCTTCAGCTCAGAAATCAAACAAGAGAACTGCTCAAACTGCTGGGTCAGAGTCTCACCCTTTCTATATGAGAATGTCTCATATTGTTAGGCGAGGATTTCCCTATTGTTTGCTAAGACCGAATCAATTCCTCCAAATTGTTCCTTTAGAGCAACCCATAGGTCATGAGCAGTTTCATGATGCAAGAGCCCTGAGTAAATCTCATTTGGAATAGCCATGGCTAAAATTCCATGGGCTCTAGCATCAATCTCGAACAGCTTTAGATCTTCGTCCGAATATTGTTCAGGTTTCTTTAGAACCTGTTCATTAGATTCAGGGACGCTCACCATAGGCTTGTATGGTCCATGCACCACTGACTTCCAACAACCAGCACTGTTGACAGACAAGTGGTAAAGCATACGTCTTTGCCATATGTTGTACTCATTCCTCACAAGCATCGGTGGCTTGGTTGAGGAACCAGTATTGTGAGGATCGTTTGTTTGTGTAGTCATCTCAGTTATTAGTCAAACTCAAGTTTAAACAAAACAAATGTAGCTCAAAACCACCAAGAGAACCTCAAGTTTTTTGCCAGAAACAGCAGAATCTCTCTCTACAGCTAATTCTTGCAAATTGCTAATTCGATCAAACTTAGAGATCAAAAGAGCAGTTTCAAATGATCAATAGTGAAATCGATCAATGATTAACCTGCTCTGATACCATTTGTTAGGATCTCAGCCTCTAGTTTGATCAATTAGATTGTGTTCGCAGCGGATTTAGCATGAATATTAGCAATTAAAGCAAGAACATAAAGAATATTGCATGCAAACCAAAAGTAGATGTAGAGAGAATAATTCTGCCTTGAAAGAATAATATTCGTTTATTTCATGTTTTTGGCATCGAATACATTCAGGTCACTGCCCTTTTATAGGCAAATGACCCGTACCGTTGTCAGATTCCACTGACATTAAACAATTATTAAACTAACTACTGATAGAACACAACTACTGAAGATGTCACAACAGCTGACATCTTCTTACAAAATTTCCTAAGTGTTCTATCTGTTACAAGTACTGAAAAGTAAACTACTGACAACTACAACGACTGAAGAACAAACTCTTCAGTCGTTTACAACTACTGAACTATAACAGCTGAAGAACAAACTCTTCAGCTGTTGTACAAACTACTGAAAGGAAAACATAAAACTACTGAAAGGAAAATATAAAACTACTGAAAGGAAAATAAACCATCACAACAACTGAAGAAGACTTCTTCAGCTGTTGTGACAAACTCTGAAACTTCAGCACTTGGTCTTCAGACATTGGTCTTCAGATGTTTCATCAGCTGATGACTTCAGTAGTTGTCATCAGCTGTTGTCTTCAGTCGTTGTCTTCAGACTTTGTGCATCAGCAGTTGTTTATCAGTTCTTCAGTTCTTCAGACTTTGATCTTCAGCACTTGTCTTCAGTACTTGAAGTCTTCAGTACTTGTGTTTATCAGTACTTTAGACTTCAGTACTTGTCTTCAGTACTTTGGGATCTTCAGCTGTTGTACTTCAGTTCTTTGAACTTCAGCTGTTGATTCTTCAGACTTTGTCAGAACAGCTGATGAGGGTCTTCAGCAGTTGTTGTGATGTCATGTGGGACTTAGAGGTTTTCCTGATCTTGGCTCATTGGTTCTTTTGGTCCAACATTGTGGATGATAAGCTGTACTTATATTCACTTGGGTTCCTAAGGCCTTTTGTAATGTTTCCCAAAATCTTGATGTAAACCTACTATCTTTCTGGGTCAATTCAAAGGTTGCGATATTCTTGAGAATTTTCTATAAATCTCCTATAATCCTGCGAAACCTAAGAATTGTCGTACTTCAGTTGGGGTCTTTGGAATTTCCCACTTCTTGACTGCTTCAATCTTTGCTGGATCAACTTGAATCCCATCTTGATTAACTATGTGTCCTAGGAATTGTACTTCCCTTTTCCAAATTCACATTTTGAGAATTTTGCATACAACTTTTCCTTTCGTAGTAATTCTAAAGTTAATCTCAGTGTTGTTCATGGTCTTCCTTATTTTTGGAGTAATCAGAATGTCATCTATGAAGACTATAACGAATTTATCTAAATAGGGTTTGCACACTCTATTCATTAGATCCATAAATACTGCTGGAGCATTGGTTAACCCAAATGGCATTACAAGAAATTCATAATGTCCATACCTAGTCCTGAATGCAGTCTTTGATATATCTTCATCCTGTACTCTTAATTGATAATATCCAGATCTTAAATCTATTTTAGAAAAATAACTAGATCCTTGCAATTGATCAAATAAATCATCAATCCTAGGGAGGGATATCTATTCTTTATGGTAACTTTATTGAGTTCTCTATAATCAATACACATCCTAAAAGTTCCATCTTTCTTTTGACAAACAGAACTGGTGCTCCCCAAGGTGATACACTAGGACGTATAAATCCCTTATCCAACAATTCTTGTAATTGGTTCATTAATTCTTTCATTTTTGTTGGTGCTAAATGATACAGGGCTTTAGTAATAGGGGCGGTTCCTGGTACTAATTCTATTTTAAACTCTACTTGACGAGGGGGTGGCAATCCGGGTAATTCATCAGGGAAAACATCAGGATATTCATTGATAATAGAAACACTTTCTAGATTCACTTTATCTAGTGTTATATCAACTACATGAGCTAAGAAAGCTAAACATCTCTTCTTTAAGCATTTTTGTGCTTTCTTACAGGAAATTATTTTTATAATACCATTAGGTTTTTCGCCGTATATACAGAGAGTTTTATTTTCCTTAACCAGAGGAATCTTTATCATTCTCTTTCCACATATAATTTCAGCATGATTCTTACTTAACCAATCCATACCTACTACAATATCAAAACCTCCTAAATCAATAGGAATCAAATCTATATCAAAGTAGTGATCATCTAAGTTTAAAGTACAGTTAAAAATGATTTCACCAGCTTTAATTATTTTACCATCAGCTAATTCTATCATATATTTGTGCTTTAGCTTCTCAGATATTAGATTAAGTGACGGTCTAAAGGTATTTGAAATGAAACTACGAGTTGCTCCTATATCAAATAATATTGTTGCGTACTGATTGTTGATAAGGAACGTACCCGTTACTACTTCTGGTTCATGCCGAGCTTTTTCAGCTTGCATTACGAAAGCTCTTCCACGGGGTTGTTTTGGCTAACTGGAGCCTTGCCTTTCCGTTATGGACGTTCATTACGAAAATGGTTTTCGTTACCACACTGATAGCATACTGGCTTAGGGTTGGTGGGGTTCTTGCAGTCTCGGGATATATGTCCCTTCTTCTTGCAATTATAACAGATTACCGTCATACAATTTCTAGAGTGGTATCTTTGGCAGATACTACACCATGGTTGTCCTTCAGTTTGTGTTTTCTTTTCTCATACTGTTCCTAAGAAATTTCTTTGTGAAGGTTGGGTTATCCTTTTCTGTGGGTTTTCTCCAAATTTCCTTCCTATGTCGTTGTCATTCCACTTCCTTTTCTCTCCTATTTTTGGATTACTTAAGGATCCATTTCTTATCATTTCATCTGTTAGACTTCCAGACAAGCTTACGGCCTCCTGAAAAGTTTTGGGCATTGCAGCTTTAACTAATCCTCTTATTTGTGGTACTAATCCCCAAATATATCTTTCTATCCTTTTAGGTTCAGGGTTATCAGGTGTGGCACTAATCTGGAGAGTTCATTATACCTGTCAGTATATTCCCGTTGTGCAGCTCCTCTCATTTCTAATGCCAAGAATTTTATCTCTAATTTCTCTATTTTATTATAAGGGCAATACTTTTCTATTACCAGGTTTCTAAAGTCTTCCCAACTTATCTTATTCATGACATGCCTACCTTTAGTTTGCATTTCCATTTTCCACCAGGATTGTGCCTCTCCTTTAAGTGAATGCGAAGCAAACAGTGTCTTGTAATTCTTGGCACAGTTACTAATTTCTAAGACTGCTTCAATTTCATCTAACCAACGTAGAGCTTGTACAACTCCCCCTTTTCCATCAAATTCTCGGGGTCTGCATGACATAAAAGTCTTGTAAGAGCATCCTTATGTGACTCCATTTAGGATTTCTTCCTCATGTCGTTCTTCTGGATTTATATTTCCTGGTCTTTCATTTTGGTGTGACGTGGTTCCGAAGTTCAGATTTTGTTGTAGTTGGGTTATCAGAGTAGGTAATATAGCTTCTATTTGTTGGGCTACTATTTGAGAAATCTTGTCATTCTCATTTGTATCGTTATTCACAGGTGTTTCTTCCCCAAGTCAGGTTCTAGGTCGTCCCACTCGTGCTGTTCTTCGTACAGGCTGAGTGGTTCTTTTTGGCGGCATGATTCACTATAGTTAATTATAATTAGTGTCATAAGCAAACATTTTAACACAAATTTTTATCTAGAAAATAACAGATAGACATTTAAACATAAAAGATATATATATATATATCATTAAGTTCTTATTTCTTTATTCTGACAAGTTAGACTATAGCTTTCTAGTTCTTGCGAATCTATTCTCAAATCTTTGTGAAGATATTTTTCTTAGGTTTTTTGAGTTTCTTGATATCCTTCTGGATTCTCCAGATTCCTTGTTGTATTTACTTGAGTTTCCTAAGGGTCCGCTGAGCTGTCTTCACTTGATCCTTATTCAATTTTTGTCTTTTAATTATTTTACCTTCGTTCCCAAAGCAATCAGAATTTTAGATTTCTATATCTTCAACTTACTTAGTCATAAATTTGTCTCCACGTCGTATCTTTTTCCTAGGGGTCTTAATTGTATATCCCCCGATGTTTACTGGTGCACGTCGGACATAAAGATTTGGTTCATTGTTGTTTTCAACTTCAATTTGGGAAGTCTCCATATCTTGCTAGGGCTTTGGTTCAGATGTTATTTCCTTAAGGTTGCTATGGTCTGAGTATTCAGAAGGATCAGTCTTATTGTGGTAACTATCTGAATTCATAACATGCAAAAATTTCTTTATAATTTTTCATAAAATGGTTAGTCACATATTCTCATATATATTCTATATGTCACATATTTTTATTATAATTATTAGAGTTAAGCATAAAATCATAGAATTTTCACATAAAATCATATCGCATAAAAATATGTGTTTATCAAATACTTTATTCATCACTATTTGAGCTTATGGTTATAGTCTAGGTATTTTCATAGTACCTTAATTCTCTATAACCATGGCTCTGATACCAACCTGTCACATCCCTGCGGAAGCATGAAGCGTTTTGGATGTGACTTGTTTGTTCAGAACGCAATGATTACAAGAGTCCATTATCAACACATAACATCACATAACATATTTTATTAATATACATCAGACCCTCCATACAATTCTACTCCAGCCATTGTACACATCAAAAAAGAATTCAATATTGTTAGTCATGGCTACCTGAAAAAGCATACTCAAAATAGTCAACATAAAGTTGGTGAGATCATAGGTTTAAATCCAGACAAAATATTTTTGATCATCAATTACAACCAAACATGTTCTTACTAATCTGATAATTTATACTGTCATGAAATAATTCATAACATCAGATAATATAGCATCACAACACCCATCTTGTTGGTGCAGAAAATATTTCCTAAGTAGCGCTACCTATATTATCCAATGGTTCCACATCCAAATTAATGGTTGTATCATAAGTGACAATATATCTCAAAAGTTTCAAAATAATGCATCAAACATAAACAGTATATTTTTTCCCCCAAAAACTTTATAAATGCCAAAATGGGGCTATGAGTCTCACCTTTCTCCAATTGATAATCTATAAAAATAATTTTATAAGTTAGATATAAAATTTTTCTTTAAGATTTTCAGAACCTCAGATGGAAGTAATTACTAAAATTTTAGTAGTAACATTATTAGATAATATTACCATAAAATTTTCAACTTCCATTTTATCATAAATAAATTGTTATAATTATTACAAACTCATTATAAATCACTAAAAATAGCTACTCAAACAAATTATAATACTTCATAAATTTATTGAGATCTAACTCACAGTATATTTGTTTCTGTAATTTTTACAATAATATAAAATTAAGTAAAAATGGCTATACAATTCCAAAAATTATGAAATTTATACATTCTGTTGAATTTGATTTATCATAGCTTCAGTGAATTTATCAATATTTATTACACGGTTTAAGTATTTTGTTTGATTTTTCCTTTACAGATCACATAAAAATTTATATCTCAATCATAAAATGGAAATAAATTAAAAAATATTTCCTGGAGCTTTTATATCATATGAGAATCATTATGTGATTTTTTCATATTTTATCCGAATTTATTTCTATTATTCGAGGATTTTCTTTTATTTACCTTAAATAATTTGTATAAATTATTTTACTTATTATATTTTTACCAAAATTCATAGAATGATATTTTAGTATCCTTAAAAAGCTTTTTCAATGTTTATTCCTACAATCGCCATCATTTAGTATTTTTACTTGATTTTCTTAATATTTCAGGGTTTAATCTTCTATAAATCCCAAAATCTCCTTTTTTGTCACAAGTTTCCTGAAATATTTAGTTTTTAACATTTCATTATTATGAGTTGATGAAAATTTAGAGTTTCAAGATATGTTAGGATTAGTCTTGATGTTTAGGTACATCAAAACTAGTTACCTATGTGTTTATAACACATGTGTAACAATTGATTACAAGATACATTAAATAGATTAAAACCTTGTGAATGAAGAGGAAAAGGAACTGATGATGATCGAGGGATGGTCGGGGGTGTCTTGAATCCACACCTTGAGAAGATGATGAAGCTTGGATGTTTGTTTGCTTGCTTATAGGAACCGAGAGGTGTGAGGATGGTGGTGGTTGATTATGGTAGTTTCTAGAGCCGGGGGGAGGAAACAAGGGTGGTGGTGGTCACGGTTGTTGATGGTTATGTGAGGGCCGAGAGGTGTGAGGTGGTTTGTGGTGTTTGTGCTTGTGAAGTAACCGAGAGATGAAGAGAGAATGGTGATTGTTGGTTGTGATTTATAAACCGAGATGAAGGAATGTGGCCGAAGGTGGTGGCGTTTATGGTGTTCCTCGGTCAAGACTTAAATGTATGTAATCATCACATCAAATTCTAGATTGATGTGTTGGTGATTATTAGGCATGCAATGTGTCAAGTTTGGAAGTGTGGTTAGTGTCCAAGGTGCTAGATGTCATGATCTCTAGCTAATGTTATTCTTAAGTTTTAAGCTATTATTAGTTAGGTTAATTAGTTGCTTAATTCCTTAAATGAGCATAGTTTTAGGAAAGGTTAATGATTTAGTTTTAGATCTTAATCGAATGGCTAATAACCGTAGCTTAGTTATTTGTTATGAGAGTTTTAAGGTTTTTTCTTAGTTTTCTTTTTGATGCTAATTACCTTTGATGTTTATATTGTGATATTTAGTTGGGTTGTACTTGATCGAACAATATTAGTAATAAAAACTTATGCGTATGATTACATGCATACGTACTTTTGGATCCATGCATACATAATTCTCATGCATGCAAGCATGGATACGTATAATATTCATATACATATCAAATATATATATACATATATATATATATATATATAAACAAGCTAAAGAGTTAGTCCACTAATGGTTGATATATATAAAAATCTTAAATTGTCTAACCTCATTTTTAGGGTTGTCACAATATATATATATATATATATATATATATATATATATATATATATATGTATGTATGTATTATATATATATGTATATATATATGTATATATATACAACCCAACTCTGATGATAATAGTTATTCACCAAGCGACAATTCTGATGATTTTAATTGGTCATTATTATCCAGGGCTGTGATTTTCCACTCTTCTGTTTGTAACTTTTCATGTTTTATAAGGGCTTTTCACACTGCTAGAAATATAAGCATAATACAACTTTTTAGAAACCAAAAAATAGTTGTATTTTCTTAGAGCATTCACAGCCAATTTTCTTAAAATTATGTGAGTGAGAGTTCTTAAATTATATGGAATAATTTAAGTAGTTGGGAATATATATATATATATATATATATATATATATATATATATATATATATATATATATATATACCAATATATATATGTATATATACCTATATATATGTATATATACCTATATATATGTATATATACATATATATGTATATACCTATATATATGTATATGTATATATACATATATATATATGTATATACATATATATACATATACATATATATGTATATACATATACATATATATATATATATGTATATACATATATATATGTGTATATGTGTGTAATATATATATATATATATACATATATATATATGTATATATACATATATATATATATATATATATATATATATGTCTATACATATATACATATATATATATATATCTACACACATATATACATATATATATATATCAACACATATATATACATATATATATATATTATGTGTGTGTGTACACTCAAACACACGTGAATGTTTATTGCATAACTAATTTTAAAGTGAAAGTCAAAAGAATTACATATAGGAATGAGTTCATGTGAAAACTTAAAGTATTTGTGAGAACCCATTAACCTATATGAACCAATCAGTGATCGACACATCAGCAACATGGAAAAGCATCTACGAGGGGTATATATGTCTTTTTACAACCCCTATATTAAATGCATGTCCTTTTGCCCCTTACCTTTTGTACTATGGATGTAGAATTTGTTTTTTACCAATTCCAATATCACCAATAATTTACGTATGCAATATTGTACTTTTTTTGAAAAACTTTTGAATTTGTGATTTTATTTAATTTACCATCTTCTTTTTTCCTTTATATTCATTTTTCATTCTAATTCAACCTTCTTACCTTCATCATATTTTCCTCCTCCCAACCTATGGACCAAGCTTTACCAAGTTTGCCGATGTGATGATCGACCAAGACACGAAAAACCTCGAATGAATCTGGGTGTTTGTCACACCCCAACCTTAACGGAAGAATCATCGAGATGTGAGGGTTAAGATTGTTTACAGCCACATAACGCTATCTTTAAATGCAAATATTATTATCATAAGTTTCAAATGTAACATTACAACCATAAGTCTCAAATAAGAAATCAAAATACATAATAAGAAGTATTTCAAGTTCATTCATTTATTTAACTATGTCCATTCCTAGGTGTGAATAAGCTTCAAAGATGGCAATCAAATTTGCGCGTTTCCTGAAACATGTTAAAAATAAAAGGTCAACATAATGTTGATGGGATTTTCATAGTTTTCAATACATAAGTATATTAAAGATAGCAACTCCTGTTATAAATTAGTGAACAAAGTAACTAGGGATGTAGGACAGATGCACAATCAAACCTTGACAGTTTACAAGTTTTTCACGTTTACAAGTTTATACGATTAGCTAAGTGTACTTGGATTAACCAAGCAGGCTTGTCAAGCCCATAGATCTATGACGTTGCCAGGCTAGCAATAGTTAATGATTGTACATATAATCGTTACTACATGGTAATTACAAGATCAACTAACCACAACATATAAGTGAATTGCCAAGAGTTTACGAGAACATACGAATTTACAAGTGCAATGATTATAAGGTAACATGTTTCACCCTAAAGTGTGAAATATGAAAAATGGGTATAGAAATACTCACTTGATGTATGTATGTAAGATTATAATAAGAATTAAACGATATTCCAACGTATTCCTTTACAAGACACCTAAACATATATATTACAAGACTAAGATTAATAATAAGATTAACGTTCTAACGAGAACTAGGGTTTCAATAGAATTGTGGAGTTTTTGACAAGTAAATAAATTTATATAATGAAATCATTTATATTTTGATTTAATGAAAATAATTATACCATTTCAATGTTTAATATAGAAAATAAAATTAGGTATGATAATAAAAATATAACATATCCTAAACATCTATACACTACTAGAACAATCTGCAAATTTGCCTGGTTACATTTAAAAAAGTTAATGGACTATGGTACGACCCATTATAATTGCTAGGATCTATTGTCAAATTTTAATATTTATATATACTAATCGGTAACACTAGATCATGTTTCACATCAGATCCTTCAACACAATTTTTTTAATTTATTTTTAAGTAAAATTCCAAAAAATTAATCTACGAACAATTAGTAACTTTTTTAGTTTTTTATGAAGATGCAAAGTGCAAAATTATAGCTTTCTTATGTTTTCTCACACTTGGCCCTTCCGATGACAACAATGTAATTATTGGTACATTTGGTTCATGATCAAAATCTGTGTAATAACCATGTTCAATATACCCAAATCAAGATTGGTGAAAAGAAGGTACATATTTCAATATGATTAACAATTTTACACAACACATTACCTATGATTAGTTAATGTTTCGACAACATCTAAGCGTTCCGTCCTTCTTCCTTAAATCCGCGCCCGAACATCAACCTGCATTCATGTAGTTATGGTTTTGGGAAAGTGGTTTTTATAGTTCGGTTTTTTATTTTGAAAAGTCACTTTCAAAAAGTATTCTTCAGATGTGTCAGAGATCTTTTTTCTTTTGATATTAATTTTGAAAGCGTGTAGAAAAAGTGAGATTTGATGTCTACTTTTTGCAGATTGTGTGATAGAGATATTTTATCAGATTTATAAAACGTGGTAGTCAAATTACCATAATAACCCTCAATACTTAGTAAACGGGTTGTTAAATGAATATAATATTTACATTAAATCCTAGCCATTAGATTAAAATCCTATAAGGATATCTAGGGCACAAAGTAAGTTAAAGAGTTCTCACAAATAGTAGGGGTTCTTATTAGAACATTTCTATATAAATCAAGTGTTGTAATCAACCTAAATATAAGAAAATTAAATAATATTCTTACCTTCAAATGAATAGAAGTCTGTATGGTCTATTAGCCCCCCAAACGATGAGACAAACAGTAACAAACACCATCACGAATCCTATCATAACCATCATAACATGACACCATCTTGTAAATTGTTCATCATCATCACCATCACATTCACCATCATCATCCTCATCAATCACACTAAACATCACCCACCCTTTCTTCTTCTTCTTTTTCTTTAAAAATTATTGTTGATGTTGGTACTGATACTGATGATGGTGTTTGGTGTTTTTCGATCAACGAAAACCGGTAGAGCCCAGAAACGTGGTTCTCCGACGACATCCGTTAATGCGTTGGAGATTCAGCCAGTGTTGCGTGACTGTTAGACGACGATGTATTGTCATCGTGGGAGTCACGTGACTTATTGTTGTCGTGGGAGTCACGTGACGATAGGCTCTGAAGAACGTAAGTGCATTTGGGGGATGTGGATATACTGTTGGAATCGGTTTCCGATTGCATTGTTTAGCCAGAGGTAATCAAAACTGAAGATTGGAATTGAAGGGATTTGATGGAAAAAGATAGCTTCATATGAAGTGTAAATGGGGATTTTGGAACCTTAACAAAAACCTTAAAATATATGGACAGGTTGTTTGTGTGTGTGTCAGTAGGTGTGATGGTTTCGGTTGAGTTGTATTATTATATAGGAAAATGGATATTTAAACACCTCAGGATTATAAATCAACACCTCAGGATTATAAATCAACACCTTAAATTTCTATACATATTAAAGGTAAAAGAGTTTGATAAAGATGCTCAAGAAACACCACACAAAACAAGTTACCAGTGAATACTTGTAGGCTTTTATTGATTATCCAAAGAGTGCATAAAAACACTACGTACAATGACCACTATTTATAACTAGAAATTAGCATAAAATACTCAACAAACTCCTAGACTAGCTCTTCTCAACAACTAGTCCGTTGGAGACTTATTCAAACTAAAAGAACACGTGCATGCAAAGCATGCAAAAGTCACATTCATAAAATAACAACTACAAGTATTCCCGTGAGAGTGAAGTTTGAATCAGTCTTCTTCACCCTCCCTTGATTCGAACTTCATGACTCCTAGCTTGTGTCGATAATACACATACTTCTCCCTGGATAATGGCTTTGTCAGCATGTCAGCCCATTGATTATGTGTACTACAGTGCTCCAAGTTTACTTGTTTTTGATTAACCATTTCCCGAATGAAATGGTACTTCAGCTCTATATGTTTCGATCTACTGTGCATCACCGGA
The DNA here is from genome assembly GCA_024085815.1 of Flaveria linearis. Lineage (NCBI taxonomy): Eukaryota > Viridiplantae > Streptophyta > Magnoliopsida > Asterales > Asteraceae > Flaveria > Flaveria linearis. Next base: position 5,043,499 of record CM044018.1, on the reverse strand, counting down.
TTCTTGGACAAGTTGATAGTAGACCTATTATCACAATAGATAATAGTTGGCTCGGTTTGTTGATACCCAAGATCTTCTAAAATTCTCCTTAACCAAACTGCTTCACATGTAGCAGCAGTAGCCGCAATGTATTTGGCTTCAGTGCTTGACAAAGCAACCGTAGGTTGCTTCTTTGAACGCCAAGCCACTGCCCCACTACCTAGAGAGAATACATAAGCTGATAGGCTCTTCCTATCATCCACACTGCTTGCCCAATCACTGTCACTATGACCCACCAATTGAATGCAATTACTTCTTTTATACCATATACCAAAGTTCACGGTACCTTTCACATATTTCAAAACACGACGAGCAGCCCCCATGTGAATCTTAAAAGGACATTGCATAAATCTTGACACACAGCTAACAGCATATGCTAGATCAGGTCTTGAGTGAGTCAAATAAATAAGACCGCCAACTAAGCTTCTAAACTGTTCTTCATTTTCCTTGTCTACTTCATCATTGATACTTAGTTTCTCATTGCAATTCATGGGAGTATTCTCAGTGTTGCTATGTTGCAGGCCAAACCTAGTCAAGAGAGTGTTGGCATACTTTTCTTGACAAAGAAACACTCCTTGACTAGTTTGTTTTACTTCTAGTCCCAAGAAGTACTTTAGCATCCCCATATCAGTCATCTCAAATTCTCGTTTCATTCCTTCCTTAAACTCACTTACCATATTGTCACATGATGATGTACAAATGATATCATCTACATATAAACATACATAGATCATATCACCTGTAACAAGTTGCTTTATATAAAGAGTGGGCTCGTTGTGACTTCTAGAATATCTATGATCAAGAAAGTATCTATCTATCTTAGCATACCAAGCTCTTGGTGCCTGCTTGAGACCATACAATGCCTTTTTCAACTTGTACACCATATCACCTTTGCCTTCAACTATGAAACATTCGGGTTGTTCAACATAGATATCTTCAGTCAAGTCTCCATTAAGAAATGCAGACTTAACATCCATTTTATGTATCTTCCAACCACATTGAGCTGCCATAGCAAGTATAACCCGAATGGTTTCGAATCTTGCAACAGGTGCAAATGTTTCATGGAAATCAACACCAAGTTGTTGTGAGTACCCTTTTGCCACTAGTCTTGCTTTGTGCTTTGAGATCTCCCCATCTGGCCCAAACTTAGTTTTAAACAGCCATTTTACTCCTACTAGATTCTTGTCTTTAGGCAGATACACCAAGTCCCATGTATTGCTTCTCTCTATCGCTTGAATTTTAGCCTACATAGCATCCTCCATACTTTGTATTTTGCAGCTTGAGTATAAGTATTAGGGTCGATTATGGTGAGAGCAAAGTGACAATTGGTGAGCTCATCTTCATCTTCAGATACACCTTCACCTGAGACATAATCTTTAAACCAAATTGGTTGTTTGCTTATTCTTTTTTAGGGACCAGCCGAAGTGGGACAGGTAGTAGCCGAAGGGATATGTTGGTTTATAGGAGGTGTAGATGAATTTGATTGAGGTAAGGTTGAAGGCTCGGTTGATGTGGCTGGTGAGGAATGGATAGGAGTGATATTTGTGGTACTAGGTGATGGTTGTTGATTGGACATAGAAGTTGACTCATGTGGACTAGGTGTGGAGTTATTATGAGGTGGCACATCAATAGGAAAAGGGTCAATAAAGGCATGGTCTCTTGAGGGTGCAGGATTAGTCCAATCCCATTTTTGGTCCTCTAAAAAGGTGACATCTCTGCTAGTTGAGAGTTTTTTTGTGATAGGGTTGTACAATCGGTAACCTGTCCCATGTAAAGAGTATCCAATAAAGATATTCTTTTCAGCCTTATGGTTTAATTTTCTCCTCAACTGAGTTGGTACCTGTCCATAAGCCACGCAACCAAATATTTTAAAATGCAAAATAGATGGTTTTTTACCTGACCATGCCTCTAGAGGAGTTTTGTGAACTACAACTCTTGTAGGTGATCGATTAATAATATGAACTGCAGTTGCCACTGCTTCTGCCCACAGAAAGTTAGGTAGATCTTTCTCACACAACATGCTCCTTGTTAAGTTCATGATCGTATGATTCTTTCTCTCCACCACCCCATTATGTTGAGGGGTGTAGGGAACCATGAGTTCCCTTTTAATCCTAGTTTCTTCACAAAACTTAGTGAATTCATGTGAACAGAATTCACTACCTCGATCAGTTCGTAGAGTCTTGATAAAGCAGCCACTTTCTTTTCTACAAGTGTCTTGAACACCTTAAATCTGGCGAAGGTTTCACTTTTGCTATGCAAAAAATACACCCAACACATGCGGGTTAGATCATCAACAAAGAGAAGATAGTACAAGCTGTTACCAAGACTCGATGACTGCATGGGTCCACATAAGTCTGCATGCACTAGCTCCAGCTTTGTTGTGGCGTGCCAAGAAGTGGACTTGAAAGGTAGGCGGGCTTGTTTTCCAATGATGCATGCTTCACAGGTTGAACATGAATGAAGTTTGGGGAGACCTGTGACCATGCTTTGATCATGGAGAAGTTTGAGTCCATCATAATTGAGATGTCCATATCTACAGTGCCATTTGTGGGACTCAGAGTATTCTTTATCTTTCTTTGATTCGTGCACAGTGATCAAACTTGTGGGATCAAGCACAAACATATTATTAACTGCTACTGGGATTTCCAACATCCTTCTACCAGTTGCTTTATGAGTGACAATGCACTTCATGTCATCAAACAGCAATGTATAGCCTTTACGCATAAGCTTCCCAACACTCAGCAAATTATATTCAAGATTAGGAGCATAATATACATGTTCTAATAGTTTGTAATCACTAGCACCAGCCTTAATTTTAACTGTTCCTTTACCTTCTACACCCAATATCTTTTTATCCCCCAATCTAACATTAAGTTTGAAAGATTCATCAAGAGTAGTGAAGCTGCTCTTTATACCTATCATGTGATTAGAGGCACCCAAATCTAAAAGCAAAAGATGATTAGTTGTACCAGAATGTGAGGCTTTACTCATGAGCATATATTGATCACTGGTTCTGAACTCTTCAGGGTTAGAAACGACTATCAGCAAGTGTTGATCTTCTTCAGTATGGGCTTCAACATTGTCATCATCCACAGCTACATTTGCTTGATTCTCCTCATTATACCAACAGTCTTTCTTTAGGTGTCCAAATTTTTTACAGTAGTTGCATTGTGGAACCTTTGATTTGTCGAACATGCCACGACCACGACCACCTCGACCCCTGAAGGGAAACCTTCCACGTCCGCGTCCCCTACTGGGAGAGTTTTGTTCTTGAAATACTTGCAAGGCTTGATCAGGTTGCTTTTCTGGGGTCTTTTCCGTCTTGTCTAGACTGCTTCTACTATTCATACATTCTTCTTGAGACTGTAAGAGTCCCATGAGCTTCACAGGTGTGACATCAGACAAATCAAACACCACCTTAATAGTGTTGGTATGTTACGTAAACAAGAGAATAGAACAGAAGGTTGAGAGAGCTTTTATTGATAAGAAAGTTTGCATACATACATCAATGAGAAACCAAGACTTAAATAGGAAAGAAACTACCGGCTACTGCTACTGAACTTCCGAAATACAAGAACAAATACTAACAACCCGTATGACTAGGACTAACCTAAACAACTAGGTTGGTAGCTTATTATTTAAATTCAACATAACTTAACTGCTCCCACGTGTATGCATGAAACACCTACGTGCATAAGAGTTGAATCATTTTTCAATATCTCCCCTTGATTCAAACTCTCCTACTCCCAACTTGTGACGAAAATAAACAAACTTCTCTTTAGACAATGCCTTGGTCAAAACATCAGCTAGTTGCTCATTAGTGTTGCAGTGCTTTAACACAATTTCTCCTTGATTAACCGTTTCCCTGATGAAGTGATGACGCAGCTCAATACGTTTAGATCGACTATGTAATGTCGGATTTTTTGCTAGACATATAGCTGAGTGGCTATCACACACAATTATTGCAGCTTCCTCCTGCTTCATTCCCAGATCTTCCAACACCCTTCTCATCCATATAGCTTGACATGCTGCATCAGTAACCGCCACATATTCTGCCTCTGTGCTTGACAGTGCCACCGTCTTTTGTTTTTTCGAGCTCCACGCTATAGCTCCGGTTACCAGCATAAACACATTGGCCGACACACTATTTCTATCATCAACACATGCTGCCCAATCACTATCTGAATAGCCCTGCAAGATCACTTTTGTATCATGGTTATACCATATTCCAAATTCACTTGTACCTGCCACATACTTAAGAATTTTCTTAGCTGCCCATAGATGCACTTTTGATGGAGCCTGCATGAATCTAGCAATTACTCCTACTCCAAAGGCAATATCAGGTCGCGTATTAGTCAAGTACATGAGACCCCCCACTATACTTCGATACATAGTCTCATTGACTTTATCTTCTCCATCATCAACCATATACTTTTCACCAGGAGTCATTGGAGTCAGTTCAGCTTTACACCTAGCCATGCTGAACTTGCTTAATAAACTTTTAGCATACTTGCTTTGAGCCAAGAAAATACCCTTCGGGGTTTGCTTCACCTCCAAACCAAGAAAAAAATTAAGATGGCCTAGATCAGTCATTTCAAACTCATTCATCATTCCTTGCTTGAATATGTGAATAAGTTCTGTGCTTGAACTAGTACATATGATATCATCAACGTATAAGCATACATAAAGAACATCATGTGTACCTGAGTGTTTCACATAAAGTGTAGGCTCACTATCACTTCGTAAATAACCATGAGAAGCAAAGTAAGAGTCTATACGTGAATACCATGCTCTAGGAGCTTGTTTAAGCCCATACAGGGCTTTGTGTAACTTGTACACCTTCTGTTCTTGACCCTTAACTTCAAATCCAGTGGGTTGCTCCACATAAATGTCCTCAGATAATGTTCCATTCAAGAATGTTGATTTAACATCAAGTTGGTATACAGTCCAACTCTTCTGTGCTGCAATAGAGAGTACCATGCGAATAGTTTCAAAGCGAGCGACTGGAGCAAAGGTTTCATGAAAATCAATCCCAGGCTGCTGTGAATACCTTTTTGCCACCAATCTAGCTTTATACTTAGTCACCTTCCCATGAGCATCAAACTTTGTCTTGTACAGCCACTTAACACCCACTGTGTGTTTTCCCTTCGGGTGCATTCACAAGCTCCCATGTGTGATTCTTTTCAATGGATTCGAGTTCTCTATGCATGGCTTCACGCCATTCTTCATGTTGCTGAGCTTCTTCGAATGAGGTAGGGTCAGTGATGTTGAGCGCAAATTGACATGCTGTCATTTCATGCTCATCATCCGACAAGTCCTGACCCGTATGATAGTCACGCAGCCATGAATGTGGCCTTGTAACTCGTTTGGATGGGCCTGGATTTGTGGGTGCAGGGTGAAGGTTGGTGGAGTTGGTTGGTATATCAGGTTGGTGGTGGTTGGTATTGGAAGAAGGTGAAGGTGGTGATGGATTAGGCTGAGAATTAATTGATGATGTGTTAGGTGGACATGTAGTACTGGAGGCAGTACAATGTGAGATACATGGAGGGTTTTCAACAACCTGCAAGTTGTCATTGGGGAATGGGTCACAGTATGAATAGTTCACATCATGGTCAACTTTAGTTTCCTTCCAATTCCACTTTAGATTTTCAAGGAATGTCACATCCCTTTTTGTAGAAAACTTTTTATATCCGGATCGTACAACCTGTAACCATGACTGTGATTAGAATAGCCAATAAATATATTTCGGTCAGACTTATTATCTAGTTTCTTTCTCAATTGCGAAGGCACCAAACCATAGGCTATGCATCCAAACACTTTGAGGTGAGCAACAGATGGCTTTTTCCCATACCAGGCTTCATAGGGAGTTTGTTTAAGTAGGACTTTTGTGGGTGATCTGTTAATTATGTAGATGGCTGTAGCAACAGCCTCAGCCCAAAAAGCATTGGGTAGACCTGCATACTTTAGCATACTTCGAGTAAGTCCCATAATGGTTCTATTTTTTCTTTCTACAGTACCATTTGTTATGGGGTATAGGGAGTTGTTAGTTCCCTTTTAATACCATTTTGTTTACAGTACATGTTGAACTCCTGTGAACAAAACTTTCCACCACTGTCTGACCTGAGTACTTTTATCATGTGACCTGACTCCTTCTCCACCGTAGCCTTAAATGTTACGAATTTACTGAATACATCAGACTTGTTAGATATAAAGTATACCCAACATAGTCTTGTCAGATCATCAATAAACAATAGATAATATAAACTATTACCAAGGCTGGGTACCTCCATAGGTCCACACAGATCAGTGTGTATTAATTCCAATTTCTCAGTCGCACGCCATAAAGATGACTGAAAGGGGAGGCGAGCTTGTTTCCCGACCAAACAGGCTTCACATGGAGGAGTCGCCGTAATTCTTGGCAAGCCCACCACCATGCCTTTTTCTGAAAGTTACTTCAAGCCATCATAGTGCAGATGCCTGTATCTATAATGCCATGTTTGAGCAGCAGTATCTTGCTTGTTGAGGGGTGCATCATGAAACAGTGTCATGCATGATGCATCCAACACAAACATGTTGTTGTGGGCCACAGCAATCTGCATAATATCTTTTCCAGATCCACCTTTGCTTTTGATAGTACATTTACCATTATCAAAATGTACTACATATCCCTTTCTCATTAGTTGTCCAACACTAAGTAAATTATATTCAAGTTTGGGTGCATAAAAGACATCATCCAAGAGCTTGAATTTATTTACACTAGTGTTGATTTTGATCGTACCTCTGCCTTCCACAGCTAGCTTCTTTTTGTCTCCAAGATGCACATCCAATTTGAATGTTTCATCAAGATGCACAAAGCTATCTTTCAAACCTGTCATATGATTTGAACAGCCAGAATCAACAAACCATAGGTGTGTTGACTTACCTGGTGGAGAGGTGTGTGACATCAATGTGAATGCATCCTCATTTGCCATGGTGAAGGCCATAAGCAAAAGTTGCTCATCTGGTTCTCCAACTTCTCCATTTTCAGCCACATTCACTTGAACCTCGTCATTGTACCAACAGTCCTTCTTTACATGCCCATACTTCTTACATATGTAACACTGTGGTACCTTGCTTCGATCTAAGTTGGTTCGGCCTCGACCTCGACCACCTCTGGCTGGAGCACGCCCTCTACCTCGGCCTCGAACAGGTTTGAAATCTTCATGAAAAACCTGAAGTGCTTGTTCATCTTGTCTTTCAGCAGGCTTTACTACGGCTGTAGTGTGTCCATTCATTCGTTCTTCTTGAGACTGTAACAGCCCCATGAGTTTTACAGGAGTGACAGTGGCCAAGTCAAAGGCCACTTCAATAGATGGAATCACATAATCAAAGCGGGGGGACAGACTCCGAAGAATTTTTTCAACCACCTTTTGATCTAGAATTTCTTCGCCATACGCTCTCTGTTGGCTAACATTAGCCATAACCCGAGAACAGTAGTTGCCTACCATCTCGTCTTCTTTCATGGTCAAGTTCTCAAAGTCACGTCGAAGACTTTGCAACTTGACAGCCTACACTTGAGAATCACCTTGAAACTCTATGCGAAGATTTTCCCATGTAGCTCGTGTGGATTCAGCAGCAGCGATACGCGAGAAGAGTTGATCATGCACTCCTTGCTGAATGAGTGCCATTGCTAGTGCATCCTTCTTTCTTACTTCACGTCGGTCTCCGGGTCCTTCACTATAGCAGTCACCCCAAGATTCACCACATCCCACAACTCACGAGAGCGTAGGATAGTTTTCATTTGGAGACTCTAGTGTTCATACCCCTCTCCTTTGAACACTGGAATGAGTGGGGTTGTTGCTGATGAAGTGATGGAGTTTTCAGCCATTAGAGATCAAAAGCAGAGACTGTGCTCTGATACCAAAAATGTTGGTATGTTACGTAAACAAGAGAATAGAACAGAAGGTTGAGAGAGCTTTTATTGATAAGAAAGTTTGCATACATACATCAATGAGAAGCCAAGACTTAAATAGGAAAGAAACTAACGGCTACTGCTACTGAACTTCCGAAATACAAGAACAAATACTAACAACCCGTATGACTAGGCCTAACCTAAACAACTAGGTTGGTAGCTTATTATTTAAATTCAACATAACTTAACTGCTCCCACGTGTATGCATGAAACACCCACGTGCATAAGAGTTGAATCATTTTTCAATAAATAGATGGTATCACATAGTCGAATTTAGGAGACAAGCTCCTAAGGATTTTTTCTACTACCTTCTGATCAGATAGTTCTTCTCCATATGAACGTTGCTGTCCAACGTTATTCATTACTCTGGAGAAATAATCTCCTACTGCCTCCTCATCTTTCATACTTAAGTTTTCAAATGCTCTTCTCAATCCCTGCAGTTTAACGGACTGAACTTGGGAGTCTCCTTGGAATTCAACACGAAGGATCTCCCAAGTGTCCTTTGCAGTTTCAGCGGAAGCAATTCGTGAGAAGAGACTATCATGCACTCCTTGCTGTGTGATAGTCATTGCTTGGGCATCTTTCTTTTTTACTTCTCTATTGTTGTTAGATCCATCACCTGCAGATGTGATCCCGAGATACACCACATCCCATAACTCACGGGATCTGAGAATCGTCTTCATCCGTAGACTCCAGTGCTCATAACCATCTCCCTTGAACACAGGGATGATTGAAGCAGTAGGATTGGAAGGAGTTGATTCGGCCATGATGGTATTTTATAATGAGGTGGGGATATGAAATCAGAAGAGGTGAGAGTTGTGCTCTGATACCATAAAGGTAAAAGAGTTTGATAAAGGTGCTCAAGAACACCACACAAAAAAATTACCAGAGAATACTTGTAGGCTTTTATTGATTATCCAAAGAGTGCATAAAAACACTACGTACAATGACCATTATTTATAACTAGAAATTAGCATAAAATACTCAACAAACTCCTAGACTAGCTCTTCTCAACAACTAGTCCATTGGAGACTTATTCAAACTAAAAGAACACGTGCATGCAAAGCATGCAAAAGTCACATGCATAAAATAACAACTACAAGTATTCCCGTGAGAGTGAAGTTTGAATCAGCCTTCTTCACATATCGTATAGTCTTATACGCGTCATATAGGGGGTCGTATAGCCCTTTACGTGTCGTATAACCCTATACGTGATGTATAACCCCTCTGACAACCCCTGAATTTTTCCTCGTAGTCAGTGTCGAAATTCGTTATACGCATCGTATAGCCCTATATGTGTCGTATATGGGGTCGTATAAGGCTATATGTGTCGTATATGGGGTCTTATAGGGCTATATGTGTCATATAGCCGTCTGACAGCCCCCCTGAATTTTTCTCATTTTCAGTGTTTTCGACCCTATACGCCGCTTATGGTACCATACGTGGCGTATAGGGGGTGTCGATTTATGAAAGTTGGTGTCTCTGTATTAGGACCCGTTATATATTGACAAAGTTTCCATTTTTTTCAATATAAATACTAGTATTTTGTAAATATTTACATCTATATTTTTTTATGTTCTGATATCGTATTGTTTGTTTTGGAAAAAAAAAATAAGATAGTTTGACGTTCACCAACAAGTAAAAAATCAAAGTGAAAAAAACAAAAAGAAAATGGACATGAAGGAAAATAGAAGAGAAGCCTAAGGACTTTAAAATTTTGTCCACAGCATCAATCATCTCACGTGGTTCGATGGTCAATTTTTTTTAACAACAATTCCTATTAGCATGAATTCATCAAACCCGTACATCATAATATTTAAACTCATAACCATTTAGTTCAAGAACATATATTTTATCATCAAACTATCCCTTTGGGGACAAAAGATTAGGAACCAATACTGCGTTTCTTAGTTTTTTTATAACTTATGTTTTTTTATTATCAATGTTTATTTCAATTTATATTATTTAATGAAATTAGTGAAATATGAAATATTAATGTTGTTATTTATTCTTGAATTTTAATTAAATGTTATGTAAAAAAATTCTTTGTTTATTACACCACTTATTGATTATCTTAATAAGAGAGTGATAAAATATTAAAATGAAACTTCTTATAATTTCTTCAAGACTGGTAATTAATTTAAAAACTTTTTAACACTTGAACTGTTACCCTATCTAAAACAAAATATGAAAATATTATTTATTAATGATTATTTATAGGAATTTAGATACGTTACGACATTATAATACCTATTAATCCAATATGTCGATGCTCCGGTGATGTTTTCCTTCTTTTCATTTCTCCCACAAAAGGTTATGGGTTTTACCTTTTAAAAGGTTATGGGTTTGCCTTTTAAGGGAGGATCCCGTTCATTTGCTGCATACTAGAGAGATAGAGGGTTAGAGAGAGAAACCCTAAGAAAGGAGCGACGGTTGGTTGTGGTCCTGTGTCCGGTGAAGGCGGGTTAGGGTTTCGCTTGCGCTTGGCTTGCTGTTTCTCGGCGTCGGCAACTTGGAGAGAGAGGGGGTTAGAGAGAGAAACCCTGGAGAAAGCGGCGACGGCCGGTCGCGGTCCCTTTTTTGGGGTCTCGCTTATGCATTTCTTCGTGAAACGACTATGATGGCCGCTTTTCTTGCCGTTTCCGGCGACGCCAGCTTGGTCCGTCGTTGTCAGACATCGCGTTGCTATGTTTCTCTTACATCGCCGTTGCTTGCAGGTTCTCTGTTTCTCTTACATAACCTCGATCTCTCTTTGTACAGAGTGAAATTTAGAAATAACAACATGTAAGGCAGAGAGAGGGAAAGATAGAGGGAGGATCCTGATCGGTGGTCGTTTCTGACCGTTGCCGGCATCTATGGCGTCTCTCTGTTGCTCCCCGATGACCTCTTTCACTGTTGTTTGGTTTCTTTCAGTTTGTTCAGTGTTTGTTATAAACCCTAAACCACCATTTCATATTTTAGAGCTTTCAGATTTGAGGTTTTATATATGGAGAAAAAAATTTGTTTGTGAGTTATAGCTTGGCTCAATGATAATGAAGCCTGGCTCGTCTGAGAGAAATAGACCTCTGGATGTTGATGATGATGTAACACTTGGCTTGATGGATGACATGAGAGATTTATTGGATGTTCTTAATGATGAGATTGAAGTTTAGAGAGAACTGAAATACTTTTTGTTTGGGTTTCATTCTTTTGTTGATAAGATTAGAGGCTATGATGACCCGAAAAAATATTACATGTTCATTGTTTTGGCGTCGCAATCGTTATTTGCAGCCGCAACGATGACGCATTTCTGAGCCTAAACTTCAATGATGATGAAGCCTGGCTCATCTGAGAGAAATAGACCTTTGGATGTTGTTGATGATATTACCTCATCTGAGAGATCTTATTGGAAGTTCTTGACGATTATGAGATTTACCTCATATGAGAAGTCATTGAGTGTATCATTTGAGAGAACTAAAATGCAGTTTGGATTGAATTGTTGTTGGATTGAATTGTTGATAGTTATAGTGTATTTTTTGTTTGGGTTTCATTCTTTTGTTGATAAGATTAGAGGCTATGATGACGTAAAAATGTTACATGTTCCTTGTTTTGGTGTGGCAATCGTTATTTGCAGCTACAACGACAACGCGTTTCTGAGCCTAAACTAACCTATTAGTGTATCTGTTTGAAACTATGGTCATGTTTGTATTGGTTTGTGCATGTCGTGTGAATACTATTATTATAAAAAGTAACTAAGCAAACAAAAGAGTGAAAACATGGTTTCTTTGATATTTTTCATTTATCATATGAAGAGACTTTTGACAAATAATACAACGATCACGGATGGAAGATTGGTCGCTGCAACGCGCGGCGTGAATCTCTAGTTATAAGTATTGCCCTATATATTTAAAATCAAAGGTGAAGAAGCAGTGTATTTGAGTTTCTTTATGGTTTCGCCACACAGCTTTTTTAGCTTTGACATTTTGCGCCCCTCTATGTGTTTAAAGAGAAGAAAAGAGGTAGACCTCCCTCTTATCCCATCAGTTTCAATTCTCTCTTATCCCATCAGTTTCAATTCTCTCTTGTCACTGTCCTCAGCTGCCGGCAACGCCACCGCCACCGCCACCGCATGAACCGCCACCGTCTGCAACAGATTTTAGAGAGAGAAATAGTAGTACGAAATCAGTATGTGATGAGTGAGAAAGGGCGAAATCAGTATGTGATGGTGCCAGAGGTGGTGGAGGCAGTCGCTCTGGCTTGGCTATCATTTCCCCGTCTCCCGTGTGTCGTATCGCATCTGTTTCCTTTCTCTACCTCCTGTATGTATGGCTTGCTTTATTTGTTTGTTACTTTTGATTCCCCTTTTATAATGGTTTTCTGGGTTTTTGTGGTGGAGTTGGCGGTGGCGAGCGGTCTGCTCTCCCGTCTACTCGCTAATATTGTTGTCAGTGGCGACGGGTTGGGTCGCCGGTCCCCTTTTTCTCACCGTGCTCATCTGTCTCTGCATTTGGTACAACTTTCACATGCATGGCCTTTTGTCCGTTTCCCTTTTATGAGGGTTTTGTGGCTTTTGGTGCAACCTCATCTGTTCTTCTCTATGCCAGTGGTGGTCGGATCTGCCACCGCTTCGCCACCCCTATACGGTCGAGGTGAAGGAGCCGGCAGTTTTCCGGCCATGTTTGGTTCTGCCGGTGGTCGGACGGTAGTGGTGGGTTGCGCTGTCGCTCTGCCTCCCATCTCTGGTCGAGGTGGTGGTGGGCTCAGCCGTTCGGTCTAGCGACGGTTTGCCATGGAGTCGGTGATGGTCTCTCTACCGGAGGGACCTGAACGGTCTTCGCCGGTCGTTGGTGGAGTGTGTGGTGGTCTTTTTACCGCCTTTGTGATGTTGGTGATGACGGTGGGGTCGACTGTCGGTCGATCATCCCTATGTGGTTTGGCAGACCACAAGATGGGCTTCTTGGTATGAGCGGTGGCGGCAATGGTGGCGCAACCATTATTGTTGCCCCTTTCTTTCATATCCCTCAGAAACCCATTTAGGGTTTTGTGATGCTTGTTGTATAACGGCTTATACATGTGGTTGGGTACATGTAATTTATCGATGGAATGTGTCGGTAATGATGAGGACGACCTCATCTGAGATTTGGATTTGGCTCAATGTTCATCACTGGTTTTTTTGTTACTAACATGTTTCGAGGGTTGTGATGAGATTCAAGAGTGGTTTAGTTGCTTAGGCGTGGCTACCAAATATTGTTAGCAGCCGTAACTGAACACTGATTCTGAGCCCTAAGTTATACATTTTTAAAATTGTTTCAAACCGGTTATCACGCGCGCAACACGCTTTGATGTTAAACACTAGTTAAAATAATTTGGCGAAAATACTATACGTAGAAATTTGAAATTTCAATAAATGCATTTTTAATGTTATTCCAAAAATGGCGTTCATTTATATCATTTGAATTTACAAATTAGACAAAACTAGAATTGAACTTCCCGGGTTGCAGGGGGCGTAAAACCGTGCAAAATAACACCAATGTCACACCACATTAATCACCATCAGCACTAGAATTGCGGTGTGTTAATACGAATAAATAAGACCAAAGCGTAAAACATATAAAAATATAACTAAGTCGATTTAAGACTCACGCGTTGTGACAAACCTGTTAATGGGTGAAAGTGGATGTAAAAACGATATACCACGCACGCACGTTGTGCTGTGTCAACTCACATAAATTAGAACTAAACGTAAAATTGGTGAATCGCACATGCATGTTTCTGTCGTGTTAACTTGCAGAACCTACAACGAAAGTAAGACGACATTTACAAAATATGAAAAGGATAGGGGATTAAAGTTGAAAACATAAAATTTTATAAGATTAAATTGCAAAAGATAAAGAGCTTTGGGTTTAAAGTAAAAATAATCAAATTTTGAAATGTTACTTTGCAAAATATGAAAACATTTAGGTTTAAAAGTGAAAAAGGTCAATTTTTTTAAAAAAACCATTATGACACAACACCATTATAAATAGAAAGGTTGGTAATTAGTATAATATAAGTATTTAATATTAATTAACATTAACTACCCAATCAAATAATAAATAACTATTTTCTCTCTCTTTCTCTCTTTTTTATCTTTGTTTTTAAAGTTATCTTGGTCTTCTTATTATTTTAATATTTGTAACATTTATTATTTTTATTTGTTTCAGAAAATTAACCTCAAAATGAACTACAAAATATATGTTAACCTGACTAACTAGTGGTGTTTACAACTTTGGTTTCACTAGCTTAACGCATTAAAGTATCATCAATTCACCAAACTAGTATCCCCTCCAATCCCCCCCCCCCCCCCCCCCCCCGCGGGCCTCTTAAAAGCGTGCACGAACCAACCAGATAATGACATTGTCATGGACAAACCTTCCTTGTATAGAATCCAAAAGCAAGGGCGAAGCTTCAGCCCCCCTCTTTTTTTCACCAGTAGTGTAAGTTTTTGGCTCGATAGTGTAAATTTTGTGTCCGGTAGTGGAAATTTTTTAATAAATATAGAGTCCCCCCTAGCTTTCGCTCATGCTCCGCCACTATCTGAAAGTAGATTGCATAGTAGCTAAAGCATTGAACAAACGAAAGCACTCATTTGTGTTACTCAATCAAGCACGCTCAAGAAAGGTTACATTTGTCGATTTGATTCATGCATGGATTGAAGATGCACGGGCCGTATTTGATGAAATGCGCGATCATATTGATAAAGTCTAGCTATTAGAAAGCATGAATCATGAGATAATGACCTTGTAATTTACTATCTATCATTAGATCTTCACAAGAAATGAATAGAGAAAATTAAACTGCAAGAAACTTCTTTGTTTAATCTCATACTTTGTGAGTACTTTGACAAGTTGAAAGGTGACCTTAAGTCTTGATTCAATCTAAATGTTGTACCTGTATCTTATTTTGTATCGGGAAAATCCTTGGAATTTCTTATCAAGTTGTTCGTAGTTACTTGCCTATTCTTTTCCGATCTTGTGTTGTGTAATTGTGTTTTGAGCATTTATATAACAATTGGCATTAGAGCTAGCATTATAATACGTCATCAAGTTACTTATATTTGGCATTAGAGTTAACTTTTATAAAGCCTCATAACTTTACTCTCAGAAAACATCGAATAGCTCCAACAATAATTGCAACCATATAAAGCAAGAAAAAGTGAAATGCAAATCAAGTTCATGCATGATCATTGATCAACCTCAAATAGCTCTTTCGCGTGTGGTTTGTATGCAACGAGGAGATATTCCTTCACCTCCCAGGTGTAAGCATGGAGACAAAACCGAAGGAGAGGACAATTTGTCCATAATGGGAGAGTTTGATTCACATGCACGGATTGTTCATGTCTTCCAGTTACATTCAAGAACGTTTCTCACTCTATTCTCTTAATCACGGTCAAGCAAAGAGTGGACAACGGGCACAAACATGTTCAATTACAGCCACATGATTTAGGAGTTGTTTGATGTATTTTGATGATTATTAAAAGACTACCTTTTAATAATTCATAGTTTTTTTAATGATTTAGAGATAACATAATTAAAAGATAATCATTAAGATGTCACATCTTAACCATTTAACCTTAATGCCACCTTTTAACCATTAAGATGCTATAACCCATTGAGAGATAGCATCTTAATAATCATTAAGAGACTAACAAACCTCTTAGTTTGGATTCATCTTTATAAGATTTCCTTCCAAAAGACGCCGCAAGCTGAGTACAAGATCATTTAGTCCTTTTGAATACTTGAGAAAGTGAATAAGAATGCTTCCAAGGTTGATCTAAGAGGAGAATGTGGAGTTTTAACTTGCAACCACCTTCAATCTTGTTAATCTTCGTCCTTACTTGAAAGTTGTGACAGTGTTCTAATAAACTAAGATGCTAAAAGAAACACAAACGAATAGAAATATAGAAGGTTCAAAATTTTCAAGCAAACATGACTTTTTTGAACAGCAAAATCAAACTGTTTATCTACATAATTCACACGGGCTCATTAAGTTCGATTCCCACTTGTATAAAACAAACAACATAAACGGCTATTTCTCTATGATCGTATACACTAGTGCAATCAGCATCTGTTGCTAAAAATAAAAAATAATTGGATAAACTCTTAACAATAAACCATTGTTACATCCAACGGCTGAAGTTAACTCAACTTATAACTACGATCTTCGTGTCTCCTCAGCTTCTGTTGTTTCTAGGTCGGTCCACATTAACATTTGAATCCAAAGTTGATAGTATTTGTGGCATTGACATGCCCCCAGAAACCACAATTTCTGCATCAGAAAACAAAATATGTCAACAAAATTTTAATGTATAAGGGATATACTTGGTTTGGCAAAATGACTATTAGTAATAAGGGTCAAAACTGATTGGCAGACCAACCCGCAAACAATTTTATGACTTTTTTAAATTTATAAGTGTGCTACATATATTACACAATCATATCATAAGAATAAAAATATAACTTTCTTATAATATTTGATTTACAAGGTTTATAAGTAATTGCGATGCATATATGACTTAAATCACTTTCATATATCTTTCTAGTTATTATTTTTAGCTTAACCCGGACAACATATTGGAAATAAAACATAACCCAAATCGACTTGTTTGTATATATAATTGTCGAATTGCCTAAGCATATTCTACAAGGTGTTTGGATGTGCATTTATTTTGATTATAGTGACAATTTTGAGTGCTTGTGTAAAGTTTATTTTAATTTTAATTTCTGATTAGTTAAGTAAAAAAAATCAAATTTGAAGATCCATATAAAAAATTACCCACCTCTCCCTACCTTTAATCGGTTGATAATTTGTCTATGGTCATTAAAATAAATTTTAAAAAGCACAACACTACACCTACTTAAATCTATAGGGGCCAAATAATTTTGTCAAAAACCTTCAGCCTGTTTTTATTATACTGAAGTAGTCATCTACTACATGAAACCTAATTATTTGGGTACTGAGTTTGTCACTTTATACATTTGACATAATAAGACACTCACCAATTCCTTCACGAACAGATAAGTTGGGTCTGATAACATCCTTTGAATTGACCAAGAAGATATCACCAATGTAAAGATGGTTTGTTGGAACATAAACGGAGTATAGCTCTTCCTCCCCTGAATAATTCTATAATCCAGAAAAACAAAGATTAAAATGAGGCACATAAAATTAAAACTTAGGGTCTTATTGTTCATCAGCATTTACATTTTGTTGGTCACGTTGATATAGTCGACAAATAGATAAAATGTGAGTCTAAGCTGATGCTTGTAGAATAAAAATGGTTTTCAGTATGAAGTATGGTGTTAGAGTTGGCATCAAATTTATTAGAACACGCTTACGACTCGTGACTTACAAATGACAGTTAAGAACTGGATATACACAAATTGTCTTAACCATAGAAAATACCCATTTCGGTTTTTGTTTCCCATTAATGATAATTGTGTATTTAATAATGGTTCCTGAGATGGCAATTTCGATTCGTTAACTTATGAATGGTCAATTCCGGGAGTCTTTTATATAAAAAATGCCAAGTTGGTGAAATGGGGAGGGGAGAGAGAGAGAGAGAGAGAGAGAGAGAGAGAGAGAGAGAGAGTGTCAAACAGGTTGAAAGTCATCCAAATTTAATATTTATTAATACAACCTCTTAGATTATTTTATTCAAAGATTTACATAATTATTGCAATTGCAATCATAATTAGAGCATTCATTAGTTATATTTTTTTTTTGAATTAAAAAAAAAAAAGATGCTAGCACCTCCACCCAACCTGGCACAGTTTGACACATAATTCACGATGATTAATTTAGACCCCTTACTAACCTGCTCATTGTTGATGATTTGACAAAGTTAAAAAATCGTTCTTGATCTAATATTTTATACAAACAAACTGTGTAGGAAAACTTGGAGGGAATTAACTGAAAAGGAAATCGATTAACTGCAAATGTTTACAACTAAGCCTATTTATGCATATCCAAACGTGTCTAACAGTTGCGTCAGTTCAAATATGGCATAACTGCCATATGAACCATTGCCTTCTAATCACCGGATAAGGAATTAGGACATAGGTTTTAATTAAATACAATTTGTCACACATATTTACAACTAACAAACAAACAAACAAACAAACAAACAAACAAACCCAGTATATCCCACTCAAGAGCAGGGTCTGGGAGGGGTAGGTGGTGGCAAGTCTTTCCTCTATCCGGGTAGGTAGAGAGACCGCTTCCAAGGAGACCCCTGGCTCGCTACAAAGCTATAACGCTAGCGAATCAACATATATTCAAACGTTCGATATATGATATATGGTATATGGTACAGCACACCTCATACAACAAACATTAAAATATCACCAAAAGGAAGTATAAAAATGAACAAGCATGCATCAGGAAAGCAGCAAGTTTCCCCTAAAAGATCCAAGCATACTACATACACATCAGGCCCCATAACAAGTAAACGAGGTCCTTTCCTAGCTGCAGAAACCACTAAAAGTCTTTAATTTTAATTCTACGTCTCCACTCACTCCTGTCCTCGATCATATGCTCAGAGAGGTGCAAGTGTTCCATATCTCGCCTAATTCTCTCTTCCCAAGTCAACCTAGGTCGTCCTCTACTCTTCCTACCCTCTATGATGATGTTCTCCACTGCTCTGACCGGTGCTGCCATTGGTCTCCTCTTGACATATCCATACCATCTTAATCTTCCCTCTCGTATTTTATCTGCAATAGAAGCCACTTCTAACTTCTGTCGAAACACTTCGTTTCTTATCCGATCCAGTCTTGTATGGCCACACATCCACCTTAGCATTCGCATTTCCGCAACCTCTATTTGTTTCTCGTGCGATTTCTTTATGGCCCAGCAGTCTGTTCCATATAGCATAGTTGGTCGTACCGCCACTCTGTATAGTTTTCCCTTAAATTTTGCTGGAAACCTCTTATCACATAGGATCCCTGACGCTGCTCTCCACTTGCACCATCCTGCTTGGACACGGTGAGCTACATCGCTGTGTATCTCTCCGTCCTCCTGCAGGTACGAGCCCAGGTATTTGAACCTAGATGTCCGTGGGACCGGCATGCCCTGGATACTGATTTGGGTGTCCTCTTCGTCGTCGCCACCAAAGTTACAATGCATGTATTCCGTCTTAGAGCGGCTTATCATTAATCCTCTGCTCTCTAACGCTGCTCTCCACTGCTCTAGCTTGTCGTTAAGCATCCTTTTAGATTCTGATATTAAGACAATATCATCCGCGAAGAGCATGCACCACGGGACTGACTGTTGTATTGACTTAGTCATCTCATCCAACACTAGTGCGAAGAGAAATGGGCTCAATGCCGATCCTTGGTGGAGTCCTACTTCCACTGAGAATGAGTCTGTGTCTCCTACCGGAGCTCACACACATGTTTTTGCCCCGTCATACATATCCTTAATTAATTTGATATACCTCTCTGGTACCCCTCTATGTCGTAGACTTTCCCAAATTAGTTATCTCGGTACACTGTCATAGGCCTTTTCTAGGTCGATGAATACCATATGGAGGTCCCTTTTCTTTTCTCTATATTTCTCCATTATCCGTCTTATGACGTGTATGGCTTCTGTTGTAGAGCGTCCTGGCATAAATCCAAATTGGTTTATTGCTATCTGGGTTTCCCGTCTAATTCTCGTGTCAATAACTCTTTCCCATAGTTTCATCGTGTGACTCAGTAGCTTTATTCCCCTGTAGTTTTCGCATCCTTGGATATCTCCTTTTTTCTTATATATGGGGACTATGACACTGGTTCTCCACTGGTCTGGCATCTTCCCTATCTTAAAGATTGTGTTAAACAGATCTGTTAGCCATTGAAGACCCTCATCACCCAGGCATTTCGACACCTCAATCGGTATGTTGTCTGGCCCCACCGCTTTAGCCCTTCCCATTTTCTTCATCGCTCTTTTAACTTCGTCAACTGTGATGCTTCTACAATAGCATTGGTTTTGTTGCGTTGTTTGGGTTGTTCAATCTATCTCAGTTTGTTGATTTGGATTTCTTATGTTAAATAGGTTATCGAAGTAAGTTTTCCATCGCACCTTGATATCTTTCTCGTTCACCAAAACCTTTCCATCCGCAGCCTTTATGAACTTGACCATTCTTAGGTCCTGTCTTCTTCTTTCTCTTGCCTTGGCTATCTTAAACATGTCATGCTCTCCTTCTTTCGTCTCTAATCGCTTATACATCATTTCATATGCCGTGTTCTTTGCCTCTGACACCGATTTTTTCGCTTGTCTCTTAGCATCCTTGTACTTTTGTTTTAGCGCTGCGTGTTCTTCCTCACTGTTACATCGTATGAGCTCTCTAAAACTTTGTTGCTTGATACGTATCTTCTCCTGTACAATTTCGTTCCACCACCATGATTCCTGATGACCAGCTGTCCTTTTTGTTGTAACTCCAAGCGTTTCTTTAGCTGCTTGTATGAGCCTAGTTGCCATAACCTCCCACTTTTGGTATGATATTCTTAATGCCAATATTAATTCTAAGATTCTTACACTCATCTTGCCACCTCCATTCCTAACAGATGGGGCCCTCAAAATTAAAAATCACATAATGAAACTTCATTCAAAAACTAAGCAGTTAAATCGGCCGATATATCGGTGATATATCACCGATATATCGGTTATCGGTCCTGTGGTAGAATATCGGTACCAAAAATCGGTTGGTATATCGGAACCGATAATATCGGCCGATATATCACCGATATTTTGGCTTTCAAATATCGGCCATATCACCGATATTATCGTTGGGCTCGATTTTGTTCGATTGAAGCAGGTCTGTTGAAGCGGTCGAAGCGGTCGAAGTCGAACATCAGAGGCTCAGCCTCAGCTTTGTTTCGAACAGGCCGCAGGGTAAAGAAGCAGTGACTCAGTGAGTTCGATTGGTTCGATTGGAATTTTGTAGCGTAGGTTTAATTTGTTTAAGTTTCTGAAGCTATTGTGATCCTTCAAACTGTGAAGAACAAAGAGATGGAGAACTTGCAACTTGCTGTATTTGTTATTTGTGTGAGTTTGATGAGAAAACTGAGGTATAGAGTATAGGAGCTTTATGTTCAACACTGCTTGCATCTTTGATTATATTAGGGTTGTGATGGTGAACTGGTGAAGAAGTATATATGGTCACAGATGAGTTACTAGCTATAGCCAATGTTTAGATATCAATGTCAACTGATTTATTAGTTTAATTATTCTTGTATGAGTGTGTTTGTTTTAGGGAATTCGATATTATGCTTACTATCAGTTGAAGTTTTCCAATTAAACAGATCTCGTAATTTACTTATTTACCTTCAAATGCATACCTTATACTTCTACTAATTCATTATTGAAGCTATCTTAGTGTTTTATATATATATATGCAATTACCGATATCTCACCGCGAGAACCGATATATCAAATATCGGTCAGTGACCGATATCCGATATTTCACCGATTTAACTGCTTAGTTCAAAAATTGGGTTTAAAGTTTAACCTGGAGAATGACAGATGAAGTAATAAACCCAAATGCATATTCACCAATACGAGGATGCCTAATGATAGCAACTTCCTTAAATGCCTGTGTGTTTTGATCTGCAATTAAAGAAAAGAATGGTGTTGATGTCTTGTTGATTAGATCACAGGAAAACTAACAAGGGATAGTGTATGTGAGGACCACCGAGTATTTAACTTTATTAAGGCGACACACAGAGTGGAACTACTTTATAAGCCGTCCAAGTATGTACCTGGTTTCATTTGTACCAATTCGTGCCCTTAAAATGTTTCTGAATATATATAACCTAAAAAATGTAGACAACTCATCAGGGGTATTTTTGTCTTTTTAAAGAACTTAAGGGCGTCTTCATTTTCCAAGATGTTTTTACCAGGGAATTAGAAAAATTAAAAATAAAAAAGATACATATTTGGGTAGCCTAATAAGTTTTCAATGCATGGGTATGTTTATCTATTCAATATGGTTCAGACAATTCTGTTATCCCACATGTTATTTTAACAGAATTAGTATAAATATAAATGAAATCAGATGCGTACTTGGGTGACCTATAAAGTAGTTTCAATACAGCGTGTCCTTACTGAAAAAAGTTAAATATTAGGGTAACCCCGCATACATTATCTTAGATAATAACCACAAACCTGGAGATATGGCAGCACTAATTTGTTTGGAGGCATTATAGATATGACGAACAAATGGCATTCGTTTAATAAACCATTCCCCAAGGCTCAAAACAGATGCACCCAACCAAGATGACATAAATACCCCAACCAAAAATATGAACATGATGGAAGTTATGAATCCAACACCTACAATAATTCAAATGGATAAAATTAAACACTTAAGCTTTAAACTTCAAGAGAGGTGGCAATTTCAACCTGATAAATGGATTTTATCTCTAACAAGTCAAATGAATTAAGCTAAAAGATTTAACTAAAAAGGAAACAAGTTGCCCGTCAACCGAAACGGTATTCAGATACATAAAAACGTTTGCAATGGTATTTGAGATTGCTCGTTAAAAAGGTTTATGTGCAACTTCAACTCACTTACTGAAAGCTCTTATTTTAGACAAAAAATCAAATAAGTGGCTTATCATGTCATTAACAAAGTTGAGATTATTAACATAATACTATAATTTTGTAATCTTATCAGAAAAATTAATTATGTGTAAGTTCAAAATAACAGATAGACCAATCTTACCTGGCCTGCACTAAAAGTATATATTTGACCCTTTACTCAACCCAACCCTACCCATTTCGCCAATCCTAAATTCAAGAATTAGAAAATAATCTATCTGCTATATACCAATAGGAATACATACAAAAACATTATAAGTATAGATCAGTCTTGCAAGAGAGAAGCAATATTATTATTAATACGCTTGATTAGAGTACCGTATAAATCTTTCGAAAATATCACAGATATTATATAATTATTGCGTTTTTAATAACATAATCACTCAACTATAGGAAATGTTTAAGTGGATCTATAAATCTAAATATAAGAGACCAATACAAGCATGTGCTCACCAAATATATCTATGCCAAGTTGAACATATATTGGAGAGAAAAATCCATCCACAAAATGTATAAACCACCATGTTATGTAGAAAGTAATAGCCATTGGCAATAGGATGACACTGCAAAAAAGGATCAAAATCAAGCAAAAAGTGCCAAATTTGATACAAAATAATACAAAAATAAGTGTCCATCTGTCACATTAAGTGAAATGATGATTACACATGTGAGTGAGTATATGACTTTCCATTGCAAAAACAGGATTATTACTGCAATATCAAATTAAGTGAAAGGACTATTACACATACCTGACCCAACCTCTAAATTTGCAAAACCAGAGTTATAACCAATATACAACAATCTAAACTTTGAAAAGAACTCTACATCAAGGATATTAACTCTATATAAGAAACATAAAGCAAATAGAAAGATAAAGAATAACTAATTATATTGTATGATAAACATTCTTGTGCTTTTCATTTATAAATAAGCAAATCTTCCATCAATTAGTAGTGACTTAAGATATTACCTTTTTAACTGAAGTCCTATGTTAGGTGATGTTATACTTTTAGCTTTGAATTATTTAGTTGGCTGTCAGATTTTCACATAATTTAAAAATATTAGTGAAAAGTGTGATATGATGTTATGAAATATTCACAAATTCAAATTGCAGAGATGATGTCTACACATTCTAGAAATCATTTTATTAACTAAATACATAAACTCGTTTTCATAAAAACTAGACATTTGATTTTTTTTACCAAACACTTATACATGTGTCTACAGTTCATAAGGTATGAAAAGTTAGTTCGGTTGAATTAGAAATAAGTGAAAGAAAACACCACCTAAACAGCCATATTATAAATAAAAAAAGTAAAAATAAAAAATAAAAGTTTACATACCATCAACTTCAACCACAATAATCATCAGCTAAAGCTTTTTGCTCTCTAAATTCAAACATATTAGTCACCAAGGGTACCCATAACATTGGATCATGCAGCACTTAATTCCTAATGTAGAAAGATACTCAAAGGTAGCAAATAACTGAAAGAAGTCAAAATTTGTTAATTTGTTACACGGTTTGTTAGTCAAACTAGTCCTTAAAATGGCAAACTTTCACATCATCATGTATGGTTTTCAAAATCTTCGAAAAAGTAGTTCACAACAAAATATGAAAACTAAAACATCATTTTCAACTTTAACTAAGACACTTCAGTTACAGCATCAAGCAAGAAGATTAAGGAAGAAAAATGTGCATACCATCCCGTCATAAACTTTTTAGATGCCCAACTCCTGATAACTTTGTAGAACGTCTACATGAAATAGAAAAAAAAAAGACATGTTGATGTTTGCCCACATAAAGTAATACTTAAATCCGTATCCATGAGAAACGAAACAGTCAAAATGTTTCACACAGCATGACTGATAATCACAGACCAGCAACAGCCCTAGCTATAAGACGAAAAATCAAACACTTTATTCAGTCATTCCTAGGATTATAGTCATATATAACTCATAACTTAGGTTTCATTCATAGAAAGAAAATCATTTCCATTACTCATCCTATACTAGTCAACTGTCACTGGATGTGTCAATTTACCTACAAAAATCAAATCAATCCCCATCATCAACCACTTAACCCCTAATTATATCCTTCTACCAACAAAATCCACACTACACATGTTCCAACTGAATCCATTAACCATCATCGATCAACCACACTAATCAGCTCAACAAACATTTCAACTCCCTCCCCACAAAACCCTAATCAGGCCACAATCTTCCAACACAAAACAACTACAAACCAGTCACGATAACAAATCCACCACAAGCATTACGATCTGACAATATGAAGCTTAAACAAGAGCAACAGATTCATATTAAAGCGTTGATTAGGGATCAATTGTTAAGAGGTTGAATGGATGAAATTGTTAAAGTGGAAGAGAGGTACCTCGTTGTGAGAAGATGAAGTGGAAGAGGGTGAGGGCTTTGACGACGGAGTGTCGTCATCGGCGACGGTGTTGGCGACGGTGTTAGCGACGGGAATAAGCAGCTCCCGATCTCTGCTGATCGGAGATTTTTCGTCCACCATTATTACTCTCTGCTTTCTCTCTCTCTTGAGACTTTGAATTGAAAATTTGTAAATTAGTGAAGGTTGAACGAGACTGCGGAAAATTCAAAGAATAAAATCTAAAAAACTTTTAACAACGAAATAACATTTTCTGACTACAGCTACAGCAATGACTTACTTATCTTTATTCATATAATTACATTAAAATTTATTATATTTTCTTTCTATTTTTAATTAAATAATACTTTTTATACCCTTATCATTACTTTTTTCTCTCTCATTCACTCACAACCACTTTAAAAAATATTAAAAAATTTATAAGAATTGTATAGTGATTCTTCAAATATACCAATCCACAATAACATTTTCTCTCTCATTCACTCACAATCACTCAAAATCATTCCATATAAAATGCCAAACACACACGTATATTTTTAAGGACTCCACTGTGAATGCTCTTACAATTTGATAATATGGTGACAGTTATTAATACCTGTAAATAAATAGTCTTTCAATCATTCAACGTGTTTATAAAAGCTTACTCATTACTAGAGTGCATAAACTATTAAGACTTGTGGTCCAACGGTACGAGAATGATGGTTTAAACTTGTGATCTTTTAGATTTTAGGTTTAAACCTAGCTCAAATGAGTGAGTTTTTTTTTATAATGATAGGTTTTCTCTTTGATTGTGGTTTTCAATGTCAGGTCTAAAACGTTAAATTCAGTATGGAAGGTTGATATCTTTCAAAAATACTCACTTAAGTATTGAGGGTAATAGTTACAAACGTTGTTCAAAAAAAATTAAGAGTTGTCTTTTAAATTAAACAAACACATTCTATCTTTAAATCAATTTAGAGATAATCTACTAATAGAATTATTAAGAAACTATCAAATAGCACCTACAACCTAAATGACAGCTAAAATTTAAATATTATAATTTATTAATCATTCTGAGGCTCAAATATTTTTCGAGTAATTACGGTCATTCAATTATGTCAACTTTAAATCTGAACCGCTCAAATTGCTCAAAAAGTTATTACTAGATGTTATTTCTTGCGGTTTTAGGCTGCCACCCACTCTCTCATATATAAACAACTATATTCCCAGTCACTCTTATTATCCTACATGTCACGTGCCTCATGATAATTATTATTTTTTCACTTATAAGACTAGACTCGTTGTATTTTACTGTAATCTTGAAATGGATGAGGTTACATTAAGACGGTGTTAGTCTTTTTAAAAAGGATCTTACTGGTCTCTTTTGTGTGTCCCGCGCAAATCACATGCAAACGTTTAGGTTCGTAGAGTGTTTGTTTTATAGAAGACCTTTCATTAAAAAAAAGGTCTTCCTGATATTTTTTTTGGGTGCAGACCTTAAAATCAATCTTTATATCTCTTCTTCTCAAATCCTTAAAACAAATCACCCCACCTCCCTACCTTCACCCCTTTTCCTCTCGGACGTCGTCGCACCCACCTCTATCTCCGGCTGCTCCGATGTCTAACGAGACCCACAGTAGAACCGACGCCACCTGCCATGACACTTCCATCCCCATCGACAACCATCTATGATGATAATGGTGGTAGTTTCGAGTGTTTATAATGGTGTTTTGGAAGGATTCAAGGGAAACAAGCATATCGGAGATGATGGTGGTTGGATCTCGATGGTGGTCAACCTAGCGGTTGGTGGTGGTGGTGATTCTCGACCTAGATAGCCACGTCGACGGTGGTGGTTAGCCGAAAATCATGGCAGTCAGGTGCGGTAGTGGTTTTAGGGGGCGGGGTTGTCAGTTAGGGTTCAGGTAGGTGGCAACTGTGGTTTGTGATGGCGTTGTGACGATGGTTGAGGACGTCGTTGGTTAGAGTTCGATCAAACAACTTCTTCTTGCAGACTGTAGAAGTTTGGTCCACTTCTTCTTCTACAGATGTTTGCAGATGTGACGTACAGAATTCAGAAATTTTAGGTCGGGAAAAAACAAACCAGACGTAAGTAGCCATGAAGGAGAGCTTGATGAAACATACCAATCACAAAGAAAAACATCAGAAGGTGCTTTTTTTATAAGATGCCACATTCACCTTTAAAACAGTAATTAAAAATATCAAGCGATTTGACTTTCATGTACAATGGATCAGAAGAATGATGGACATAAGGTTCTTCCTTCCATTTGTCTTTCGTTATTTCTAATGGTTTTATTATTTTATATTTTTCATACAAACAAATGATAACAGAATCTTAATAATCGAGTATAACAAGCATTTTAATCTTTATAAATTCCAACTTCATTAGGAAATTTTTGATGAGTTATTGTATGTTTGTATTATATACATATAAATATATTACAATAATTGTTTATCTTAAACAGCTTTGTTGGCTTGAAGGAGGAACCATCTTTTTTATAACTTATAAGGAGTTATATCATTTTTTTAGAGTTTTGTTTAATAAGTAACTTCTTCAAAAATCCATCACTCAAACCCGAGTAAGATAACAATAAATTAACCATTTTTTTAATTTCTATTTTTTCTTTCAACCATACCATTCTTTTGTGGTGTATAAGGTGTTGTGGTTTGATTATTTCAGTTGATTGAAATTATATTTTTATATAATACTTATTTGCTTGATTAGTTTTAAGAGTTTTAATAAAGTCACCACAAAGCAATTAAACTTATGGTTTAAAACATGAATTTATCAAGTGTTTCATTCTTGGCATAAACAAAATATACATAACAATATCTTGTAGCATCATCGATGAATGTAACAACATATTTCTTATTACCTAAGTCTAATGAATGAGTTCTTTTAATATCTTTAAATGGTTTTCTTATAATCTTAGTCAATTCACAAGTATACTATGATTCATATCAAAAGCCAGTATTAAACTTATTTTAGAAATGTCTTTCATTCTATAATGTTCACATGACCTAATCTATAATGCCACAAGTTAGAAACATAATTTACTTTGTTATAAGATGATGATGCCATACAAATAGATTCAACACCAAACGGGACATTAATATTATGTTTACACATGTCCTTACATAATTATCAAAATCCAACAAAGGTTTCATGTCGAGGCAAGATAAACTTATCCGACTCAATGACCTGCTTATAACGATAATTGTTTAATACAATACCACACAATAAATTCTTTCAAATACCCAAAACATACAATACATAATCTAATAATAGTTGGTTTTTGAAGTAAATTGGTGTGTGCAAATAGTATATATATTTCGATAAAGTTTTTCGCACTAAATTCAGTTTTAAATGGTTTTACTGATACTAAACTACACATACAAAAGGCAAGTGCACCTATCATATGATAATATAGTGATGGTAAGAACCGAGTATCAATTCGTGAACACACTTAGCCAACTCAAGTACCTTAATAATTGACTATCAGGTTAGAAAATGATAAGCTTGATTTGTGGTGACTAAATATTTTTGTGGTTTTTTATAATGATAATTTAAATAGATAAAAATAAATAAATATGGAGATTTTTGGTATTTTTTTCAGTGAAGCAAGGCTATCACTTAAATTTAGGTTTCGATTTAGTAATTGTAATGAATTGGTAGTGTGGTTAAAGATCTTGATTAATCTAATCATGTTAATGTTTATAAACATGAGTCAGTGTGGATTTCCCGTAAACCGGCTTTGTAATGACAAGGAAGGTCGCATCGAGTCACTTACAATGCTAACCTCCAAGCCTCTAGTGATGTAGGTAATGTTTATTTATCCTTTCAACATATGATTTCCGAAAACATAACTTGATGTTATAAAAAGAGTTGATCAAGTTTTTAACATACCATTAGTTTTAGAAAAACTATAACAATTACTTTAGATTTCTCAGACTAATAAAAGAAATTCGCAAATGATCAGAAAGTTAAGGTGATATATTTTCTAATAATCATTTCTAGTTCATTAGCCATGAGTTTATTATGAAGGCCGGTTTCGTGAATAAATATTAGTTCATATATTTTTCAACCTTGTATGATTTTCTCAATTACAAATTATAAGTTTATAATTATCTGTTCAAATATAGATGCTACCCATCAAAAGTTTACCTAAAATTACCATAGCATTAACATAATATAAATCACACAATTAGTTCACAAGTTACATAAAGTTTCACCAAATTCGGATGATAAATGAAGTTTAGCTCATAATGAGCTTCAACATAACAACAAAATAGAAGATAGTAATGAAATCATCGGTAAATGTAAAACAATCAAACCAATGATCCACTATGGATGATGTTATCCGATCCCGAGTTTCTTATAAGCATTGAATGGACTTCCAAAGACTTCCATGGACCTCCAAAGGCTGGGTTCTCGAGAAGGAACACTAGCATTTCACCTCCCAAAAGCCGCTCTCAAAGTTGCAAATGAAGTCCTATTTATAGAATTTCTGGAGTGTCAGGCACAGCCCCATACCTTAAAAGGGACGACCTTGTGTTAGTACAATACTTATGAAAGTTGGTCAGCTCGTACGCTCAAAACTTTTCGGGGCACGCCGTCGTGCTTGGGGTGGCGCATGCGCCCGTGCTCACCTTTCGGGAGACATTACTTTTAACCTGTCGGACTTTCGAACACGGGGGTGTGCTAATTTTAGCACGAAGGTATGTTTTAGGCTGGGCATAAGAGCGTACCCATGCATGGACTCAAAAGCTTGGTTTTCTTTAATTTCTTTTTCTTTAAGCTCCTTTTGTTAATCTTGATATTTTTCAAAACTGAAAACACAATTTAAATGATTTAGGTATCAATTTATTATTTTCAGTAAGAGTTTATGGAATAATTGATGTGCAATTGATGTGTTTTATATGTATAATTTAGAGCACATCATAAATACAAGTCATTTATAGACTCAGTTACTATATTTCTCATCCTCAAGCTTATTCAAATTCCTCAAACAATTTAGATCCTTGCACATGAGAATCGTAGCGCCTGAGTCTACCCACCATGCAAGCATAGCATCCTGTACATAAAAGGATTTAGAAGTAAATGATACATTATTTTTAATATAATTATTTTTACTAACCATTAGATCTTTTGAATCCATAACTAAAACTAAATACCGGGTTCCATCTATTTCACAACCCCGAGAGTTAATCCAAACTTGTAAACATCCAATGGACTGGTTGTAACTTGGATCGTGGCCTAACAACCCCATATGAGTACCATCGTAGCCGGAGGGCTGCACCTTATGTGAACAAACACTTTTAGTATTAACTTTATTTGTTACAAAACATTACCTTTTATTTGTTCATTATTCGAATTATATAATAAATTTTGTTTCTTTCAATCAAATCTAGATTTTGTGTTTGTAAATAATAACATCTCTTGATTCATTAAACCAACTACAAAACTCATAAGCCTTGTCAAATTTAAAATAGAATTAATAAGCGTACCAAGTGTCACACCCTCAAAATCCACGTGCAGAGTTTTACCGCGAGGCGTGTGAACAAACCAGGATCACAGTCAATAGTTACTCAGAACGACTCTATATCCCATGTTTAAAATAAAATAAACCCAAGTTCAAACTTTAAAACCATGCGGAAGCATTTTGTAAACAAGACAAACCTAAAATATAAAAATGCATAATATGGCAAAACATGTGCCATCCAAATGTTTGAAACCCATAATTAAAAGACAAGTAAATGTGTCTATGAAATAAAGCATTAGAATGCATGCTGGACCCGTGTTGTGCTCCTACTGGCAAGCTGAGTTATCGACCTGAGAATAGCATACTAAAATGTCAACATAATGGTTGGTGAGTTCAAGAGTCGGCGTTTAAACATAAACAGTTTAACAATTGTGATATATATAAGCAACGTATTGTAACAGATAGCTAGTCTATTTACAATAAATATTAATTCATAATGATTTCGCAATTGAAGCTGATTGTGATAGTTTTTGCCTCCTGCCACGACTTACCAGGTCGTGACAAATGTTCATAGGACAAATTGCACCCGGTTGACCTCGAGTCACACAGGTGGGGCTCGTCAGACCCAGCAGTACTACCCAAGTTTCCCCGCTATTCAATATTAACAATTCGAAAGTGTGAGGACTTTTCCATGGTAAACAGCACTATATTAATATTATACACAACTTAAGTATATAAAGCGTTTGTAAAGTTACCAGTATGCTATCTCCCCAAAAAGAGATTAAGTAAACAGTGGTGTATGAACTCGCCTGATATGTTTAATGAGTATTTAGAGTTTACTTGGAAGAAAAGAGTGGACATAAAACCTTCAGAGGTTACCTAGATCACGTAAGTGCAAAAGTACATGTAAACAGAGAACATGTGGAAACCTAAGTACACTACAACCAAAGACTCAAGGTTTCAGAAGAACAGACATGTTTGACCCAGTTGACCCGTTTGATCCGTTGGTGACATTATGTGTTGTAAACCATTTAAACAAACATAATCATACATCATACAAGGTTAAATCATGCATAACCAACTCATATGACCCATAACTATGAATTATCATAAACAGGCCAAAACAGATAATGTACCAATTAATCATCCATACTGACCAACAACACATTCAACATGTCCATTGCATTCAACATACACCAAGATGATCAATTTCCAGTCCCAAGCATGATGCCCTAGTTACTAATTCACATTCAACATCATACATGATCACCAAAGTGCATAAATCACACATAACCAAATAGGCATTCCATACAACCTATTTAACAGGTTCTATCACCTTAGAAATCATCCATGGACATACTAACATTCTCCTAATATCCCAAACATGCTCAGACTATCATCCTTCAAATCTTGTGTAAATAAAGTTTCCTTTTTGGGAAAGTACATCCCAAAATCTATCATACACCCAATGTATACATGCATTCATCAATAATATGCCATATCAAGTTCATAATAACATCTAAGCAAGATCAACAACATCCAAATATCATAATTCATCAATCTCATATCTAAAAAGTTACTACTTTTGGAAATCTATGAACTATAATATTCATTCTTGGTTTTCTAGCATACATATCATCAATCTAACATACATATGTCATCCTAAACACTTCAACAAAATCAAATCATCATCAAATCATCATATCATGCAAAATAAAGTTACTATTCTTAGTAACCTATGAACGCCTTCAATTCATCAATTTCTTGCAAGATCAATGTATTCTAGCATTCATTCAACCAAACTAACATCATAACATCATCAAACAACCATCAATTTGATCAATCATGAAGTTTCCCCAAATCAAGTTTCTAGTTTGACCTAATTTGGCTAGAACATCCAAAATCCATAACAAAACATGAAATTGATACCTAATCTAGCATCAATACAAAAATACTAACATGGATTAACCATCTATTTCATATCATCATCAAAAGTTTCGGATTTGGGCTCCTCAAGAACATAAAATTCGCAAAACATCACAATACTAACCTTTAGATTAGTAGAAATCAACAATTGGACTTGTAAAACACCTTGTAACACTTGAAATCCACCAAAATCGAATTGTTCTTATCCTTTCTTGACCAAAATCGCAATGTGAGAGGGTGGGGAAGGGAGGTTACGGCCGAAAATGGGTTTGGGGAGGGTTTAGGGTTGTAATTTTGGTAATATTTGGTTAAAAGGTAATTAGAAATTAACCCCTTGATTTTTATTTTATAAAACCAATCTTTTTAACACTTTATAAGTAATATAAACTACAATTTATAAGTATTATTACCCAACAATAATAATCCTAAACATTTACAATAATTCACACAACACACGAAATATATATTACACGTTGTCACGTTATCGTGTAAAATTTATAAAATAAATATTTAACATCTGTAAATTCATAAATCACATAATCACAACTAATAATCAACATTATTAATTAGATTATCATTGTTTATCATAGGTTATTAGTATTAGGTCACCAACGTTCAACGACAACTAGTGTGTGCTTACGACATGTGTATGCAAGATCCACGAAGCGCATACGTAGAGGTTACAACCAAACCAATCCTTAGGTCCCATTACCGGAACTAATGGTTGTATTGAAGAGCAAGTTTCACATGACGTAGCAAGTTCCACGAAGCGCATACGTATAGATTACAACCAAACCAATCCTTAGGTCCCATTACCGGGAATTAATGGTTGTAATGGATGCTCGGAAAAGAAGAACCACAAAGTAGACCCACAAAGAAGAACCACACCGCCGAGAGCATCCAAGGCCAATAGCATTCTCAAGTAACATCATACAACACATAGCATCAAGTAATAGCGCATAGTAATGTAAAGTCACCAAGTAATATACAAGGTAGCAACATAGCATAAAGTCAAGAGTCATAATATCATCATTCAACAAGATAAGCAAGATAAGTTAACCATAAGAGTTGCAGCAGACTTCCACTAAGGAAGATGCTTGAAAATGTGTTAAGTAAGCGAGCATTCTTTTCCCCTAAATTTGAAAATGTTTAAAAGTCATATAAGCGTAAAAAGGGGCTACGAACTCACAGTTAAGTGGTAAATATGTATGATGAACTCCCCAAACTTGTATGTATGATATAACTTCCCAAACTTGTATGTATGAACGATCAATCACCTATTAACGGTTATATTAAGCATTAATGATATGCCTGCTGTTAATAGTATTGTTTAGTTGAGTCGGGGCATATCGGTTTGGTCGTGGGTAACACTTGCATACAAACACACACGATAGATCTTATGTAGATCTGAGTACTGGAAGCGTTGCCATTGTAGATGATATTTGTGTAAAAGTGTTATTGTTGTTAGAGAAATATTTAGTAAGCACTTGTGTTATAATTGTTTGTATTTAATTATAAAATGTTAAGTTGTTTTGATTTGATATAACATTTATAAGTTAAATAGTGTTAATCTTAAATATCGTCGTTAGTAATGTCAACCGTGTCGATATCACCTTAACGTCACACGACAACACACACCACACACAGGAAGACTTCACACACAATGATTCCATTTGCACGACAAGACCAGACACACGACTGGACACTTCATTCGCACGAATCAACTCTCAGTCATGCGAATCAGCTTCATTCGCATGATTGAACCCTCATTCGTGCGACTAAGCACTCAGTCGTACCACACAACACCCAATCGCACGACTCAACCTTACATTCGCACTATTCAGCCTTTATTCGTACGAATAAGCTTCATTCGTACGACTGAACTCTCATTCGTGCGACTAGACCTTCAGTCGCGCGATACACACAGTCGCACACATTCGTCCTTATTGACTCAATCGCACACACTCTCAATCGCATGCATTCAATCGCACGACACACACATATGCATGGACTCAGTCGCACGACTCACCCCAGTCGCACCATTCAGTCGCACGATAGACTCAGACGCATGGACTCAGTCGCACAACTCACTCAGTCGCACGGCTCAGTCGCCTGAAAGGCCCAGTCGCCCAGTACAGCTGGTCGCGACTGCTGAAGTACCGAGCAGCATGTCTAAACAAGAAACACACCCCAAAGAACTTCCAGAATCCACATTCTAACGTGTCTAAACAAGAAACACACCCCAAAACGTAACACACAAGCCCACACGACCTCATGTGCTTGGATGAACCCGAGCACCCGAAACCCTAGAAAACACAGAAGTGAAATCGAGCAAGAAACGGGTCAAACAAAGTTATCTACCTGCTAGAAGTAAGTATTCACGATGATAACCAAGATTTGACGGTGAAAACGCAAGAAAAGGAGCGGTTTTGGTGCTAGAATGGTGAAGAAGGTGAAGGAGAAGAGAAGGTAGAAGAAGAAGCAGAATGTGGATGCTAGGGCTGGTGTGGGGTATTTATACCCAGCCCTAGTTTGGCAATTTGTCACTTTTAGTCCCTGCACTTAGCCCCCGGTTTTCCCAAACTTGTTTCGGTTGCAAACGACGTAAATACGCGTGTTATATTAATTATAGGGAAGTATTTAATGTTGTTTGTATCTTGAATATGTTATTATTAATGATGTTTATATTATATAACATAATATAGTTAGTGATGTCGGTTGTGATACCCGTAAGCATTTTGGATGAAAAGGTTGCAGATAATGGTATCACAATTGTAAAAGAAAACCAAACAAGTATGATGTCCTCACGAATAGTCTGTGAAGGTGAGGAATGAATGTTCTAAGAATAGTTAATGAAACTCACATTAAATGACGGACCTTGTGGTGACGGATGTCACAGTATCCCCCAGTTAAGAGAATTTCGTCCCGAAATTCAACAGGTGTTAGGTCAAAGGGTGCCATCCTCGAATAGATGTGGATATTTAAGCTTCATCTGATCTTCTAGTTCCCACGCGAATTTTGGTCCTCGTTTGGAGTTCCATCTCATGCGAACGATCGGTATCTTGCTGCGTCTCAGGCGTTTGACCTTTCGGTCCATGATCTCGATAGGTTTCTCGATAAAATGAAGCTTTTCGTCGATCTTGATTTCCTCAATTGGTACGTGTAAGGACTCATCGGCCAAACACTTCTTGAGGTTCAACATGTGAAAAGTATCATGTACACCGCTGAGTTCTTGTGACAACCTCAATCGGTAAGCCACCGGACCGATTCTCTCTGTAATCTCGAATGGTCCTACGTATCGAGGGGCTAACTTCCCTTTCTTTCCAAATCGTACAATCCCTTTCCAGGGAGAGACTTTGAGTAAAACGTGATCTCCAACATTGAATTCTAGAGGCTTCCGACGGTTGTCGGCATAGCTCTTTTGGCGATCTCTTGTAGCTTTTAGTCTGTCTTTGATTTGGAAAATCTTATCAGTCGTTTCTTGATTGATCTCTGGGCCTGTAAGTTGGCTTTCACCAATCTCAGCCCAACAAACTAGGGATCTACATTTCCTCCCGTACAATGCTTCAAATGGTGCGCATCCAATGCTTGTATGATAGGTGTTGTTGTAGGAGAACTCAATCAATGGTAAATGAGTGTCCCAGCTACCACCAAAATCGATTACACAAGCTCTAAGCATGTCTTCCAACGTTTGTATCATTCGTTCACTTTGGCCATCTGTTTGTGGGTGATAGGCGGTACTCATATCTAATCGAGTGCCCATCGCTTTCTGTAGTGTTTGCCAAAATCATGAAGTGAATCGACTGTCGCGGTCGGATATGATTGACACCGGCACCCCGTGCCGTGTCATGACCTCTTTGATGCACAACCTTGCCAGCTTATCCATTTTATAGTCTTCTCGGATAGGCAAGAAGTGAGCGGATTTTGTCATTCGATCCACTACGACCCATATCGAGTCGTGTCCGCTAGGCGTCCTTGGGAGTTTGGTAATGAAATCCATGGCTATGTTCTCCCATTTCCACTTGGGAATTTCAGGTTGTTGTAATAATCCCGATGGTTTTTGATGTTCAGCTTTAACTTTCGAGCATGTCAAGCATCGGCTTACATACATAGCAATGTCTTTCTTCATGCACGGCCACCAGTATAGATCCTTAAGATTGTGATACATCTTGTCTGCACCAGGATGAATAGAATATCACGTCTTGTGTGTTTCATCCATGATTAGGGTACGAACATCTCCCCATTTGGGTACCCATATACGATCCATGAAGTACTGTATACCATCATCCTTTCGAATCATCTGTTTGTCTAACCCTCGGAATTCTTCTTCCGCAAGGTTTTCTTCTTTCAGTGCCTCACCTTGTGCAAGTTGGATCTGAGCTTTCAAGTTCATTTGAATAGTCAATCCCAAAGCTCGAGCACGTAGTGGTTTCACACGTTCTTTGCGGCTTAAAGCATCAGCCACCACGTTTGCTTTCCCGGATGATACTGGATTTCACAATCGTAGTCACTAAGTAACTCTACCCAACGTCGTTGTCGCATGTTGAGTTCTTTCTGATTCAGGATGTGTTGAAAGCTCTTATGATCTGTGTAGAGGATGCATTTGGTTCCTTACAGATAGTGCCTCCATATCTTAAGTGCAAATACTACAGCGCCCAACTCCAAATCATGAGTTGTGTAGTTCTTTTCGTGCACCTTAAGTTGTCGTGAGGCGTAGGAAATCACCTTATCTTTCTACATTAGCACACAACCCAAACCTTGATGTGAAGCATCACAGTACACCACAAAATCATCTGTCCCGTCTGGGAGGGACAATATCGGTGCGTTGCACAACTTCTCCTTCAATGTTTGGAATGCTTGTTCTTGTGCTTTTCCCCAATCAAACTTCTTGTCTTTCTGAGTCAACAAGGTTAACGGTTGGGCAATCTTTGAGAAGTTCGCAATGAAGCGACGATAGTATCCAGCCAGTCCTAAGAATTGCCGTATCACTAAAGGTGTCTAGGGTGCATCCCACTTCTTCACTGCTTCGATCTTTCCGGGATCTACATGACTCCCATTTTTGTTAACCACATGACCCAAAAATTTCACTTCTCGAAGCCAAAACTCACACTTCGAGAGTTTAGCGAAAAGTTTCTCTTCTTGTAACAGACTCAGTATAGCCTGAAGATGTTTCTCGTGGTCTTCTTTTGAACGAGAGTAGATAAGTATATCGTCTATGAACACGATCACGAACTTATACAAGTAAGGTTTGCACACTCGATTCATCAGATCCATGAACACAGCTGGTGCATTAGTCAGTCCGAACGGCATGACTAAGAACTCATAGTGCCCATAACGAGTCCTGAATGCTGTTTTCGGTATGTCATCCTCAAAAACCCTTAGTTGATGATATCTAGAATGAAGATCAATCTTGGAGAAATATGAAGCTCCTTGCAGCTGATCAAATAAGTCATCAATTCTGGGAAGAGGATATCGATTCTTCACAGTCCAACTTGTTCAACTCGCGATAATTGATACACATGCGGAACGACCCGTCTTTCTTTTTGACAAATAAGACCGGTGCTCCCCATGGTGAATGACTCGGTTGAATGAAATCCTTCTCCAATAGCTCTTGTAATTGGCTAGATAACTCTTGTATTTGGATGGCGCTAACCGGTATGGTGCTTTTGCTACCGCGTAGCTCCAGGAGTCAACTCTATACGAAATTCCACCTGTCGTCGAGGAGGTAAACCCGACAAGTTATCAGGGAATACTTTCGGATAATCTTGTACCACAGGAATATCCACCAACTTGTTGCCTTCTTCTTTCTTTTCCACTACATGGGCCAGAAATGCGTAACACTGCTTCCGTAAACATCGTCGCGTTTTCATGCAAGTGATAAGCTTCAGAGTTCTTCCCGGTCGTTCTCCTTGAATCTTGAGTACCTCCCTGTTTGGCATGGGGATTCGTACTACTTTCTCCCGACAAACAATCTCGGCTCCGTGTTTCGACAACCAATCCATTCTCACAATCACATCGAAGCTCCCCAACTCGAAAGGTATTAAGTCTATGTCGAAGGCATGGTTCTCCAATATCATGGAGCACCGTCTAATAATCTCATCTGCTTATACAACTCTACCGTTGGCCATTTCTACGGAGAAGCTAGTTTCTAGTCTACTAGGGTTCAAGGCAAGCATGTGTGCAAAATCAGAAGATATGAAACTATTGTCTGCCCCAGTATCAAATAGTATGGATGCGAAGTGGTGATTGAGCAAGTACGTGCCCATAACAACATTCGGGTCCTGACGGGCGACATTTGCTCCGATAACGAACGCACGTCCTCTGGCAGCATTTCCTTGATTCCCTTGGCCCGGATTACCAGCTATGGCCATCACTTGCTGCTGGTTATTCCCTTGTTAACCCGTTGCCCTATCCAGTCTGGGGCATATGTTCTGGTAGTGACCAAGACCTCCGCACTCATAACAAGCCCTGGCATTCCCGGCGGGGTTAACCGTGTTGACGGGCGCTACCAGATTCGGCACAGTTCTACAATCCTTCGCTAGGTGCCCCGGGCGCCTACAATTCGCACACATCCGACACGGCGTTGCTGGGGGATGATGAAGAGTGCACCTGTTACATTTCGGGTGCGGCCCAACATATTCTTTCCTTTCTTGAGTCACAGCCACAAAATTTCGGGTTGTCTTGGCCTTCTTATCAAATCTTCCGGCATTAGACCGGCTTGTTTCCCCAACCTCCTTTCTCTTCTCTGCTCCCCTGCCCAACATCCCTGTTCTTACCATCTCATCAGTTAGAGCGCCGGCCTTCAGGATTGCGCTCTGAATCGTGGGAGGAGCAGCTGCTGTTACCAATGCTCGGATTTAAGGCGCGAGTCCCCAAATGTACCTTTCAATTCTCTTTGATTCCGGAATTACCAAATGTGGAACCAGCCTTGCCAACTCATGAAAACAATCAGTGTAAGTTGCATGCCCAGCTCCTACCATCGCATGGTTCCAGAATTCCTGCTCAAGTTTTCGCATCTCGTTAAGAGCAGTACCCCTCAGTAATCAGGGCTTTGAACTCATCCCAAGTCATTTGCATCGTAGATTCTCTTCCTCTAGCTTGAACCTGGGTGTTCCACCACGTTAGTGCCTTGCCCTGTAGTGAACACGTGGCATACTTGATTCTTTGACTGTCGAGGCACTCACTGGTGTCAATCACTGCCTCTATCTTTTCAAGCCATCTAGTCAGGGCTATCGCCCCACCTTTCCCATCGAATTCTCGGGGTTTGCAGGCCATGAATTCCTTGTAAGAACATCCCCGTCTAGTATTGTCGACCCCAGTTTCGTTCCTAGTTGTTCCACCAATCCCAGTGCCTTCCCCTGTTCCTTGGTTATGCTGATCATTAGTATCATGATCCCCGTGGAGATGATGATTCAGAAGAGTGTCGCTCACTTGAGTCACTATAGTTGGAATCAGTGCGGTTAGCTGCTGAGCAATCATAGTAGTTATGTCAGGGTTGTCAGTTCCCTGATTGTTGCCAGCTGGAGCTCCACCTGTTCTTGGTGGTCTACCCCTACCTCTGCCTTGTTGGGTTTCACCTTCTTGATTGGTACTACGTGTGGTTCTTCTAGGCGGCATCTTCTAATCATAGAAAGGTGTAAACACGTAAACTTTAGTAAACATGTAAATCTTAGTCACTTTAAGATACATGTATGATTCCACTCATCAAGTTCCAATATCCTATGCTTCGGTCCATCAAGATCATCACGTAGCCCAGTTTAAGCACATTCTTAGTATACCGGTGATGCTTATATATAGGGTTTCCGGCAGCGTTCCCACCACATCCACGATATACCTTGAATGACGCTTAAACCGGTTACATGACATCCTAATTTTCCTTAGCATCATCCCAAAGAATGTCGTAATGTATGTGTAGAGAGTATCATCACTCCTCTACATTTCCTGTAGTCCACTTCCATTCTAAGCATTTAATCAGTTCCTTAGTTACTGAAATGCTAAGTGGAGGAATGTCTCATAAAGGATAAGGTCAATGTCATGATTGGAAATACCATAAAGGCTCTAAGTAGGACAGGACTTAAGTAATAGCAAGTGTTAGTAATGTTTTGTTACCCTTAACGAGGTCTTACTAGAATTATGATCCTAGCACACTTTAGGGTATAGAATAGAGAACTTGTAATACTCATGATCGTTACCTCCTGGTAAGGTTAGCCAGACTTCTCATGCAGTGCAAATTGCAATTACGTGTGCACCCGTAATGGTAATTTACCTTGCATGGTCACCCTAGCTCCACTTACCCCAAGTTAACATCATAGTATTGTCAACACTCATCAAGCATGGTTCGTGTAATGTCCTCATGTCCATGAGCCATTAGTATTCCAATAGTAGTATGTGGTAACAAGTAAACTCCAAGCATATAAGCACAATATGTCTAATGATAGTTGCCTATCCTTCATACTTTCAGGATTTCAGGCATATCCATGTTAGGGTTGGATTTAGTATCTGAGATCGACGCTACGCGTGATCACCGAGGTTCCCTTCTATTTAGGTATCTCGACCTAATGATATGATGTTGTGCGTATACAAACGTAAAGTTCTAGTATAAAGGTATCCCGTGGAGAAAGACTAAGAGTAATAGTGTCTTCCTCAGGATGATCAGATAACAAGCACATATGTATAGAATCACGTATAGAGTCAAGTAACAAGTATAGAGGAACACATATGTAATATTAAATGCAAGCCAATCCTAGCATGCATTCTACATGAAGGTTCCTAGGTTATAGTCCAGGTCAAGTGTATTGCCTAATTCTCTATAACCAATAGCTCTGATACCAGTCTGTCACACCCCCGCTGATAGCGGAAACACGGGAATGCGAGCTAGATGGGATCGTCATAACACATGGTATATGATAGAGAAGCAATATAAATATGATGACAAGCGTGTCATGACGACACCCGAACACAAATGTAGACTTGTGTCGCGTTCAGTCAATATTCACGACAACATAGCCATAAGCATAACATGTAAGGATCACATAACCATATAGAATAACATTGTTTAGTTTCCCACAATCTGGGAACAAGTGTTCAAAAGAATGTTA
The DNA here is from genome assembly GCA_024085815.1 of Flaveria linearis. NCBI lineage: Eukaryota > Viridiplantae > Streptophyta > Magnoliopsida > Asterales > Asteraceae > Flaveria > Flaveria linearis. The sequence goes on along the minus strand of CM044018.1, from coordinate 5,002,000 downwards.
ATTGTTTAATGGACTGCAACAATGTACAAAAGAATTGTTTATCATGTATGTTCAGTCTAAAAAATACTTCCTAGGGTCTCCACTAAAAGGCAGCACTCCTGGAATCTTCAATTACCTTGGTCACCTGAAAAGATATGCTCAAAACGGTCAACATAATTGTTAGTGAGCTTCACAGGTTTTAAGTAATAAAAGATGTTAAGATGAAAACAGTAAGTAAGTTTAATAAGAGCTACCGCAACTACACTTATGTATAGGCGGTTTTACCAGTTATGAATAGCTACAACCAAACCTATTCATCGGTTCCACATGGGAATTGATGGCTGTAAGGGAAACATCCCTAAAGCGTAAATAGTTTAAATGACGTAGCAAGATCCACAAAGCGCATACGTATAGATTACAACCAAACCAATCCTTAGGTCCCATTACTGGGATTAAGGGTTGTATTAAAAGATTTTCCATAGCATAATAAGTTTAACATGACGTAGCAAGATCCACGAAGCGCATACGTATAGGTTACAACCAAACCAATCCTTAGGTCCCATTACCGGAACTAATGTTTGTATTGAAGGGCAAGTTTCACATGACGTAGCAAGTTCCACAAAGCGCATACGTATAGATTACAACCAAACCAATCCTTAGGTCCCATTACCGGGAATTAATGGTTGTAATGGATGCTCGGCAAAGAAGAACCACAAAGTAGACCCACAAAGAAGAACCACACCGCCGAGAGCATCCAAGGCCAATAGCATTCTCAAGTAACATCATACAACACATAGCGTCAAGTAATAGCGCATAGTAATGTAAAGCCACCAAGTAATATACAAGGTAGCAACATAGCATAGACTCAAGAGTCATAATAGCATCATTCAACAAGATAAGCAAGATAAGTTAACCATAAGAGTTGCAGCAGACTTCCACTAAGGAAGATGCTTGAAAATGTGTTAAGTAAGCGAGCATTCTTTTCCCCCAGTTTGAAAATGTTTAAAAGTCATATAAGCGTAAAAAGGGGCTACGAACTCACAGTTAAGTGGTAAATATGTATGATGAACTCCCCAAACTTGTATGTATGATATAACTTCCCAAACTTGTATGTATGAACGATCAATCACCTATTAACAGTTATATTAAGCATTAATGATATGCCTGCTGTTAATAGTATTGTTTAGTTGAGTCGGGGCATATCGGTTCGGTCGTGGGTAACACTTGCATACAAACACACACGATAGATCTTATGTAGATCCGAGTACTGGAAGCGTTACCATTATAGATGATATTTGTGTAAAAGTGTTATTGTTGTTAGAGAAATATTTAGTAAGCACTTGTGTTATAATTGTTTGTATTTAATTGTAAAATGTTAAGTTGTTTTGATTTGATATAATATTTATAAGTTAAATAGTGTTAATCTTAAAGATCATCGTTAGTAATGGCAACCGTGTCGATGTCACCTTGACATCACACGACAACACACACCACACACAGGAAGACTTCACACACAATGATTCCATTTGCACGACAAGACCAGACGCACGACTGGACACTTCATTCGCACGAATCAACTCTCAGTCGTGGGAATCAGCTTCATTCGCATGATTGAACCCTCATTCGTGCGACTAAGCACTCAGTCGTACCACACAGCACCCAATCGCACGACTCAACTTTCCATTCGCACGATTCATCCTTCATTCGTTCGAATAAGCTTCATTCGTACGACTGAACTCTCATTCGTGCGACTATACCTTCAGTCGCGCGATACACACAGTCGCACACATTCATCCGCATTGACTCAATCGCACACACTCTCAATCGCATGCATTCAATCGCACGACACACACATACGCATGGACTCAGTCGCACGACTCACCCCAGTCGCACCACTCAGTCGCACGATAGACTTAGACGCATGGATTCAGTCGCATGACTCAGTCAGTCGCACGACTCAGTCGCCTGAAAGGCCCAATCGCCCAGTACAGCAGGTCGCGACAGCTGAAGTACCGAGCAGCGTCCAGCTGCTCCGTGTACTCGTTTTACACCCCAAGAACTTCTAGAATCCACATTCTAACATGTCTAAACAAGAAACACACCCCAAAACGTAACACACAAGCCCACATGACCTCATGTGCTCGGATGAACCCGAGCACCCGAAACCCTAGATAACGCAGAAGTGAAATCGAGCAAGAAACGGGTCAAACAAGGTTATCTACGTGCTAGAAGTAAGTATTCACGATGATAACCAAGATTTGACAGTGAAAACGCAAGAAAAGGAGCGGTTTTGGTGCTAGAATGGTGAAGAAGGTGAAGGAGAAGAGAAGGTAGAAGAAGAAGCAGAATGTGGATGCTAGGGCTGGTGTGGGGTATTTATACCCAGTCCTAGTTTGGCAATTTGTCACTTTTAGTCCCTGCCCTTAGCCCTCGGTTTCCCCAAACTTGTTTCGGTTGCAAACGACGTAAATACGCGCGTTATATTAATTATAGGGAAGTATTTAATGTTGTTTGTATCTTGAATATGTTGTTATTAATGATGTTTATATTATATAACATAATATAGTTAGTGATGTCGGTTGTGATACCCGTAAGCATTTTGGATGATAAGGTTGCAGATAATGGTATCACAACTGTAAAAGAAAACCAAACAAGTATGATGTCCTCACGAATAGTCTATGAAGGTGAGGAATGAATGTTCTAAGAATAGTTAACGAAACTCACATTAAATGACGGACCTTGTGGTGACGGATGTCACAACTGGTCTACTGCATTGGCACACAGAAATCAAAATCTAGTGAGTTATCTAGTGAGTTTTGGATGAGTTGTCACATCATCCTCACGTTGAAAGAAATTTCGTCCTGAAATTTAAATCAATACCTTCGTCTGCAGGCATCGTCTTTTCGAATAGTTGAGGATACTTAAGCTTCATTTGATCTTCACGTTCCCACGTGAACTCCGGTCCACGTCGCGAGTTCCAACGAACTTTGACTATGGGTATCTTGCTTTACTTAAGTGTTTTCACCTCACAGTCCATTACCTCTACTGGTTCTTCAATAAAGCGTAATTGTTCATCCACTTGAACGTCCTCTAGTGGTATAATTAGTGTCTCGTCAGATAGACACTTCTTCAGATTTAAAACATGAAACACATCGTGGACTCCACTCAGTGAATCAGGTAAGGCTAGTCGATAGGCCACTGGACCTATTCTTTCCAATATCTCGAATGGTCCAACATATCTCGGATTTAGCTTTCCTCACTTGCCAAACCAAACTACGCCTTTCCATGGAGAGACCTTCAATAAGACCTTGTCGTCAATCTGAAACTCTAAAGGTTTCCGTCGTTTGTCAGAGTAACTTTTCTGTCTGTCTCGCACTGCAGCCATACGGTTCCGTATCTGCTCAATATTCTCAGTTGTTTCATGTATTAGCTCGGGACCCGTTAGTTGACTATCACCAATTTCCGCCCAGTAAACTAGTGATCTACATTTTCTCCCATACAAAGACTCGAAAGGTGCTGCCTGTATTCTAGTGTGATAACTATTGTTATAAGAAAATTCCACCAATAGCAGATGAACTTCCCAGTTATTCCTGAAATCAAGCACACAAGCACGTAGCATATTCTCCAAGTCTGTATAGTACGCTCACTCTGGCCGTCAGTCTGTGGATGATAAGCAATACTCATATCCAATCGCGTACCCATAGATTTCTGCAGTGATTGCCACAAGTGTGACGTGAAACGAGCGTCGCAGTCAAAAATAATTGAGATCGGTACACCGTGTCTCGAAACGATCTCCTTAATGTACAGCCGGGTTAATTCCTCCATCTTATCCGTTTCCTTAATTGCAAGGAAGTGAGCAGACTTTATCAACCGATCCATAATAACCCATATTGTGTCACAACCAGTATTAGTCCGGGGTAACTTAGTAATAAAATCTATGGAGATTTGTTCCTATTTCCACATTGGTATCTCGGGTTGCTGTAACAGTCTGGATGGTTTTTGGTATTCTACCTTTACTTTCGAGCAGGTCAAACACTTGCTCACATACGTAGCTACATCGGCCTTCATGTTAGGTCACCAGTAGTGCGCCTTTAAGTTATGATACATCTTATCAGATCCAGGATGTATAGAGTACTTAGACTTGTGTGCCTCACTCATAACTAAATCCCTTAGATTTCTATAGACAGACACCCAAAGTCTATCCATGAAGTACCGAATTCCATCCTCTTTCACCACCAGTTGTTTATCCATTCCTCTTAACAACTCAGAACCAACATTTTCCGCTTTTAAAGCTTCTATCTGGGCTTCCTTAACTTGTTCAGGCAGATGAGTACTGATTGTAAGTTGCAAGGCTCGCACCCGCTTGAGTTTAGCTATTTCTTTCCGACTTAAGGCATCGGCACCCACGTTCGCCTTTCCAGGATGGTACTTGATAGCGCAGTCATAATCGTTCAGAAGCTCCACCCAACGTCGTTGCCTCATATTCAACTCCTTTTTCTCAAAGATGTGTTGAAGACTCTTGTGATCGGTGTAGATAGTGCACTTGGTACCGTACAAGTAATGTCTTCAAATATTTAAGGCAAAAACTACCGCACCCAATTCCAGGTCATGGGTGGTATAGTTCTTCTCGTGAACTTTTAGTTGTCTCGAGGCGTAAGCTATTACCTTGTCACGTTGCATCAGGACACAACCCAATCCTTGAATGGATGCGTCACAATACACCATGAAATCATCCGTTCCCTCTGGCAGTGCCAATATCGGTGCACTACAGAGTTTCTGTTTTAATAGCTGAAAAGCCGCTTCTTGACTTTCACCCCATTTGTATGTCGTTCCTTTGTGGGTCAAGACTGTGAGAGGTTGTGCAATCTTAGAGAATCCCTCTATAAATCATCGGTAATACCCTGCTAACCCTAGAAATTGGCTTATCTCGCTCGGTGTTTTAGGTATAGCCCAATTCTTTATCGCCTCAATCTTGGCAGGATCAACATGTATCCCCTTCTCATTAACAATGTGACCTAGAAATTGCATTTTCGTATCCAAAAATCACACTTAGAGAATTTGGTGTACAATTGCTCATTCTTCAATAGTTCTAAGATTAATCGTAAGTGCTCTTCATGGTCCTCCTTGGTCCTAGAGTATATCAATATGTCATCGATAAACACAATGAAGAACTGATCGAGATAGGGTTTGCACACGCTATTCATGAGGTCCATGAACACCGCAGGTGCATTAGTCAACCCAAAAGGCATGACCAAGAACTCATAATGACCATAACGAGTACGGAACGTAGTTTTGGAGATGTCTTCTTCTCGGACTCTAAGTTGATGATATCCAGATCTCAAATCAATCTTCAAATAATAGCTTGATCCCTGAAGCTGATCAAACAAATCGTCGATACGAGGTAAAGGGTATCGGTTCTTGACTGTGACTTTGTTTAACTCTCTGTAGTCAATGCACATTTGGAATGTGCCATCTTTCTTCTTAACAAAAAGAACAGGTGCTCCCCACGGAGATGAGCTCGGTCAAATAAACCCTTTATCCAACAACTCTTGAAGTTGTGTAGATAGTTCTTGCAGTTCGTTTGGTGCTAACAGGTAAGGTGCTCGCGCAATCGCAGCAGCTCTGGGAGTCAAATAGATCTAAAACTCGACTTGGCAATAAGGCGAAAGTCTAGGCAGATCCTCTGGAAACCCCTCTGGAAAGTCATGAACCACAGGAATATCCACTACTTTCTTTTCCTCTTGTTGCTTGTCGGAGACGAGGGCTAATATGGCTAAGTGGCCCTTGCGTAGCCACTTCTGAGCCTTTATGAATGATATGATGCCTATGACAGCACCACTCTTCTCGCCCTTAACTGAAAGAGTTTCTCCGTCTACCATAGGAATGTGAATGACCTTCTCATGACAAATCACCTCTGCCTGCTTCTCGGCCAACCAATCCATGCCTACGACCACATCGAAACTTCCAAGAGTAACGGGCATAAGAATAATATCGAAGGTATGACCAGCAAGTTCTATCTTGTAATCCTTAAGGATATACGTAACAAAAATTCGCTTACCATCAGTCAATTCTACGACATACTTAGTCTCCAATGTAGAAGGCATATCGCTTAAGAGACTACAAAACATATTAGAGATAAACTCCTATCGGCTCCAGTGTCAAACAGTACAGATGCAAAACGACCATTAACAAGAAATTTACCAGTAACAGTAGTAGGATCGTTTAGAGCCTAGCCTGAACCAATGACAAAGGCTCTCCTTTTGGCTCCACCATTGTTGCCACTATTGTTGTCACCATTACCACCATTGTTGTTATTGCCACCATTCCTATTTTCATTTCCATTTCTTCTCAGTTGAGGACAGTTTCTATTGTAATGCCCATCCTTTCCACACTCAAAGCAACCCTTTGGTGTTTCTTGGGGCTGCTGAGATTGCTGAGGTTGTTGTGGCTTCTTAATCAGTTCTTCACGACAATCCTTTGCCTCGTGTCCAACCTTCCCATAACGCTGGCATCGGAAGCTATCACACCTGCCAATGTGGTGGTAGTTGCATCAGTTGCATTTTGGATTTTTCCCCACGTATCCACCTATTCCTTGGGATGATGAAGATGATTGATTGAGGTTGCGATTGTTATAAACCGCCTCTATTGTTGTTGCTGCTGATGAGGTTGACGTTGCTGAGGTTGGTTACCAGATGACGATCCCTTGCTAGCATTGTTCTCCCACTTGCGTTTGTTATCGGGAATGCTTGCTACAGCGCCCCGCTTGGTTAACTTTCCTTGTTCTACAGCTTGGTCAGTGAGCTTGTGAGCCAGTCGTATAACGTGTTGTATAATAGGGAGATTTGCAGTAGTCACCATTTCTCAGGCACCAAACCACGTATGTAGAGCTTAATTCATCAACTCGGCGGGTCAACCATGCCAGGACAGAGTGTTGCCTGCTTATTAGACCTAGTGGTGTAAGCCTCGATGTCAAATCCTTCCATATTTAATTGCCAGAACTCAGCTCCTAGTTTTTGAACTTTATTACGAGGGTAGTATACCCACTAAGGCTCTTCTATTAGGGGTATCCTGAGACTCCTCCATTGGGGCATCCTGAGTCACGAATTGGTTTTCCAACTCGTGTATACGAACGATAGCCTCATGAAGCTGATCATGATCACGTTCAAATTAGCTGTTAACTCGGCAACCTGTCCACGCAAAGCTTGGATCTCTCTTGTCTAACCATCCTTGCGTCCTTGCATATCGAGCCATAAGTTTTCCATTTACTTGTACATTCTGCTGTCTGTAGTCGATCATGCGGGGTCACCAACATAGCGATAGCCCTAAAAGGTGTACGAGGTAGGGGGTATAATATGGTGTCTCTAGACACGGTATGGATCATAAATGCAACATTTTCCTTTTCCAGCATCCTAATCAGTGTAATGCGACACTAGTGCCAATTGTTAGAATTACTCATGTCCCGCCCAATTTTTGGCTCACACATGAGGTATAGATCAGGTATAAGTATAGGAAGTCTAGAACCATAACTTGTAGATGACGAAGGAATAACCTCGGGTTCCTTTCCCGATGCGTTTCGAATAGGGAATGAAGATGATGAAGATGCCATATTGCAGTGTATCTGTTGTGTATGCCAATAGTATACAATAAGAGGATAAGCAACGAGTAACTAACTAACTGTGTGCGGTTATAGACTAGTGTGTATGCAACCTAGTTCCCTATAACTAATGGATCTGATACCAATCTGTCACACCCTCAAAATCCACGTGCGGAGTTTTACTGCGAGGCGTGTGAACAAACCAGGATCACAGTCAATAGTTACTCAGAACGACTCTATATGCCATGTTTAAAATAAAATAAACCCAAGTTCAAACTTTAAAACCATGCGGAAGCGTTTTGTAAACAAGACAAACCCAAAATATAAAAATGCATAATATGGCAAAACATGCGCCATCCAAATGTTTGAAACCCATAATTAAAAGACAAGTAAATGTGTCTATGAAATAAAGCCTTAGAATGCATGCTGGACCTGTGTTGTGCTCCTACTGGCAAGCTGAGTTATCGACCTGAGAATAGCATACTAAAATGTCAACACAATGGTTGGTGAGTTCAAGAGTCGGCGTTTAAACATAAACAGTTTAACAGTTATGATATATATAAGCAACGTATTGTAACAGATAGATAGTCTATTTACAATAAATATTAATTCATAATGATTTCGCAATTGAAGCTGACTGTGATAGTTTTTGCCTCCTGCCACGACTTACCAGGTCGTGACAAATGTTCATAGGACAAATTGCACCCGGTTGATCTCGAGTCACACAGGTGGGTCGTCAGACCCTGTAGTACTACCTAAGTTTCCCCGCTATTCAATATTAACAATTCGAAAGTGTGAGGACTTTTTCATGGTAAACAGCACTATATTAATATTATACACAACTTAAATATATAAAGCGTTTGTAAAGTTACCAGTACGCTATCTCCCCCAAAAGAGATTAAGTAAACAGTGGGGCATGAACTCACCTGATATGCGTAATGAGTACTTAGAGTTTACTTGGAAGAAAAGAGTGGATAGAAAACCTTCAGAGGTTACCTAGATCACGTAAGTGCATAAGTACGTGTAAACAGAGAACATGTGGAAACCTAAGTACACTACAACCAAAGACTCAAGGTTTCAGAAGAACAGACACGTCTGACCCGTTTGACCCGTTAGTGACATTATGTGTTGTAAACCATTTAAACAAACATAATCATACATGATACAAGGTCAAAGCATGCATAACCTACTCATATGACCCATAACTATGAATTATCATAAACAGGCCAAAACAGATAATGTACCAATTAATCATCCATACTGACCAACAACACATTCAACATGTCCATTGCATTCAATATACACCAAGATGATTAACTTCCAGTCCCAAGCATGATGCCCTAGTTACTAATTCACATTCAACATCATACAAGATCACCAAAGTGCATAAATCACACATAACTAAATAGGCATTCCATACAACCTATTTAACAGGTTCTATCACCTTAGAAATCATCCATGGACATACTAACATGCTCCTAATGTCCCAAACATGCTCAGACTATCATCCTTCAAATCTTGTGTAAATAAGGTTTCCTTTTTGGGAGAGTACATCCCAAAATCTATCATACACCCAATGTATACATGCATTCATCAATAATATACCATATCAAGTTCATAATAATATCTAATAATATACCATATCAAGTTCATAATAATATCTAAGCAAGATCAACAACACCCAAATATCCTAATTCATCAATCTCATATCTAAAAAGTTACTGCTTTTGGAAATCTATGAACTACAATATTCATTCTTGGTTTTCTAGCATACATATCATCAATCTAACATACATATGTCATCCTAAACACTTTAACAACATCAATTCATCATCAAATCATCATATCATGCAAAATAAAGTTACTATTCTTAGTAACCTATGAACAACGCCTTCAATTCATCAATTTCTTGCAAGATCAATGTATTCTAGCATTCATTCAACCAAACTAACATCATAACATCATCAAACAACCATCATGTAAGGCCCCGCTCACCGGGCACCTTACTGTTGGTTCTTCATCGCACATATAATGTACATAATGTATATAATCATAAAATACGCAGCGGAAATGATAAATTATATACATTCTCATTCATTCGTAAAAGTCATTATATCATTGACTCGATTACAAAATGCAGCTTTCTCTACATTGTTTCTCCTCATAGGATCATACAGCGACCTCTAGAGGAGATATTAAGTTCAAAAACATAAAAATTATATTTTTATACTAAAGAATATTCCTTAGGTAATTCCGTACATCGGAACCCTGACGGAATATTCTTGACACTCTCATGCAACATATTTTGTTGCATGTGCTACGCGCACGCTTCCAATGCGTGGCGCACTTATCAAAATCTAAAGAAGATTCCTTAAATAATCCCTTTTAGGGGAATACTCAAGAAATCTCGTAATGGCATGCAACGTGATGAGTTGCGTGCGTTATGGGCCCACAACACATGACGTTGCAGCATAATCAAAAAGTGAATGCCATCCCAAAAGAGCTGAGTAGTCGCCTCGTGCCATCCTCAGCAACACTACCTGCGAACTGGAAAACACATAAAAGTCAGCGTTGCTGAGTGAGTTCTAGTTTTATAATAAAACATACTTTCATTCTCATTAGCTGCTCTTTCATACATGTGTTCACACATCATACGTACACGTAGATAATATTATTATTATCTCATCATTCATTACTTACTTTCATTCGTGTACACTTCATCATTCTCGTTTACTTTCATACATACATACTTCACGTACTTTCATACGTACTTTACTTTCATTCTTTACATTCATTACTTACGTTCGAACATTCATTACATTCATTCATACTTTCTTTACTTTCGTTCGAACGTTCATTACATTCGGTGACATGTACAATACCCCACTTTCATCATACATACTACTGGTGCTGGACCTGTGGTGGTTAGCCACGAACGTTGTGCACAAAGCTGATCCAGTCACCTGGGGTAAGTACATGCACCACTTATCTTTCACTTCACTACTAACATACGTTAGCCGAGTCTCTTGCAGTGCGCGACTGCTCACCTCAGTGACAATCTTATGATTGCCTGCTAACCGAGTCTCTTGCAACACGAAGTTGCTCACCTCATTGTCAATCTCAATGATTGACCCGATGTACATCCTTCGGGGTAGCTAACCCGTACACCGTTGAGCTAACACCTGCCAGGGGTGTGCACCTCCTTCATTTGCTTGCAAGCCTTTCTTACTTTCTTTCATTAATGCATGCATTCATTCATCATGTTCCTTCTTTCATTATCTTTCACTTTACGTTTTAATACATTCATTTCTTTCGTTCATTCATTCACGTAAAGTTATTAAAGATAAGACACATATACATAAGGAACATACATACTTACATATCATCAGTATTCACCATCTATCATGGCAACATCATACTAACATACATACATCATACATACACTTCTACATTCACTCACATCAGCCCTGTCCGGGCGACTGAACTACCACCAGTCGCATGTCCTCCATGCGACTGGGTCATGCGATTGGGCTACTCATGCGAATGGGTACTCAAACGTGCGATTGAACTTCCTTCCGTACGACTAGACACTCTGCGACTGGGTTATATGCGACTAACTCTTAACCGTGCGATTGAACTACTCTGCGATTGAGCTTGTGCGACCGAAACCCTCTGTCGCATCACCTATCGTGCGATTGAGACTCAATCGGGCGTCTGAGTCTCAGTCGGGCGATTGGACATCAACTATTACTCATTCGGCCGAATGGCCCTTCAGTCGCATAACCCTAACTGGGCAGCGACTGGAGTTCTTCATGAACAGCAGTCGCGAACCCCCGCACCCAAACTCGTCTTAAACCCATTTTTAGCCCAAATCAACCCTCCCTAGCCTCAGGGATTCATACTAGGACATCATACAAGCATATACAAGTCCTACTGCTTACTAGAACACATTACTCATGATTTTACCCAAATGGGTCAAACTTACACTATCTCAAAAATAGGGTTTTAATGTGTTTCCAGCCCCAAAATCGTTAGAAAACATGTAAATGAGGGGTCCTAGAACTCACATTGTCAGGTAGGAGTTGATGAGCTTCGAATTAGCTTGCTTCTCGACAATCGGGCAGCACCTTCCCCTCTTTCTTTCTCTTCTCGGTCTCTTTCTGCTCTCTTCCCGACTGAAAATGGGAGGAGAGTGGAGCTGCTCCTTTTTATACCCACTTCTCAGTCGCATCTGGTCCAGGGGCGACTGGACATTCAGTCGCATGAACACTGTGCGATTGGACCCCAATCGCACGTGTTCCATGCGGCTCATACTTCATTCGGGCGGTTGAACTCCAATCGTGCGGTTGAGCTTCAATCGGCCGAATAGCCATGCGGTTGACCTCCAGTCGCATAAATCACAGGCGACTGAGGCTCAGTCGCATAGCCTACCAAAAAGTCAGACTTCCGGGTGTTACAAGTCCACCCCCCTTATTTTAGGTTTCGTCCCCGAAACCTGTTACTCTTCGAACAATCGTGGGTAATGCTGCCTCATTTCTTCTTCTGTTTCCCACGTCGACTCGGATCCCTTCCTGTGCCGCCACTGTACACGCATAAGGGGAACCACTTTATTTCTCAACCTCTTCTCTTTGCGATCTATGATCGCCACTGGTTGCTCTACGTAATTGAGCTTTTCGTCTACCTCGATATCATCCAGTGGAACGACCATGTCTTCGTCCGCCAAACACTTCCTCAGATGAGACACGTGGAAAGTCGGGTGGATTCCACTTAGTTCATCTGGCAAATCTAACCTATAGGCCACTTCTCCTACTCGAGCAACGATTCGGAAAGGGCCTATATATCGCGGACTCAACTTACCCCGCTTCCGGAATCGAATGATACCTTTCCAAGGTTGCTAAATCAATATTTCAGATTCATTGAGCTTGGATCTTAGGATTCATCACTTTCAGATCTGAAAATTCAAAATTAAGATGGGTGGATGTGTGTGAATCATAGAACAAAGAGAATGATAATACTAATGTGTAGATGATTTCATTGATGTTGATGAACAAGTTACAATGAAAGATCAAATACAAAGATGGAGGAAGATCAAACCCACCCAAAGGAGAGGATTTCTCCTTGGGTGGTGCTTCACACCATGAGAAACACACACAAAAGAACCACACTTGCAAAAATGCACTAGTGGGTCTATTTATATTATTAGTACAACATGACCTAATTTTGACTTTTCTAATTATCTTGATCTTGACTTTGTCATGTTGTATTGTCTTGTATTGTTGTTTTTATTGTAATCAACTTGGTCTCTGAACTTGTACAATGAGATCTTCAGTCGGCTGTGATTGTGATTTGGAAAGCTTCAGTTTATGCAATTGTTGAACCCAACAATACTCCCCCTAAACTGATGCTTGCCAAACTCTAACTTTGAAGATCTTCTCTATCACATGTTTTCATGATCAACTGATGTTCTCACACAATTCACTGTAGTTCTCCCCCTCGGATTAAGCTTCTCCTAATGTATTTCTGATAGAGGATAGAATCTCTTTGAGAACACTTAACGCATTGGATATGAGGTGTATCACTTTTGGATTACTATTGTTCATATCACACTCAAAGGACTAGTATGTATTAGGCATATGATGAGGCTTTGAACTTCAATAAATTGCATCAAGAACATAAACCAATCTTGAAAACACTTCAACTGATTTGGATTTCTGAAACGACTTCACAATCTGACATTCTTCAGATAATCATTGGTCCCCTTGATTAAAGTCCGTCTAACTGTTCCGCTCAGTAGTCAGACACGGGTGGAAAAGATCATCTTTGAGTGTAGTATCTTGAGCTTCAGAAAGAGTTTCTGACAGTTGTACAAATCCTTGAATAAATCATCGATTATGTGACCAAAGTTGATTTCTTCTTTTGTTTTGAATGCTCAAAATGGACGTGCCTGTTGGTTGTAATCGTCCGCATTCATGATATTTTCTTTTCATTTTGAAGTCCTGTTCATCAGCTGTTCATAAGCATTTCTTGCAACACATCCGCATTTCTTTGCTAACTCATCCGCATTTGTTTGCAAAGCATCCGCATTTGTTTGCAAGGCATCCGCATTTGATTTCAATTCATCCGCATTTGATTTCAATGCATCCGCATTTTGTGCTTAAAGTTCCCGCATTTGTTTACAAGTCAGCCGCATTGGGTGACAAGGCATCCGCATTTGTTTCCAAGTCATCCGCATTTGGTGACAAGTCATCCGCATTTGTGTATAACACATCCGCATTTGATCAAGTTTCATCCGCATTTGTTTTGTTCATCCGCATTTGTTTTCAGACGAACAAAAATGATTTCACACTGCATTGCAGGTCGGGAAATCAGCAGTAGCTTCGATTTCTTCATCTTTTCTTTGTTTTTGATGATTATCGTGTTCAATTGCATCGAATTTTGAAGTAATAATCCAAGGGATGATTATATTTCTTCAAATCGTACCATATTAGAACAGATCTGATGACTTTTCTTTTTGATTTTGAGATGAACAAACGGGTTTTCTTCTTCTTTTTTGTTTTGATGATAATCTTGTTCAATTGCATCGAATTTTGAAGGAATAATCATGAACATGTTCACGAGTCTTCAAATCGTACCATAGTTGAACAGATTTGTTGATTTTCTTCTTATTTTTTGTGATGAACAGATGGGGGTTTTGATGAACAGGGACTTCGTTCTTCATTTTTCTTTGTTTCTTCTTTGTTCTAAACATCATTAAAGATGAAATTAGATCTGAAAAATATATGAACCCAGCAACCAACAGCTCTGATACCATTTTGCTAAATCAATATTTCAGATTCATTGAGCTTGGATCTTAGGATTCATCACTTTCAGATCTGAAAATTCAAAATTAAGATGGGTGGATGTGTGTGAATCATAGAACAAAGAGAATGATAATAATAATGTGTAGATGATTTCATTGATGTTGATGAACAAGTTACAATGAAAGATCAAATACAAAGATGGAGGAAGATCAAACCCACCCAAAGGAGAGGATTTCTCCTTGGGTGGTGCTTCACACCATGAGAAACACACACAAAAGAACCACACTTGCAAAAATGCACTAGTGGGTCTATTTATATTATTAGTACAACATGACCTAATTTTGACTTTTCTAATTATCTTGATCTTGACTTTGTCATGTTGTATTGTCTTGTATTGTTGTTTTTATTATAATCAACTTGGTCTCTGAACTTGTACAATGAGATCTTCAGTCGGCTGTGATTGTGATTTGGAAAGCTTCAGTTTATGCAATTGTTGAACCCAACAAAGGTGAGACCTTCAACATAACACGATCTCCCACCTGGAACTCAATCGGTCTGCGTCGTTTGTCGGCATACGATTTCTGTCGGTCTTTGGCCGCTTTCATATACGCTTTAATTCTTTCAAGCTTTTCAGTCGTAGCCTCTACCACTTCGACGCTTCCCAATTCCTTCTGACCAATTTCACCCCAACAGACGGGTGTCCTGCATCTTCTACCGTATAGCATCTCATAGGGTGGCATGCCGATACTGGCATGATAACTGTTGTTGTATGAGAACTCAGCTAACGGTAGATGGTCATCCCAACTTCCCCCGAAGTCAATAACACATGCTCGGAGCATGTCCTCTAAAGTCTGAATGGTCCTTTCTGACTGACCATCAGTTTGAGGATGATAAGCCGTGCTGATATGCAACCTCGTCCCCATAGCATCGTGGAATTTCTTCCAGAATTTGGATGTAAACCGGGTGTCGCGATCAGACACAATCGACACCGGTACACCGTGACGAGTCACAATCTCTTTGATGAAAAGATCAGCCAACTTCTCGGACGAATATGTCTCCCGCATCGGTAAGAAGTGAGCACTCTTCGTCAATCGATCCACAATCACCCAGATCGTATCATACCCTTTCGGGGTACGTGGCAGCTTTGTGATAAAATCCATGGTGATGTGCTCCCACTTCCATTCCGGTATGTCCAACGGCTGAATCTTTCCATACGGCTTCTGGTGCTCTGCCTTTACTTGCAAACACGTGAGGCATTTGCTCACATACTCCACCACATCACGTTTCATACCCGGCCACCAGTAATCTTTCTTCATATCTTGGTACATTTTGGTAGCACCGGGATGAATGGAGTATCGAGACTTATGAGCTTCATCCAAAATCTTCATTCGTAGATCCCCAAGACGAGGAATCCACATACGCCCAAACCGAGTTCTAACACCCGTTGCGTTCTCACCCAACTCCGCGACCAGACCTCTCATGCGTTCAGAGTTAAGATGTTCGTCTTTCAAAGCCTCATCTTGGAACTCTTTGACCTGTTTCATTACGTCGGAGGTCATAATTAGCTGGTACGCCTTCACCCGAATTGGCTCGGGCCTCTCCTTTCGGCTAAGGGCATCCGCCACCACGTTGGCTTTGCCCGGATGGTAATGGATCTCACAATCATGGTCTTTTATAAGCTCCAACCATCGCCGTTGCCTCATATTCAGATCTCTTTGCTCGAAGAAGTACTTCAAGCTTTTGTGGTCCGTAAAGATGGTGCACCTCGTCCCGTACAAATAGTGCCGCCAAATCTTCAACGCGAAAACCACAGCTGCTAGCTCCAAGTCATGAGTAGGGTAATTAACCTCATGAACTTTCAGCTGTCGGGATGCATAGGCTATCACCTTTCCTCTCTGCATTAATACACATCCCAACCCCGAGTAGGAGGCATCAGAATAAACCACCAAATCTTCACTCCCCTCGGGTAACGCCAACACTGGAGCTTGGGTCAATCTCGTCTTCAGTTCTTCAAACGCCTTCTCTTGAGCTTGACCCCATACAAATTTCACATCCTTCCGGGTCAACTTTGTCAGTGGAGAAGCAATTTTGGAAAAGTCTTGGATGAACCTTCGGTAGTAACCCGCCAAACCCAAGAAACTTCGGATCTCGGACGGCGTCTTCGGAGACTTCCATTGCATAACTGCTTCCACTTTCGCCGGATCGACCATAATCCCGTCCGGATTTACCACGTGACCCAAGAATTGAACTTCACGCAACCAGAATGCGCACTTGGAGAATTTAGCATACAACTTCTCCCTTCTCAACGTCTCCAGAACTTCGCGAATGTGACCGGCATGCTCAGTCTCATTCTTTGAATAAATCAAGATGTCATCAATGAATACAATCACTGATTTATCCAACATCGGCCGGCACACCCTATTCATCAGGTCCATAAAAGCAGCTGGCGCGTTGGTCAGACCAAATGACATAACGAGGAACTCATAATGACCGTAGCGCGTATGAAAAGCTGTTTTAGGGATATCCTGCTCCTTCACCTTCAGTTGATGGTAGCCTGATCGAAGATCTATACGTGAAAACCAACTAGCACCCTGAAGTTGATCAAACAAGTCGTCGATCCTCGGCAAGGGGTATCTGTTCTTTACTGTCAGCTTATTCAACTCGCGGTAGTCGATGCACATCCTCATACTACCGTCCTTTTTCTTTACAAACAGGACCGAAGCACCCCAAGGTGAGATACTCGGTCGAATGAACCCCTTATCCAACAGCTCTTGTAACTGCTCCATCAACTCTTTCATCTCTGTCGGGGCCAATCGGTATGGTGCTTTGGCAACAGGTTGGGCGCCTGGTACTAAATCAATCTGGAACTCGATCTCTCTGTCAGGTGGCAATCCCGATAAGTCTTCCGGGAACACGTCTGGGAACTCACACACAACCGGAACATCAGACAGTTGTGGTGCTGGCTTCTCTACATCTTTCACATAACATAAATAGGCGTTACATCCACGCCTCATACATTTCCCCGCCACTGCCATTGAGATCACTTTCGGAATCGTAGTAACCCGATCCCCATAAACTGTCACTGGACTACCGTCAGGCGCTGTCAAACTGATCATCTTCTTGCGACACACAATGTTCGCCTCGAAATCTGCCAACCAGTCCATTCCAAGCACCAAATCGAAACCACCTAACGTCATTGCAAAGGGTTTAACTGGGAATTTGTGACCCTCCAGTTCTACATCGCAACCCTCAATTACCTCTGAAATCCTGGTGGTTTTACCTATAGCAGTCTCTACATCAAACGGTACATCCACACGTCTACTACTAACGGGCAATTTGGCACAAAAAGCAGCAGAAATAAAACTCCTACTGGCACCCGAATCAAATAATACAGAGGCTAAAGTTTGGTTCACCAGAAACGTACCGGACACTACATCAGGGTCCGTCCTCGCCTCTTCCTGCGTCATCGTGAATGCTCTGGCGCTCGCTTTCAACCCTTCACCCCCTGTCTTCTTCACACCGGAACCCTCAGATCTCGGCTTCTTGCAGTCTTTATTCATATGACCACTTTCCCCACAGTTATAGCACCTCATCGCTTTACACTCTTTGGCCATATGTCCGGACTTTCCACACTTGAAACATACATTCAGCCCCCATCTGCACTCACCACCGTGCTCTCGCCCACACTTCCCACACTTTCTCGATCCTGCACTTGTCACGACCACACGACGTTCACCAACCCGTGCCTTCTTACTACTTGTCGAAGTATCACCCCAACCAAACCTCTTTCCCTGCCACTTCCTCTCATCACTTCCCTTCTTACTGCCCTCAGATTTCCCCATCGCAGCCCGTTCATCGTACAACCTCCCAGCTAAATCCACCGCCGACCTGAAAGTACTGGGTCGGGCGGAAATCAAATGCCAACGAATTTCGGCTGGCAACCCCTGAATATACCGGTTAATCTTGCGAGACACCGGCGTCACTTGCTCTGGCACCAACCGTGCCATGTCGTTGAACTTGGTCGTGTATTGTTGGTGGGTCATCGTTCCCGCTTCCAGCTGCAGGAACTCTCTCTCAACTCTGTCCATCTCTCGACGAGGACTAAACTCCTCGATCACCATTCTTTTCAACTCTGACCACTTCATCTTCCCAATAGCTCTGCTACCCTCGGCCTGGACAATATTGTCCCACCAGCACAATGCCGTCCCCGTAAACGAGTGGGTAGCAAACTTTACCTTCTTATCCTCCTGGCAGTCACTGATATCAAGGACCGCCTCCATCTCCCTCACCCATTGGTGAGCATCAGCAGCCGTACCCGATCCATCGAAAGTCGGAGGCTTGCATCTCATAAATTTCCCGTAATCACAACCCCGGGCTATCCCCCTAACCTGTTCTTCCTCCTCTTCCTCTTCGTCATCAGACAATACCGTTTCTGCCTCTGTCTGTTGCTGTCTACCGGAGGACCGTCTCCTCCCTCGTCTATCCTCCTCTCGTACTGCCTTTATCGCTTCGGTCATTACAGTCGGTAAGATCGTCTGCATAACCTGGTGTACTTCCTCAATCACTGCCTCTTTTACCGAGGCTCTCAACTTGGCGCTTTCGTCCGTCTCTTCCTGGTGAGGAATCTCGTTCTCCTCACGAACTACTTTCTCTTTCCTAGATCTTCCTCGCGTGATACGCGGCTCATCACCACGTTCACCATCACGGGAAGCATCAGATGATCTATCACCGACCATCTTCTATCACACTGAAAGATTAAAACACCAACACGGTCATTCAAGGAAATAGCTCAGTTTATGTTAAGTACAGTAAGGTGCTGTTTGTTTTTCTGCAGGAAAACGTCTGCAGTCTGCGGACCACATCTGCAGACATCTGCAGCAGAAGAGGTGGACTAAACGTCTGCAGTCTGCAAGAAAAAGACCGTTTGATTTTTTAACATCTGCAGACTGATAAAATATGGTGTAATTAAAGTAAAACTATTTTTTAAACTTTAAAAACTAGTTTAACATTTAAACATAAATACAATAAACTTTAAAAACTTTAAAAACTAGTTTCAAAAGCAGATGATGTCGAACTTTCAAAAGCAGAAGCTTTATCAATAAACCCATCAGAATACAGATCGATCAAAGACGTCGAAAGTGGAGTCGATGTGTTAGCAGAAACAGAGGCTCCAGAAATCGACCGGAACGTCGTCGTTTCCTCCGAACAGTGGACCTTCGAAGACGACAATCGAGACGGGTCTGGTCGAACATAGCAAAACGAGTGACCCAAATCATCCACCGGGTCAGAAATCACCACCGCCGTGTTCTTCCGCCGGTGAACCACATCAGCTCCGGTGAAACACTTCCCTATACCATTCCCCATCGATCAAACTTCAAATTTGTAATCACAGAGCAATCGGATCAAAATCGAAATCGAAATCGAATCAAATTGAGCTAATTCATCGAAAGAATCGATTGATTGTTGTTGTGGAAGTCAAAAGACAGAGAAGGGGGATGGTGGGATGAAGAAATAGGAAGATATGATTATGAATTGAGCAGAGATGAAGATGATGATGGTGGATGGATGATAGAGAAAGAGTTGACTTTAGGTGGAAGATTTTGAAAGGTGAAGGGTTCGAAGGTTCGAAGGTTTTTGCAGGCTTTTAAGAGAGACAATGGTGAAGAAGATGAAGTTGGTGAAAGCACCATGGTGAGGAGAAGAGGTGGAAGGGGCTGCTGATTTTTGAGGGGAGGAGAAGAGGAGAAGAGGTTTGGATGAAATGTCTTCCCGTCTGAAGACACTAGTCCATGTCTTCCCCAAGAAGACCTCAGGAAGACATTTTTAAATGAAATGTCTTCGGAAAATCAAACAGTCTGTTCGATTAAAACCTCTTCCCGCGTCTGCGTACGCGCAGATGAAAGGTTGGGAAGAGCTTTTTGTAAAAAACAAACACCACCTAAGTCCCTAATTACAGTGGCCAGTTGTGATTAGCCACTTACTCTACTCTTCGTACCCCGAGCATCACCTATCCTGACTACATTAGTATCTCAGTCTAGCAGTACACATAACTCACATCACATGCGCACATAATAACCAGTTAATCTTTAAGAAAAATACCTGAGGGCACGCGACTACTCAGATGGCATTCTCATTCTCCCTGTCCCATTCTCAGTTTAAGTCTAGGTTTATTATAAAAATTTACCCATTTTACTTAAACTTTTGCTCTGATACCAACTTGTAAGGCCCCGCTCACCGGGCACCTTACTGTTGGTTCTTCATCGCACATATAACGTACATAATGTATATAATCACAAAATACGCAGCGGAAATGATAAATTATATACATTCTCATTCATTCGTAAAAGTCATTACATCATTGACTCGATTACAAAATGCAGCTTTCTCTACATTGTTTCTCCTCATAGGATCATACAGCGACCTCTAGAGGAGATATTAAGTTCAAAAACATAAAAATTATATTTTTATACTAAAGAATATTCCTTAGGTAATTCCGTACATCGGAACCCTGACGGAATATTCTTGACACTCTCATGCAACATATTTTGTTGCATGTGCTACGCGCACGCTTCCAATGCGTGGCGAACTTATCAAAATCTAAAGAAGATTCCTTAAATAATCCCTTTTAGGGGAATACTCAAGAAATCTCGTAATGGCATGCAACGTGATGAGTTGCGTGCGTTATGGGCCCACAACACATGACGTTGCAGCATAATCAAAAAGTGAATGCCATCCCAAAAGAGCTGAGTAGTCGCCTCGTGCCATCCTCAGCAACACTACCTGCGAACTGGAAAACACATAAAAGTCAGCGTTGCTGAGTGAGTTCTAGTTTTATAATAAAACATACTTTCATTCTCATTAGCTGCTCTTTCATACATGTGTTCACACATCATACGTACACGTAGATAATATTATTATTATCTCATCATTCATTACTTACTTTCATTCGTGTACACTTCATCATTCTCGTTTACTTTCATACATACATACTTCACGTACTTTCGTACGTACTTTACTTTCATTCTTTACATTCATTACTTACGTTCGAACATTCATTACATTCATTCATACTTTCTTTACTTTCGTTCGAACGTTCATTACATTCGGTGACATGTACAATACCCCACTTTCATCATACATACTACTGGTGCTGGACCTGTGGTGGTTAGCCACGAACGTTGTGCACAAAGCTGATTCAGTCACCTGGGGTAAGTACATGCACCACTTATCTTTCACTTCACTACTAACATACGTTAGCCGAGTCTCTTGCAGTGCGCGACTGCTCACCTCAGTGACAATCTTATGATTGCCTGCTAACCGAGTCTCTTGCAACACGAAGTTGCTCACCTCATTGTCAATCTCAATGATTGACCCGATGTACATCCTTCGGGTAGCTAACCCGTACACCGTTGAGCTAACACCTGCCAGGGGTGTGCACCTCCTTCATTTGCTTGCAAGCCTTTCTTACTTTCTTTCATTAATGCATGCATTCATTCATCATGTTCCTTCTTTCATTATCTTTCACTTTACGTTTTTAATACATTCATTTCTTTCGTTCATTCATTCACGTAAAGTTATTAAAGATAAGACACATATACATAAGGAACATACATACTTACATATCATCAGTATTCACCATCTATCATGGCAACATCATACTAACATACATACATCATACATACACTTCTACATTCACTCACATCAGCCCTGTCCGGGCGACTGAACTACCACCAGTCGCATGTCCTCCATGCGACTGGGTCATGCGATTGGGCTACTCATGCGAATGGGTACTCAAACGTGCGATTGAACTTCCTTCCGTACGACTAGACACTCTGCGACTGGGTTATATGCGACTAACTCTTAACCGTGCGATTGAACTACTCTGCGATTGAGCTTGTGCGACCGAAACCCTCTGTCGCATCACCTATCGTGCGATTGAGACTCAATCGGGCGTCTGAGTCTCAGTCGGGCGATTGGACATCAACTATTACTCATTCGGCCGAATGGCCCTTCAGTCGCATAACCCTAACTGGGCAGCGACTGGAGTTCTTCATGAACAGCAGTCGCGAACCCCCGCACCCAAACTCGTCTTAAACCCATTTTTAGCCCAAATCGACCCTCCCTAGCCTCAGGGATTCATACTAGGACATCATACAAGCATATACAAGTCCTACTACTTACTAGAACACATTACTCATGATTTTACCCAAATGGGTCAAACTTACACTATCTCAAAAATAGGGTTTTAATGTGTTTCCAGCCCCAAAATCGTTAGAAAACATGTAAATGAGGGGTCCTAGAACTCACATTGTCAGGTAGGAGTTGATGAGCTTCGAATTAGCTTGCTTCTCGACAATCGGGCAGCACCTTCCCCTCTTTCTTTCTCTTCTCGGTCTCTTTCTGCTCTCTTCCCGACTGAAAATGGGAGGAGAGTGGAGCTGCTCCCTTTTTATACCCACTTCTCAGTCGCATCTGGTCCAGGGGCGACTGGACATTCAGTCGCATGAACACTGTGCGATTGGACCCCAATCGCACGTGTTCCATGCGGCTCATACTTCATTCGGGCGGTTGAACTCCAATCGTGCGGTTGAGCTTCAATCGGCCGAATAGCCATGCGGTTGACCTCCAGTCGCATAAATCACAGGCGACTGAGGCTCAGTCGCATAGCCTACCAAAAAGTCAGACTTCCGGGTGTTACACATCAATTTGATCAATCATGAATTTCCCCAAATCAAGTTTCTAGTTTGACCTAATTTGGCTAGAACATCCAAAATCCATAACAAAACATGAAATTGATACATAATCTAGCATCAATACAACAATACTAACATGGATTAACCATCAATTTCATATCAACATCAAAAGTTTCGGATTTGGGCTCCTCAAGAACACAAAATTCGTAGAACATCACAATACTAACCTTTAGATAAGTAGAAATCAATAATTGGACTTGTAAAACACCTTGTAACACTTGGAATCCACCAAAATCGAATTGTTCTTATCCTTTCTTGATCAAAATCACAATGTGAGAGGGTGGGGAAGGGAGGTTGCGGCCGAAAATGGGTTTGGGGAGGGTTTAGGGTTGTAATTTTGGTAATATTTGGTTAAAAGGTAATTACAAATTAACCCCTTGATTTTTATTTTATAAAACCAATTTTTTAACACTTTATAAGTAATTTCAACTACAATTTATAAGTATTATTAGCCAACAATAATAATCCTAAACATTTACAATAATTCACACAACACACGAAATATATATTACATGTTGTCACGTTATCGTGTAAAATTTATAAAATAAATATTTAACATTTGTAAATTCATAAATCACATAATCACAACTAATAATCAACATTATTAATTAGATTATCATTGTTTATCATAGGTTATTATTATTAGGTCACCAACGTTCAACGACAACTAGTGTGTGCTTACGACACGTGTATGCAAGACTTAACGGAACTAACGGAGTTTGGTAACGGAAAATTACCGGATGTCACACCAAGCACTAGGGACTTTCGACCCACTTGGGCCAGCCATATTAGAGTTGTTTCCACCCATAATCTTCACTCGATAATTTTTCTTGAGATCCCATGGTTTTTCACATCTCCGATAAGACAATTTCGGCTTCTTTTTATATTGATCATTTCCCGGTTAAACTTTCTTTAATTTCCTCTAACTTATTGAACTTCTTGGATTTCTTATCGAACTCAATCATATTAACCATATATGGAGCTTGCATTTTTTATTTCCCTTTTTCAACTTCTTGAGCTCGAGGTGATTCTTCAATCTAGATGTGACTTACCAGCTCAACTAAAGACAAATCTTCCCTTTGACGTTTAAAAGTATGTTTAAAATTTTTTGAAGATGAGGGGAGGTTATCATTGATGCTAGAAACATATATAGACTCGTCCATCTTCATTTCCTGTCAAGATAATTAACCCAAAGTAGGTAACAACTCACTGTATTGTTTCATTACCGGTCTAGAATCTAACATCTTTATTCATGAAATTACTAACCAGAAATTTCATACTTGAAACATCCTCAGCCATGTACTTAGATTCTAGAGAGTCTAACAATTGCCTAGTAAATTTCTCATTTTGATAGATATAAAACAAGCATCAAAAAAATTCTATCCAATATGTGTGTCATCTACATATATAGTCATCATTCACCTATTTTAGACGTTTTCTAGTTTGTTCGAGGGTTTAATCCTCCACCATCTAAAAACAAGATATAGACAACACATAAGCAACTTTCAAAGTAATCAACATAAAATGTATCTTTTTTCCTCCAACGCCTAAAAATCTTAACCTTTAAACTTTTTTAACTTAGCAAACTTAGTAGGGACATGTCGCGAACTGATTCACCACTAAAAATGCTGAATTAAATTAATTTGATTTTGTTAAAGTCACAATAAGTAAACAAATGTACAACAATCCGCAATTCGATTTACGTAGATGCGTCTTAAAATTACGACGATCAAATTTATAAGATTAATATATATATATATATATATATATATATATATATATATATATATATATGTATATTGGGATCATGTGAGAACTCTAAGAAATTATAAGAACCTTTAACCCAAGATCTATCCATTGATTTAATATTAAAAAATATAGATACCATTTGAAAGGTGGAGATGAAATAAGGGCATATTAGTCATTTACTCTTTTTTTGCTTTATGCATTTGTCAGAAACATCTTTTAATCTTTTCAAAGACTTTCTTTTTTATTTTTTCTTTGGTTTTTATCTTCAAAAATCCTAAAACATACCACTATCTCCTCTCTTTCATCACTCTCTCTTCTCTTTTATCTCCACACCATTGCCACCTGCACACCACCACGCCATCCCTCTCTCCCCTCCGACCACCACAAGCATACCTGCACACCACCACGCCATCCCTCTCTCCCCTCTGCCACCTGCACGCCATCCCTTTCTCCCCTCCGACCACCACGAGCATACCACCAATACCTCTCTTTCATCCCCCTCCTCTCTTTCATCTCCACGCCACCGCCATCGCCACCTGCAAACCTCCCCGCCGCCTGCATCGCCGCCGCCTGCATTGCCCCGCCACTATCACCACTACCGCAACCTTTCACTCATTTCTTGATTCTGATATGTTATATTTTGGCAGATCTTATGGGTATGTGTTAATTTTTAATGTTTTTGATTTTTAACTTTATCTTCTTAGTTCTCATGTTCTTACTCTATTATCCTTAATTATTGTCACTTTCAATTTTTTTGGTTTTATTTATTTATAAATTTAGGCTTACTTTTACATGTGATGTATTTTATCTTGTAGGCAATAGATGATTCAATTAAGGTATGCAATAGAATGCAACAGACTAATGCCAAATCATTACGACTCCGTCTTATGTGTTTTTCATCTTTGCTTGTATCCGGTTCAAGATGGTTTAGTTTTAGAATTGGTGGTTTTCAAGCATGTTTATCAAGTAATAGTATACCTCACAAAAGAAAATGTTATTTTTATTTACTTTACATTACCTTACATTGACTTACATCGGTTTAACTTTGTTTACGTGTTGTAGTTTTGTTATTTTGGTTTTGTTACAATGTTGAAATTTCATTACAGTGTTGTAGTTACATGGTGTAATGTCGTTTGGTTGTTAGGTTGTCGTATTCTGTCTTATGTGTTTTTCATCTTTGATTCTATCTGGTTCAAGATGGTTTACTTTCGGATTTGATGGTTTTCAGGCTTGTTTATCGAGTAATAGAATACCTCACAAAAGAAAATGTTATTTTTATTTAGTTTACATTAGCTTACATTGATTTACAGATTGGTTTACATCGGTTTAACTTCGTTTACGTTGCTGTAGTTTTGTTATTTTGGTTTTGTTGTAGTATTGAAATTTCATTACAGTGTTGTAGTTACATGGTGTAGTGTCCTTTGTTGGTTAGGTTGTCGTAATGATGTTGTTACTGTTAGTTGCAGTTGTGTAATATCAAGTGTAAAATTTTGTTAAAGTAGTGCAATATTATATGGTCTAATGTCGTTTGGAAGATTACATGGGAATTATAATTATGAGGTGAATTAGAAGATGTATTAGTAAACGGTTTACAATGATTTACATTATAAAAGCATTAGTATTATAGTTGTGTAGTTTTGTTATAGTTGTGTAATATTTAGTTTTAAATGTTTTTAGGTATTGCACATACTAGTTATAGTGATGTAACTGTAGTCGTTTGAACTGAATCATAAAAATATGTCAAAACTATATAGGAATTAACGAGAAAAATGATACGAGTTTAACGATATAATTTTTATAAAAATATAATATGGTATAAAAAGTTATGAATGTATAAAAAAGTTGGATGTAGAGTTAATTTTATATAAAAGAAAAATATATATATGAGGATAGAGAAACTTAGGTAGTGACACTTGTCACTACCATATTCAATCTGCATTTTCTTAGGTTGGTTAAATGATCACATTACCCTTTTCTATTAAAAAAATTAATGAACATCTCTTGTCTTCCAAAGTAAATCAATAGACCTTAGGGTTAATGGGTTTTTATAAAATGTAAAGGTTCTCAATAGAACCAAACCCATATATATATACTAGTAAGGAACTCGCGCGATGCGGCGGTGACGACATCGACATATTATAAAACAAACAATCTAGCATAAAACAAACAATCTAGCATCTTGAAAGTGTTCCCTTGGATCTAAGTGAAAATACCAACATAAAGAGCATAGATTTGACTTTTGAATGTCAAATGTGTTCTTTTACAACTTCAAATTCAAGTTGGAGTACTTCATCCTTTGTAAGAAACAAATAACGTGATACAACTGCATGTAATGTGTTAACAATTTTTTGTTTTCAAGATTATAAAGCTAAACATTTCAACGTCAAAAGCGCAATTTGACTAATACTGTGTCGACCGAATGAAATATGCTTAAAAGTGCATATTTTAGCTTGTTTTTACCTCAGACACTCTTCTTTCTATGGCAGTCTCAAGGCATTGGATCACCCTTTGTCTTTCAGCTTTCGAATTCACAGGGAAGCCATCAACATGTCTGATGCAATATTCCTTTAAAACGAAACAAAACGTCATTAAGTCAACCAAACCGTCAAATATATAACCAAAAAGAGTCAAACTTTGCAAATCACAAACCTGGTAAGCTTTAGGCCCTTCAGCATCTACATTTCCATGAAACACCACATACTTCATATCCGTCAACGTGCAAATTGTATCAAACAGAAGTTTCGGCCTATCTTTACACCTAATTGTAACAACCGAATAATCTTTATCATACCAGTTCATAACTTTAACATCAGGCTTTTGGTTTCCACTACAACCCTCTTGTGCTCTCTCATAATCTCTATCTGCAAACATCATCTGGTGCAGTCGTCTTTCGATGTGGGTCACACCATGAGAGACCATAGTTTTAGCCTCATTACCTTTGTTACTACCTTTACGCACATTACAAAGCATTTTCTTTATAACAAAAAGTTTCTCTGGGTTAATAATAGCCAACCCTGACTCCTCATCAGTCACATGCAGTACAGATGCAGCGCGTGTGTTGTGGGTCCAAACCTCACCATTCAAAACATTACACTTCAAGTGTGTTAGAACCGCGCATAGTTCAGAAAGTAGCCCGGGTCATCACTTCCTGTTAACTCGATTACTGTGTGGTCCGTTGAAGATGTGACACCAATTGAATCAACTGATGTTGTAAAGCTTGTTTCTGAGCCAAGTGCCTGAAATTAAGCAAAGAAATCATATTGTTAACAAATACTGATGATTTGATTCCATTAATGTCTCTTAAAACAGTTTTTTAAAGTTTATTTAACCTTTTGAATGTAGTCCAAAACCTCTTCATCAGTGATTTTGTTCCCATCTTGATCAGTAACATTGAAAACTATAAAAAAGCCAAAAAGTTTATCAAAATTATTACAAAACTCGACACGCGTAGGAAAAACAACAGACTAAAAACTGAAATATACCATCCATGAATCACCCTCCATCAGAACTTATGTAAGCTTTTGTGAAGATAAAATTTAGATCAGTAAGAACTTGTACAACTTCCAACAGTATCCCATGTCTATTAACACTATCCACCTGTTATACCAACATAAATAATACAGTTAATTAGCAACATAAAGTTTGAAGTTTGAACGTCATAGACCATTAAGGTTAACAAATACATGAATAATAGTAGCATTTTTGTAGGATTCATTGTCGATTACAACTTGAGGTGGATTCATTCGTCGAATAAACTTCTCGTATTCGTCCTCCATGTTTCTTGAACAGCTCATACTACAGTTTATATAAAACTCTTGAAATTAGACAATCACAAACCATAAAAGCAAGAAGGAACGTGTCTATATATGAATGGAAGAAAGAGTATGTACCAAGTAAAGACACATGAATGGAAGAAAGAGTATGTACCAAGTAAATAATAATGACTGATGATGGAGATTTTATAATTATATAAAAAAATTCTAAAAAAATCTAGAAAATAAAAAAAGAAACCAGGTACCAAGAAGGCCAATCAAGAAGCTTCAACCTACCTAAAAAGGGGTTTTCAAGACCCTCTGTTCATGTGGGTATGGTGGGGTTCCCTTTGCCTCCCTGTGGGAGCCATTTTCAGATGCAAAACAAACAGAATCACAAAATTGACACACCAAACATTCACCAAAATCAATGATTTTGATTGATTTCAAGTCGCTACAACAACCAATTACAAACAGAATCTTGATTGAGGGCGGCCAGACGATGTAGAATTGGTTCCCAAAAAATGTAGGCTTACTTGTGCATCGGCTTTGCGTGTTCTATGTAGGGCGGCCAGAAAATTGAGTTTTGAATCATCCGCCCTTGAGGAAGAAGCCAAGATCATTTCCTTTCTCATGCTACATAGGGTTCTATGTATGAAAAGGAGAAGTGGTAAGCTTCTTCTTTGAGAAGACTTCTTCTTTGGGAATGTAGTCTCCTTTGCATTGGGTTTCAGCCTTCTTCTTCTTTGGGTTTCTTTCAAAACATGCTTTACTACTTCTTCTTTGGGAATGGTATTTCAGACTTCTTCTTTCAAAACATGCTTTGCATCAGGTTCTCAACAAGGACATTTTACAAAGGGAATAGTATTTCCTTTAAGAGTTGTACATATGCAAAGTATGTTGTACCATATGCAAAGTATGTTGTACCATATGCAAAGTATGTTGTACCATATGCAAACTATGTTGTACATCTCTTAATTTTAAGAGTTTTGGGTGAAATTACTTTCTTGCCCTCCCCAAATGCTTATTAATATAGTATATATATATATATATATATATATATATATATATATAAAGTTATAACCTACGTATCATATCATTGACCTAAGCATAGTAAGCAATTTTCAAATTTATTTATATTTTAGTTTACGTAAATATCTTTGTTATATGAATCAAATTTAAAAACTATTGATAATCATAATATTTAAAATGTGTTTAACGTTTCATCCGTCGGTCTCAAGTTTGATGAAAATACATCATTTTTGGCTCCCTGTGTCATGAAACCTTTGTAATACTCTATACAATAGAACAATCTTAGCTACATCAAAATTTAATGCTTTTATATTTTAACCACAAATGCTTCCTTTGTTTTACATAATATTATTTTTTATGCTCATGTCAAATAACTTTAACAATAATATACAATAATTTTATATTATAGCAATTAATAAATAATATTATATATATATTTATATATATATATATGTATAAACTAAAAAAAGTGAATATTATATGTTTTTTTATTTTGATCACAAGATTTTTATAAGAGAAATATTCTCATTTTTGTCATAAAATTTTCTTTCAACTTCTTTTTTTGTTTAATTTAAGTTTTTAGGTTTTTTTTATTAACGTTATGTTTATTGTTATATATGCATTTGTATTTGCGTTTTTTAGCGCCCGCTTTTACTACGGAGTTCGCTTTCAGGTTTTATAATAAAGCGATTGTCACATTTACTACAAAACAAATCTCTTATGACGGAATACATCTTCAGTTTTTATGACAAAGTGACACTCACTTTTATTTAGGATTTTATAGTCAGTGACGGCCGTTGCAATATATTTTTTATTTGCATTATGATATTCAAGATCATGTCGTTGTTGATGACCCGGGCTCAAGGTTGCGGACAACCCGAATTTTTGAGTTTTATTCGTTCTTTAGGGATTTTGTAAGTGTGAAAAGGATGTTTTGACTTGTGTTTGTAGTCGGGTTTCTTGATGTTCTAGGTTTTATGTCGAAATTATCGCCTTTACGACATGTTTTGGTGTTTGTGTTTTAATATTTTGGATGGTGACATAATTTTTGACTCAACGCGCTGGAGGAAAAACTAGTATTGTATAAAAAGTGACATAACTATTTCAAAATGTAAAAGATATTTGTATATTCTTTTACAATTTAGACAAGATCATTGGTCTTTTTTGTTTGTTAGACAACATCAGTAGTCTTTTTTGTTTGTTGGTATCGACTTTATCATTAGGTGCATCAACTAGTGCTTGGATTAATTTAGGCCCTTTCATATAACAAACCATTCAGGTAACAAAAAGGTAAAATAATAAAAGTAAAGGAATTCATAGGTATGAAAAATCTAACACCATGTGCAAAAGTTAACAAACACACACTTATACTAACATCAATGACAACAGGAAAATCACAGCTTCAATCATCGATTGCAGCTTATGTCTACCTCAATCCGAGCACAACACCTCATAGAACTGTAAGAAACATTTAAAACACATCAATGACACCACACATTTAAACACAAAACAGGAAACTTCAATAATCGGTCTCTTTTTTCAAGTATAACAAGTTACAAGCAGAAGAACAAAGTTTACTAATAGAACCAAACATCTCATCAAAAAGATCCCAATTTTCGTACCTTCTTACAGTCATCCAATTTTCAATTTTAGTAACTACAAAGATAACTAACACAACTTGAATTATAGCGTCTAGTGAGCCAACAACAAAAGAAGGCAAACACTGACTAGAACCACCAAAGACCTTCTGAAGGCCCTTCTTTTGCGCAGTTTAAGTGTTACCAAGCCGAAAAAGTGAAAAAAGAGCTTTTGAAGTCCCCTTTTTGTGATGTTTCAGTGCAATGTAACTAAATTAAGGAATGACCTTTTAAAGTTGTCATCAACTGTTAGTTTCATTTGAAATTCTAACACCAAACTTTAGAATGTAAATATTAGATTGACTACAGTCATTAGATATATTACAAAACCAAAAAACCTTCTGCAAGACATTTTGCATAACACACGAACTTGAACACAACTAGTACTATATATGCACACTCGGTCGTCATTGACCGTTTGTTGCACGTCAATTTTTTAGTAAAGTTTTCTCACAAGCCTATTCAAGTATTTAATAAAATTTCCTCATCACCTAGACTTAATATGTTACCAACTAAACTTTCTACCTTTTCCTACAAAAAAAGTTTTGAGTGATCTTGTTGTTGGGAAATTAGACAAAGCAACACACAACTAAACAAACAAAAACAAACAAAAGATACCCACTATATCCCACTGAGAGTAGTGTTTGGGAGGGATAGGTGGTGGCCAGTCTTTCCTCTATCTTAGGAGACAGAGAGACCGCTTCCAAAGAGACCCCCGTCTCAACAATGATAACAGCCAGATTATAGTGCATATATCATATAAGCATACGTCACAATAGATTTTTGTATATGCATATGCATGTCCATAAACAAAATAACCAGATTATATTGCATACATTACATGGATCACATAAGCAATAACATACTCATAACAATCAGAATAATAATGCATACATCACATAAGCAATTAAGCATACGTCACAAAAGCAAACACAACATCATTAAAACAAGTTTGAGGCAGATAAATTTTACTCCGATATTAGGTAAGGAATAAGGCAGATAAATTTTACTATGATATTAATAATACAACAGGGCAGTTAGCACTAAGGCTTCACCTACATTGGACAAATAACGTTACCCTACACATCACATGCGGACTATCACATCAAGGCCCACTAGTAGTCCCTAACTTTAATTCTACGCCTCCACTCACTCCTATCCTCGACCATGTGCTCGGAGAGGTGCAACTCTACCATATCCCGGCTAATCATCTCATCCCAGGTCAACTTAGGCCTTCCTCTACTCCTATTACCATCTAAGATGATGCACTCTACTGCTTTAACTGGCGCTGACATCTGTCTCCTCTTTACGTGCCCAAACCATCTCAATCTTCCCTCTCGTATTTTGTCCGTGATACAATCCACCTATAGCCTCTACCGTAAGACGTCGTTCCTTATCCGATCCAGCCACGTGTGTCCACACATCCACCTTAGCATTCGTATTTCTACGACCTGTATTTGTCTCTTGTGCAATTTCTTCATGGCCCAGCAGTCTGTTCCGTATAACATAGCCGGACGAACTGCCACTCTATATAGTTTTTCCTTTAGCCGTGTTGGGAACCTCTTATCACACAAGATCCCTGGTGCTTCTTTCCACTTGCACCATCCTATCTGATCACGATGGGCAACATCACTGTGTATCTCTCCGTCTTCCTGGACGTACGAGCCTAGATATTTCAACCTAGACGTTTGTGGGACCACCAGGCCCTGAATAGTAATTTGGGTGTCCTCTTCATTCGTTCCACTGAAGTTACAGTGCATGTATTCCGTCTTAGAGCAATTTATCCTTAAGCATTTGCTCTCTAATGCCGCTCTCCACTATTCTAGCCTCTCATTCAGTGCCTTTTTAGATTCTGATATTAGCACAATATCGTCTGCAAACAGCATGCACCACGGGACTAGCTCCTGTATAGACTTGGCCACCTTATCCAACACTATTGTAAAGAGAAATGGGCTTAATGCTGATCCTTGGTGTAGTCCCACTTCCACTGGAAAGAATTTTATGTCTCCGACTGGAGCTCGCACACACATTTTTACCCCTTCATACATATCCTTGATTATCTTTATATATTTCTCTAGTACCCTTCTATCCCGTAGACTTTTTCAAATGAGTTGTCGCGGTACAATGTCATAGTGTTTTTTAGGTCAATGAAGATCATATGAAGGTCCCTCTTCTTTTCTCTATATTTTTCCATTACCCTTCTTATGACGTGTATGGCTTCTGTTGTAGAGTGCCCTGGCATAAATCCAAATTGGTTTATCGCTATGTGAGTTTCACGTCTGATTCTCGTGACTATAAATCTTTCCCCTAGTTTCATCGTATGGCTCAAAAGATTTATTCCCCTGTAATTTGTGTAAAACACTAGGCATCTCCTTTTTTCTTATATATGAGGACTATAACACCGCTTCTCCACTGATCTGGCATCTTCTCGGTCTTGAGGATAATGTTGAATAGCTATGTTAACCATTGTAGTCCCTCTTCTCCAGGCACTTCAACAGTTCAATCGGTATGTTGTCTGGCCCCACCGCCTTTGCCCTTCCCATTTTCTTAAGAGCTCGCGTAATTTCCTCGATTGTGATGTTTCTACAATAATATTTATTTTATTATGTTGTCTGGGTTGTTTGATCGATCTCTATTTGTTAATTAGGGTTCATTACGTTAAAGAAGTTATGGAAATAAGCTTTCCATCTTACCTTGATGTCCCTCTCCTTCACCAAGACCTTTCCATCCTCAGCCTTTATAAACTTCACTATTCCCAAGTCATGTCTTCTACGTTCTCGAGATTTGGCAATGTTAAACATGTCATGTTCTCCTTCTTTCGTCTCTAGCCTCTTGTACATCCTCTTATAAGCTATGTTTTTGCACCTGACACTGACTTTTTCGCCTCTCGTTTGGCCTTCTTGTAGTTATTTTTTAGTTGTGTTCGTCCTTCCTCATCCTTACAATTAAACAATTTTATTTGAATCAAATCATAAGATCACCACTGTGTAATGAAAAAACACACATACAAATACCCCTTAACCTTACTAAAAACATACTACTTCTAATCCAACTCAAACACTATCAAATAATCAAATAAATAAATAAACTTAACCCTAATCCAATACAAACTCAACCAAGCAATTATCAAACTAATAGTAATAATTATCTCCATTGATTTAATCAAGACTAAATCATTCATTTGCCCCCCTTAACCTTGATATGTGCCACTTAATTCATAAATTCTCATCACGATCCGTCTTTGGTCTACCATAATTATTGACCCGTTTACCTCACATTTTTTCTTTTGATTTACTACTTATCATATAGACTACTGTCTTCTCACTCGATCTTGGCATCCTCATCTCACTCATTATCATCATCATGATAATAACTATCATGATTTACATCTTTCTTCCGTCTCTTATGATCTTGTTTTTCTTTTCTTTTTTGTGTCACACAACCTGAAACACACAAGTAAGTTGTACTTGACTCACTTAAGTTATCAATCACTTCTTGATTGCTTCAGACAACCAGTCTTCACAACCTAATAATCGCCTCACATGATTGATATTGGCTTGTCACCTTAATCTTGATAGCTTCACACAATCAGAGTGCTTTCACGACTTTTTTTTATCTCATTTCATTGGCTCTCATGATTAGAAATTCCTTGGTCTTGTTCTTCTTTGATCACTTAACCCCACTCTGATACCAAATATCATTGAAAAATATGATCGAGCAACACATAACAAAACACGATTTATGACCCAATCACAAGAACACCAACTCTATCTTATTAATAATGTTTAATGAAAGACCACACATACAAAGGGCCCTTAACCTTCCATCTATATTAAACGTATACAACTCACAACTCAAACATTAATAAATATTCAAATAAATAAACAAACTTAATCCTATTCTAATACAAATTCAACCAAACGATTATTAAACTAATATTTGTTATTATCTCATTTATTAAATCAAGACTAAATCCTTCACTTATAAAACATTGTATATAAACTCAATTATCAATGTTGGTGGCATATGTTACCCACCAACACCAATTTCATATTAAACACTCAATATCACCACTATTTACAAACAACATTTTTAATTTTCCAACTAAACCTTTAACTTTTTAAATATTCAACTCTTGTTATGTTTGAAAATATACTTTTGTTAAACAAACAACACGAACAATAATTAAAATTTAATAAACATAAGAAAAGGAAAGACAAAATTGATTTATAAACCACTCTACGTAATTTCCACAATCTTTAATCGAGAGTTTGCTTCACTAGAATATCTATTGAATGAAAGAGATCACTGGTACACCAATGTTTCACTTTACAAAGAAAGTGATCACTTTGTTTACACTTTACAAGGAAAGTGCTAACCTTATACTTTTCAATTTTCAAAAGTACGTGATCATTTTATTCTCACAGAGTAGCGATCACGTCTTTCACAAATCACTAAAACTTGTAGTGAAGCCCTATACAAATCTCAAGTGATAAAAGTGGCAAACCACCACTCATATATAAGATGTATGAAAGTTGAAGCACAACTTCTTCTTCTTACTCTTTGATTTTTAATCCTTAATCATGATATTCTCTCTTCAAGTGAGTGTATATGACAGAATTAGAGAGATACATGTTTAAACAGTATTAGACAATGTTTAAAGCAAAAAAAGTAATGTAAAAGGGCTAAGAGGCTTCTATATATAGCCACAACATAAGAAAAACCTGGAGAAATGACATGCCAAACCAAAGTGGCGGTCAGTAGGGCGGTAGATACAATAATTGTGCAGTGACCACTTCCAATTTTTTCTCTCTTTTTTTGTGCGTTATGAACGTTATGTTTGGTCACATCCATACTTTTAAACTACTTTTCACATATCATCTTTATATTTTAGTCTCTAGAGAAACCATGAAGTAGTCTTGTATGCATTGAAAAGAGTTTTAGCTACAAAAATAAAGAGTATACTTTTTGAATTTTCATGTAAGGCCCCGTTCCCGGGACACTTACAGCTGGTCGATCATCGCACGTAAAACACATAATTATATAACTTTACTAAAATCATGCAGCGGAAACTTTTAAAACAAACATTTTATTTCCTTTAATTAAACACTTTTGCAAAATAATATATCGTTCATTACAAAATATCGCTCATTCGTATTACAATGCAAAAGCGTCAAACAAAAGAATGCCATACAAAAAGAGCAGAGTAGTCCCCCCGTTCATCTCATACATTCTTTCTTTTCTCTTACTTTATTTTCGTACTTTATTTCGTCAGATTGTCATACATCATACATACATACTGATAATAATTATTATTATTATCTTCATCCTCATTCGTTCATTCATTCATTTCTTCGCTCATTACTTTTCATTACTCGAATCTCGTCTCATGCATATCCCCGACCCATGCTTGAAAGCTGATGCTGTGCCGAGGCCTGTACACAAACCCCCCGACTCATGTCCGAAGACTGACACAGCACCGGGATACGCGACAATGATCCCATTCGAGTCAATCACATGGATTGAACTCTATTCAAGTCCGTTGCAACACAAGGTCGCTCACCTCATTATCTCGTCTCATGAAATATCCCCGACTCATGTCCGAAGACTGATACTGTGTTGGGGCCTGATAAACAAACCCCCGACTCATGTCCGAAGACTGACACAGTACCGGGATACGCGATTCGTTCCACTTTTATCTCGATCCTGTCTCATGCAATACTCCCGACTCATGTCTGAAGACTGATATCGTGCCGGGGCCTGTAACCAAACCCCCAACTCATGTCTGAAGAGTAACATAGTACCGGAGTACGCGACAAGGACCCCTTTCGAGTCTGTTGCGACAACAGGGCAACATCATACATACATAACATACATCATGCATGCCCATTACATCATCTACAACCCCAAAGGTCCGAGCCTACGTCCGCACTTTCCCGAAAGTCACACAATACTATGGTCATTCGGGTGTATGGACCCTATTCGGTCGCATATTCTTCCATGCGTATGAGAACACTCAGGCGAATGGACCTCCAGTCGCATAGCCTCCAATAGCATGCTTCCCATACGAATGAACCTCAGTCGCATGACATCCGGGCATATGGACCTCAGTCGCATGACCTTCATGCGAATGAACCTCAGTCGCATGACATTCAGGCATATGGACCTCAGTCGCATGACCTTCATGCGAATGGCCCTCAGTCGCACACCTTCGTGCGTATGAACCTCAATCGCACGGCTCACAGGCGTATGGACTCCAGTTGCATGATCTTCAGTCGCATGACCTTCATCTGCATTTCATTCAGTTGCATGACCTTAATCCGCATCTCATTCAGTCGCATTACTTCATCCACATTTCATTCAGTCGCATGACCTTCATCCACATCTCATTCAATCGCATTACTTTCATGCGAATGAACCTCAACCGTACTCCTTTCATGCGTATGGACCTAGTCGCATGCCATCCGGACGCATGGACCTCCAGTCGCATAGCACTAGCTGGGTGCAGAATGCAGTTTATCCCGAACTGCAGCTGCCAAGTTTGACATCCAAACTCTTCCAAACCTCTTTTAAGCTTCAATAAGCCATTCTAAACCTTAGGGAAACATACCACGACACCATTCAAGCACAACCAAGCCCGAAATCAAGACCCAAACGATCATACACATACACATACATACACAAACGGATTTACACTCAAAATACCCCAAAACGATTTTCAGATGTGTTCCAGCCCCAAAATCACTCAAAAACATGTAAAGGAGAGGTCCTATAACTCACTCAAATAGTCTCGTCGAGTAGGGCTTCGATTTGACCCGCTACACTTCGATTTTCACTCTCGAACCCACCCGAACCAAGCTTTTCTCCCTTTTCTCCTTCTCTTCTCCCTTTGGCTGAGTTTTTGCAAGAATGGGGAGGGTGTGGGCTGCCCTCCCCCTTTTATACCCCCACTCATCCAAGTTTCTTCCCGTTTGGCAAGTTTGGTCCCTCGACTTCGGGCTTTATTTCTTTTCTTCTTTCGTCGGCTTCAAAGAAAATTTCCGGGTGTTACAAGTCCACCCCCTTATATAGGTTTCGTCCCTGAAACCTGTTACTTCTCAAACAGTTGCGGGTAATACTGTCTCACCTCTCCCTTGATCTCACACGTAGGCTGAGATCCCTTTAGGCTCTACTGCCTCCACACAAGTGAAACCACCATTCTCCTTAACCCTTCTCTTCCCTTCTATCGGAAACAACCACCAGTTGCCTCTTGTAGTTGAATACTTTATCCATCTCTGTGTCCGCCAGTGGCACGATCATACTTTCATCGATCGAGCACTCTCTTAGACAAGATATATGGAACATCAGATGACTTCCACTTAACTCATCAGGTAGCTCCTGACGACATGCCACTATTCCTTCCTGATCAACCATTTGTGATGGTCCCATGTACCTCGATGTTCACTCTCCTTGCTTTTTAAATCGAATGATTCTCTTTTCCACGGCGAGGCCTTAATCATTACTCCATCGCCGTAGGTTAGCACCGAACTCTTTTCGGACGTGTTTGATCAAACCACCTTCCTACAACACTTGGTAATTGCCTTATTAGGTGTCAGTTCATTCATCTTATGGTGTACGCCTATCCACCTAAGTCTGTCCCGAACGGTCTAGCAGGAACAAACGCTTTCTCAATTCCATCACGCAATCCTCTAAGGTATCAGGTAACCTAATGGATTTATTAATAACATTTCCTACATCGAAGGGCTCATCGATGTTCCTGCTCCTAACGTGCAACTTACAACAGGAGGCAGTAGGAACGAAACTACTACTAGCACCACATTCAAAGCATAGATGCACAAATATAAATTACCAGAAACGTACCTGATGTCAAGTTGAAGTCCGCTCTAGCCTGCTCTTTGTCATGGCAAAAGCTCTAGCCTTCACCCTCTGTTCTTCTTCCTCGTACTAGAGTTTCCTGCCCTTGACTTCTTACAATCCCTGCTCAGGTGTCCAGTCTCGCCACAGTCGTAGCTCTTAGCCATGCGGCAATCCCTTTCCCTGTGGCCTTCCTTCCCACACTGGAAGCAGATGATCAGTCCCCACTTGCACTCCCCCTCATGGCCTCTACCACATTTCTTGCATACATCTCCTTTCCTTTCTATTCTCTTCCGATCATTGTCCCTCATCGCCTTACCTTCAGGCACAAATCCACCATCATTATCTCGCCTTCCTTTCCCCTTCTTAACATAGGCTCGCTCCTACTCTTCGTCCGTTATCACCATCGCCTCCCGCTCGTCGTACAACCTTCCAGCTAGATCGACCGCCGACCTATACGTGCCTGGTCGGGCAGCGATCAGATGTCTGTGAATATCTGTTGGCGGACCTTGAATATACCTCTTGATCTTCCGTGACACAGGCATCACTTGGTCTGGCACCAGCCTTTCCATCTCATTGAACTTTGTTGTGTACTGCTGGTGTGTCATTGTTCCCGCCTTCAGCTGCAAAAACTCTCTCTCAACCTTGTCCATTTCCCTATAAGGATAGAACTCCTCGAGCACCAACTTCTTCAACTCTGGCCACCTCATTCTCCCGATTTCTCTGGTACCCTCGGCTTGGACAATGTTATCCCACCAGCACAGGGCCGAGTCCACAAATGAGTGGGTAGCAAACTTCACCTTTTAATCTTCTCGGCACTCGCTGATATTGAGTACCGCCTCTATCTCTCTCACCTATCGGTGAGCAGCAACAACAGTATCATTACCGTCAAAGGTAGGGGGCTTTCACATTTGAAAAACCCCGTAGTTACAGCCTCGTGCCGGCTCTTGCACAGGCTCTCCCTCCTCTTCCTCATCATCTGAGAGATCCGTTTTAGTTTCCGGTTGCTTCTATCCTCTCGAGGACCAGTTCCTCTCCCTTCTTTCTCCATCCCGTACGGCCTTTATCAACTTGGTCACCACAGACGGTAAGATCGTCTGCATAACCTTGTGCACTTCCTCCATAACAGCCTCTTTCATTGAGGCTCTCAAGTTAGCACTCTCGTCACCAGCCTCCGGATGAGGGGTCTCAGACTCTTCATGAGCCACCTCTTCAGCTCTAGGTCTTCCCCTTATGACCCGTGGTTTAGTACCACGTCCACCTCGACCTCCACTGCGCGAAGCTTTCGAAGATCTACCACCGGCCATCCTCTGACACACTGAAAGATTCAAACACCAACACGGTCATTCAAGGGAACAACTCAATTTATGTCAGGTATAGTAAGTCCCTAATTACAGTGGCCAGTTGTGATTAGCCACTTACTTTACTCTTCATATCCAGAGCATTACGTATCCTGACTACATCAGTATCTAAATCTACAAGCAGCACATAAACCACATAACATGCGCACATAATACATGTTAACATTACGAAAAATACCCGATAGCACGCAGCTACTCAGACTGTCATCCCTTCCCTTTCCGTCCTATTCTCAGTTTAAGATTAGGTTTTAAAAATATTTACCCAATTCACTTGAACTTTGGCTCTGATACCAACTCGTAAGGCCCCGTTCCCAGGACACTTACAGCTGGTCGATCATCGCACTTAAAACACATAATTATATAACTTTACTAAAATCATGCAGCGGGAACTTTTAAAACAAACATTTCATTTCCTTTAATTAAACACTTTTGCAAAATAATACATCATTCATTACAAAATATCGCTCGTTCGTATTACAATGCAAAAGCGTTAAACAAAAGAATGCTATCCAAAAAGAGCTGAGTAGCTGCCCCGTGCCATCCTCAGCAACATTACCTGCCAACTGGAAACACATAAAAAGTCAGCGTTGCTGAGTGAGTTCTAGTTTTATAAATAAAATACTTTACTTTCGTTAAAAAACATTCTTTACTTTTGCTCGTGAGCATACATCATACATACACATAGATAATAATTTCTCATTTACTATCTTTCTCATCGTACATTTTTGTTCATTACTCGTTCGTTCATCTCATACATTCTTTCTTTTCTCTTACTTTATTTTCGTACTTTATATTTGTCAGATTGTCATAGATCATACATACATACTGATAATAATTATTATTATTATCTTCATCCTCATTCATTCATTCATTCATTTCTTCGCTCATTACTTTTCATTACTCGAATCTCGTCTCATGCAATATCCCCGACTCATGCTCGAAAGCTGATGCTGTGCCGGGGCCTGTACACAAACCCCCGACTCATGTCCGAAGACTGACACAACACCGGGATACGCGACAAAGATTCCATTCGAGTCAATCACATGGATTGAACTCTATCCGAGTCTGTTCCAACACAAGGTCGCTCACCTCATTATCTCGTCTCATGCAATTCCCCGACTCATGTCCGAAGACTGATACTGTGCCGGGACATGATAAACAAATCCCGACTCATGTCCAAAGACTGACATAGTACCGGGATACGCGATTCGTTCCTCTTTTATCTCGATCCTGTCTCATGCAATACCCCCGACTCATGTCCGAAGACTGATACTGTGCCGGGGCCTGTAACCAAACCCCCGACTCATGTCTGAAGACTGACACAGTACCGGAGTACGTGACAAGGACCCCTTTCGAGTCTGTTGCGACAACAGGGTCGCTCACCTCATACATTTGCTTGCAAGCGTTTCTTACTTTCATTCACTCAATAACGCATGCATTCTTTCATTACGTTCCTCTTTTCATTATCTTCCACTTTACGTTACATAATACTTTTCATTCATTCATTAACGTAACACGTAAAGCCACAGGAAAGATGAACATACATCATAATAAGGAACATCATCATACACAGATAGCATCATCATACAGGGCAACATCATACATACATAACATACATCATGCATGCCCATTATATCATCTACAACCCCAAAGGTCCGAGCCTACATCCTCACTTTCCCGAAAGTCAGACAATACTATGGTCATTCGGGCATATGGACCCTATTCGGTCACATGGTCTTCCATACGTATGAGAACACTCAGGCGAATGGACCTCCAGTCGCATAGCCTCCAATAGCATGCTTCCTATGCGAATGATCCTCAGTCGCATAACATCAGGGGCGTATGGACCTCAGTTGCATGACCTTCATGCGAATGGCCCTCAGTCGCACACCTTTCGTGCGTATGAACCTCAATCGGACGACTCACAGGCGTATGGACTCCAGTCGCATGACCTTCAGTCTCATGACCTTCATCCGCATTTCATTCAGTCGCATGACCTTCATCTGCATCTCATTCAGTCATATTACTTTCATGCGAATGAACCTCAGCCGCACTCCTTTCGTGCGTATGGACCCAGTAGCATGCCATTCGGACGCATGGACCTCCAGTCGCATAGCCCTAGCTGGGTGCGGAATGCAGTTCATCCGAACTGCAGCTGCCAAGTTCGACCTCCAAACTCTTCCAAACCTCTTTTAAGCTCAAATCAGCCATTCTAAACCTTAGGGAAACATACCACGACACAATCACAACCAAGTTCGAAATCAAGACCCAAACGAATCATACACATACACATACATACACAAACGGGTTTACACACAAAATACCCAAAAACGATTTTCAGATGTGTTCCAGCCCCAAAATCATTCAAAAACATGTAAGGGAGGGGTCCTAGAACTCACTCAAACAGTCTCGTCGAGTAGAGCTTCGATTTGACCCGCTACACTTTGATTTTCACGCTCGAATCCACCCGAACCAAGCTTTTCTCCCTTTTCTCCTTCTCTTCTCCCTTTGGCTGAGTTTTTGCAAGAATGGGGAGGGTGTGGGCTGCCCTCCCCCTTTTATACCCCACTCATCCAAGTTTCTTCCCGTTTGGCAAGTTTGGTCCCTCGACTTCAGGCTTTATTTCTTTTCTTCTTTCGTCAGCTTCAAAGAAAATTTCCGGGTGTTACATTTTAAAAGCAACAAATATAGTTTTTATTATGGTATGATTCAATCTTTTATGTCTTCTATGCAATATTTCTTTGGTGGATTTAACCATATCAAAAATCAAAATCCCGTTGGTCTTGAACTATTTAGCTGAAAATCAATTATGAGATTTAGTTTGGATTTTCTGGTTCTTATTTTAATCAAAAATGAATTTTAAAAGACATTTTCTTTGCTCTAATTGAAAATCCATTATATTGGATTAATCTTTTGATATGAAACTTTATTTTAAAATCTCTGTTAATTCCATCACGTGATTTAACCTTTGATTTTTTAGTTATTATTTTAAACCCTTTTTATGTAAAATTGATCTAGGTCTACATACTTGGTCATTTGCTAAGTGTATTAAAACATGTGATTAAAACATGTATGTGATATATGCTCTTGGTAACTTAATATCACAAGTCATAATTTCTAGTCATTATGAATATAAGAAATCTTAACTATTGTTAATCAATTTGATAATTCATTGATATCCAACACATGTATGTCACCATTGCACCACATCTAACGAATCTCACAAACATGCCACGTAGCGCGAGGCCTAATTCTAGTTTCATATGTACATTCAAGACCATAAATTTACATGATAATTGAGTATTAAATGTTAATATTAATACATTATTACCAACACGTATGTATT
Source organism: Flaveria linearis (assembly GCA_024085815.1). Classification (NCBI taxonomy): domain Eukaryota; kingdom Viridiplantae; phylum Streptophyta; class Magnoliopsida; order Asterales; family Asteraceae; genus Flaveria; species Flaveria linearis. The sequence continues at coordinate 4,958,143 of CM044018.1, read as the reverse complement.
AGTGAGAGATGACTTGTGTCAATATTAGAACGACAATATTAAATTTACATCTCATGATCATTTGGCAAAAAAATATCAAAAGCAACAAAGAAAAGTTGAACGCTCATACTCATTGTAGTCATTGTATAATGGAGACTACTACCATGAGTGAGTAGCTTTAGTGACCCCTTCCAAATTGTGATTCACAATGGCGTAATTTAAGTAACAATACAAGCTAGGAATGCACTGATCTAAGGTCTCACACCATCAGGATGGAAAGATTTAAAAGTTTAAATGAACTTTGATCTAAGCGTAGTAAGACATGAGTTTATATGAAAGCAAGTGAAAGCTAACCTTCTATGATCCAATCTAAACTAGTCCTAAATTCCCTCTAGCATGGTGAACTAGAGACACACAAGTTATATCTATAGGTCATCATTAATGTATATATACTTTTTTCTTCCTTATTCGTAACTACCTATGAGTGAACGATTGATTTAACCATATGTTGTGAAGTAGCGGCTCCCTCTTATTACTATTTCTGAGGTGGAGTCCCTAGGTGATGACATATGTGTTGGTCGGTGTAAACTTAGTAACTTCTAAAAAGGGCTAGTATAGGACATACATGAAGTTGATTTGTCAAAAGCAACATTTTCTAAAACTCACACTCTATGTTAATAAACAAAAATCGACTACATGTGTACTCTAATAATTAATGATTGTTTGTCATACGTTATGGCTGAAATATGAAAAAAAACCTTCAATGTAAGAGAACATACCATTATGTGCACAAAGCATTTTATAGTGTTGATATACAAATTCTAAAAGTTAATAATTCAGAGAGTAAATTACATTTTTCGTCCTTTAAGTTTATATCAAATTACAGTAATTGTCCTTTAACTAAGAAAATTACAAGGATTGTCCTTAACATTTAACTTGTGTTACACGTTTCATCCTTTACAGTAACGGGCGTCAATTTCAAACGTTAATTTCTGTCATGTGCCACGCACATGAGGGCAAAACTGTCATTTTATGTCTTTCTTCCATTTCACCCTTTTAAACCCTCTTCCTCATCATCTTCTAACAAACTTCTCCCCATCATCTTCGTCATTGCTAAATTCACCTGAAAATACCGATTGATGGTTTCTTCATCAGAGAATCACTTGAACAAACTGATGCCGATGCAATCTATTGTAAGTTTGTACATTTCTATTAATTTCGAATGATTTTGTTACTTACTGTGTTTAGCATTTGCTAAATTTATTACTTTTTCCATGAAATGCAGTTGGTTTTGATAACCTTTTTTCCATGAAATTGCATCATGGTGGAAAGTTTACTCGATTTCCAGGGTGTACTTATGTGGGAGGTAAAATCGATTATGTCGACCTGATTGACATTGAAAAATTTTCTGTGTTCCAAATGGATAAAATTATGGTAATGTTAGGGTATACTGGTGATGAGGCTATATATTACCATTTCTTAGTTCCAGAAAAAGATATGGATTTTGGTCTTCAAGCCCTAGGTAATGATTATGATGTATTGAATTTGGCCAAACATATCTCCCTGCATAAGTTAATAAATGTGTACACTGAACATGGGAGCACAAACCTACATACTATTTTGTCTCACCAGCAAATATTAGAATTGAAGAGATAGCTGATGAAAGTAGCATTCATGTTAAATGTAACACTTCAAAAAGATTGTTGTTGGAGTGGCATGATCAAGGTGAAAGTAATAGTAATGACCTAGATAGTGATCACCTAGTGGATACAAATCAGCCTAAGTCTAATAATGTGGAGCATGGAATGGATACAAATCAGCCTGAGTATAATAATGTGGAGCATGGATTGGATACAAATCAGCCTGAGTATGATAATGTTGAGCATGGATTGGATTCAAATCAGCATGACTATGATAATGTGGAGTATGGAATGGATACAAATTAGCCTGAGTATAATAATGTGGAGCATGGATTGGATACAAATCAGCCTGAGTATGATAATGTTGAGCATGGATTGGATTCAAATCAGCATGACTATGATAATGTCTAGGATGGATTGGATTCAAATTAGTATGAGTATGAGAATATGGAGCATGGGTTAGATTCAAATCAGCATGAGTATGATAGTCTAGAGGATGATAGTGAGGATGACAGTGATTTCATTATTGATGTTGATAACAATGTGGATGATTATGAAGTGGACATGAGGGACTTCAGATTAAATGTGGACATAGATGTAATAGACAATGAGGTGTTGGAAGAGGGAGATGTTAATGAAGATGTGTTGGATAATGAGGTGTTTGAGAGTGGTTCAGAATCAGATAAGAATGCTTCAAGTATCATAAGACAAAAATTAAAATACCTAAAGAGGTCAAATGAAAATAATGCAAATTTTTACCTTGGTCAATTATTTAGAAGTAAGGAAGAAGCTAAAAGGTTGATTAGGGCTCATTTTGTTGAAATAAGAAGGTTGATTAAAATTGTCAAGGATGATAATCAAAGAGTTAGAGCAATTTGTCATGGGAGTTCACCAACTAGTCAAGAGGGAAGCAAGGGACAAAACCTGAATAAAGATAAAGGAAAGGGACCAAACCTGAATAAAGATAAAGGAAAGGGACCAATGTTGAACATAGATAAAGAGTTTAATGGTTCAAAGAAAATGTGGGTGGCAGGGGGAAGAAGACAAATCCTCACCTATTTCAATGCCCCTGGGTCCTATTAATATCAAAAGTTAGTGGAATAGAATCTTGGATGGTGAAAACTTTAATTACAGACCATAAATGTCTTCAAACAAGATCTGTTCCTGCTTGCACATCCACTTTCCTATCACAACATATGATAGATCAAGTTCAAGAAAACCCAGAGATCCTGTAAGGTCTGTTTAAGAACAATTTCAGAGGAGATATGAATTATGTGTTTCTAAAATGAAAGCATATAGGGCAAAGACAAAAGCTAAGAAAGAAGTTGAAGGGGATTACATCTCACAATATGCTTTGTTGAGGGATTATGTTAATGAGGTATGTGTTTCAAACCCAGGTACAACTGTCAAGCTAGAGGTAGAACCATGTGTAGATCCAACAAGTCACACTAGAAAATTTAAGAGAATATATGTGTGTTTGGGTGCTTTAAAGCAAGGATTCAAAGCAATTGGAAGAGAACTACTTGGTTTAGATGGGGCTTTCATGAAAGGTCTTTTTCCAGGTCAAATACTTAGTGCAGTAGGTATTGACCCTAATAATGGAATCTGCCCTCTTTGTTATGCAATTGTAGAAGATGGGAAATCACAGGAATGCCATGCAAGCATGCAGTTGCAGCTATTTGGAACAAAGCTAGCAATGGGCAAGAAGTTGGGGTGTTAGAAAGTTGGTTGCATCCAGTTTACACAATGGAAAAATGGAAACAAGTTTATAGTTTCAAAATTACTCCAATCAATGGCAGGTCCTTGTGGGCAAAAACACAGGTCCCTACAACACTAACTCCACCAACTCATCACAAACAAGTGGGGAGACCCAAAAAGGCAAGAAAGAGATCAGCATTTGAAATGGAAGACATCAAAAAGGGTGGGAGGTTATCTAAAAAGAACAGTACTGTAACTTGTGGCAAATGTGGAAAAAAGGGCCACAATAGCAGGACTTGCAAAGGTCAAGAGGAACAAGGTTAGGATGTGTTGTCTGGTTGGTGTTTTGGAACATTTGTTTTAGCATATGTGGTTGGTCTTTTGAACACTTTTGTTTAAGCATGTACTATCTTTTGGAACCTTGTTTTATTGTGCACTCTATTTGGGAACAATTTAACTTTGTAGTAAATGACAATGCAGGTTGTTTATGCCATCTTAAATTATGTATATTGTTTGTGCCATATGTATGTATTGCATGTACCCAACTCAGTATAATACAAACATCACAACTGGATCAATTTACTCTAAAATTCTCCCAAAAGATGATGTTTCCCATTAAATATCAAACCATTAGTACAAGTGCATCATTACAACTGAAAGAGTAAACTAAACATCACAACTAAAACTTAAGAGCAACTACAATCACTATGAAGCTGATCCAAGTAATAATTAAACATGTCTTCCATTTTCTTTCTTTAGCTTCACTAGTTTTCAGCTTTTCTTCAAGGTTGTTCTTTGATTTAAGAAGTCCTGGAACAATATCCATGGATCTTTCACACATTACGGGATCAAACCACCCAAAAAAGCGACACTTTGATACTGGACAAGCATAGAAACGACGACCTGGGTTACGGGGAGTCCATGATGTCACGATCACTGCCTCTTTTCCACGACGACAAAACACCATCGTCAACTACAATTTGATGATGAAGCAGGTCTTGGTTCTTGATTGTGAGCCCTAATTTTGAAATCACATTTGCATATTGGAAGGGGGAGAGGGTTTAAAAGGGTGAAATGGAAGAAAGACATAAAATGACAGTTTTGCCCTCATGTGCGTGGCACATGACAGCAGTTAACGTTTGAAATTGACGCCCGTTAGTGTAAAGGACAAAACGTGTAACACAAGTTAAATGTTAAGGACAATCCTTATAATTTCCTTAGTTAAAGGACAATTACTGTAATTTGATATAAACTTAAAGGACGAAAAATGTAATTTACTTTAATTCAGAAATGATTATGTACTAACTAAACAATTAAAATTCTAAATAAATCTTCAATCATACTACACTAACAACTAAATATCATCGACACCCACATGCACCGACGCCCATAATAATCGAGACAGCTATCTTCCTCACCATTCACGTCATGTTAATATTATTCTAATACAAAATCCCACAATTTGGCAAAATCCCAAATCGCCATATATGATTTCTTGAGGTTTAATCTAAAAAATTTAGGGTTTCATCTCCATTGGTAGTGTGCAACACTTGATGAAGAGAAGATCAGACCTTGAAACCACACTACCAGAAGCTAAACCCAAGAAATCAACCCAAAAGCACGAGAATTTGATCAGTTTCTCCCAATTCACATTAACCCCAAATATTACCCCTTCAAAATCATCAGGGATGCAGAGGGTTAAAGATCAACAGAATTCAAGATCGGCGAAATTGACCACCATTCATGCGTTCGCTCAGTCAGGAGATCTTTCGGGTGTTCAAAAGCGTCTTCGTGAGAATCCTTCACTTGTTAATGATCGGAACCCTGTTGTAAGAAATCTGAAATCACACTTTTGAGGTTTTTGATAATCTTTGAGTTGTTGATGATTGATGTGATGATTGTTTGAACAACTGATTTTTGTTGTTTTGATGGTAAATTTTTTGAATTGGATACAATTTGTTATGAGCTTATGATTGAGAGTTCATTTTACTACAATGTATGCAAGCTGTTTGATGAAATGCCACATTGGCCTACTAACTAGTGTGAGTGAGTTTTAGTGTGTTTTTGGTGTTTTGTAAGAGAGATAGTTTGAGAATTTGTAAGGTAGTTAATGAACCTACTGCTATATTGAGATTTTTACCAACTGATGATGATCTGGAGGTAGGATTGTAAATGTGTTAATAGATTGAAATTGGGGTTTTTGTTTGTTATGATGTTTGTTTGAGATGTATCTTGTGGCATTTGAAGGTTTTGTGCATTTTGGTTCATAAGGATTCTATTTCATGGTGGATTTTTCTAAATAATGTGTAGTTTAAATTGTTAAATTCAGTTTAATAATGTGGTTTTTTCATTTTTTATTTTTTTTGATGCAGATGGCAAACACACCCCTTCATGTCGCTGCCAGTCATAACAGTGTTGAAGTGGTTAAGTTTCTCCTAAACTTAGCAGGGCCTGAAATAGTTGACTTGGAAGCAAAGAACATGGTGCACAAAATCTTGATTTATTATTGATTGGTTGTGATTTTTCATATGTTCTGTTTGACATTTTCATTTTATTGATGGGACCCACAAAATGAAGGTGAAAAAATGGAAAGAGACCTGCTTAAACAATGGTAATTATTGTTTTTTTACATTTGATGTTGCAGTATGGAGAAACTCCATTGCATATGGCTGCTAAAAATGGTTGTAATGAAGCTGCAGAGCTTCTTCTCTCTCATGGGGCTTCCACTGAAGCCAAAGCAAATGTATGTGTTTTATCTTTTTTTTATATATTTTTCATAATATTATGAGCATGATAAAGATTTAATCTTTTATGCTTTATATGCAGAATGGAATGACTCCATTGCACCTTTCTGTTTGGCACTCGCTCAGAGCCGAAGACAACTCGACTGTGAAAACATTGCTCGAGCATAATGCTGATTGTAGTGCCAAAGATGATGTATTAATGACGAGTCTTTTTACTTTTTTTAATGCACAAGTTAATACGTTCAATAATTGAACTTTAGAGGTGGCAAAATGGGCACTTTGGTGAATTGGCTAACAATGGGTCAAATTAGGTTCAGCTCAAATTAAGGTTTTTCGGTATAGGCCAATCATGTTGGTTTCATGGTTTGACCTTAACACTTCTTTTTCCAGGTTTTTATTCTTTTACTAAATTATTAATGTTTTGAATATAAAATAACAGTATATATTTTTAATCAAATGATGGTGCTATGCATAAATGTTGTACTTACCTGCTTTTGGTCATTTGGACCTATATTCTTTTTAGCCAATTTGTTTTTTTACATGTTAGAGATAAAACATAATCTGATCCAGCCCGTCCCTAATAATTGGGAGTACTGTGTCAAAATGGGTATTTATTATTTATTTTTTTTCTTTGCGGGATTGACTTTCAGCCCTTTTGATATGTTTTCTTACAAGGCATCCTTTTTTCATGAGAATTAAGCATAAACTGAATCAAGCTGTTCAAAGTATTCGTTGGTACAGGGTGGTCATGTTGGTTTGAGCTGAAACACTTTTCTGAAAGTGTTTAGTTATAAATAATTAGTGTTATAAATATGAATAAATACATGTATTTTTTGAAAAAAAATGATTTAGGAGGTTGTATGCAAGTTACACTTCATGCGGCATTGTTATAAATCTACGGGTCGAAGTTGCCACCTATATTAACCTTGATCTGATATTTTCTATTGACCTATTAGAGATAAACTGTAACATGAACGATCTCATTCATTAGTAAAAGGTTAGAAAGTGCCACCTATATTAGTAATCTTTATCTGTTTTATCTTTTGACTGGTACAGGAGGGTATGACTCCTTTGAATCATCTATCACAAGGATCAGGAAACGAGAAATTGCGGGCTCTGCTCAACTCTTACTTAGAAGAGCAGAGAAAACGTAGAGCCATTGAAGCATGCAGTGAAACAAAAGCTAAAATGGATGAACTTGAAAAAGAATTATCAAATTTAGTGGGCCTACATGGGCTTAAGTTACAGCTAAGAAAATGGGCTAAAGGGATGCTTTTAGATGAAAGGCGAAGGGCCCTTGGTTTAAAAGTGGGAACCCGGAGACCACCTCATATGGCCTTCCTTGGCAATCCAGGAACAGGTGATTAGGGCCTTATGTGTTTATCTTAATGTTTTTTTTTTGTTTTTTTCCTTGTGGCAGTGGTTGGGCTGTATGTGTGTGTTGGGGGGGGGGGGGGGGGGCAAAAGGACAGGTTGGGTAATGGGCCAAAATGAGTAATTTTTGTTTAGATTACAAGGTTGATGATCTTTACCAACTTCCTAATAATTTAGTATATTTTTTACTAAATAATTAATGGGTGAAATATGATTACAAAAACTATAGTACATATGGCAATTTCATATATATCCTCCCAAAAGTTCAAACTTTCATACAAGAATAATGCATTAGGAGGCCACACAACTATTAAAATTTTTTATTATGCCCACCCAACTATTGATGTTACTTTGTAGACCATTTTAATATGTATATGTTTTTTTATTAAATCCAGAAAAAAAATAGGCTCCAAGATGAATATAACCTTAATGTTTTTGAAAAAAACAAAAATAGGCTGAGATGATTCATAATAACATTTGTATCAATAAGTGGTTTTATTTACTTACTCTAAAAATATGTAAGTATCGTATTTTGGTGTTTTGAAAGGGAAAAAATGATATTTGGAATGAAATTTTGAACTAGTAGAACTTTTAGGAGGATATACATGAAACTTATGGTTATTTGGATGATACTCTGAAATTCTAGAACAAACTGATAAAGGAGTTTTTTTTTTCCTTCCCCCGATCGGGAAACATATAAATATTAAATTCGTTCAACTCATTTGACATGTCTTCTTTCTGTTAGTGTATATCACACTCTCTGGATATGTTACTGGAGGGTGAAATTGTAATTTCATAAAATCTTTACATCATATATGATTCCTGTATGTAATCTACAGGTAAAACCATGGTAGCTCGGATTCTTGGAAAATTACTTTTTATGGTTGGAATTTTACCAACCGATAAAGTAACGGAGGTACAAAGAACTGATTTAGTTGGAGAATTTGTTGGTCATACAGGACCCAAGACTAGGAGAGTGGTATGTATCTCTCCTTACTTTATTTTTCATGTCATGTAAAGATCAAATTACGCTTGAAGGGACGTATGGATCTTTTCGCACAATACCCTACTCTGGAAGGCCCCCTTAAATCCCCTAACCAAAATAACTAATTTTCAACAATTTGTGGCATTAAAAGACCAAATTACCCTGGACGAGAACTATGGATCCTTTCACACGGCATAACCACTCAAAGAATCCGGTGAATATCAAATTGCAGAGAACTACTCATTTTTTGTTCTGTGGTATGAAAGACTAAATTACCCATGATGGGAAGTAGGATATTTTTAAATATTGAATTTTAAGAACTAATCTTTTAAAATTTTTGTGGTGTAAAAATACTGAATTACCCTTGATTATAATCACAGATCTTTTTTCACAGGGCACAACCATTGACATGACCCCTTGAACCTAGGGATGGATCCCATGTTCCAAAAAACCTTATTTCAAACATTTTGAGGTGTTAGAAGATGACGGGAAGTACTATATTTTTCACACAATGCACAACCATAAAAAATTAAAAATGATCACATGAACCTTAATTCCTAAAACTTACCTAGTAATGCTTTTCTGGTGTAAAATACCCAATTATACCTGGTGGATAGTATTGATTTTCACACATGTTACAACCACCTAAACGTCCTGATGAACCCTTGTATTCCACTAAACTAATCTTTTAACATTAAATGCAGCTGAAGGAAGCTGAAGGCGGGATTTTATTTGTAGATGAAGCATATAGATTAATACCAATGCAGAAATCAGATGATAAAGACTATGGTTTGGAAGCACTTGAAGAAATTATGTCAGTGATGGATAATGGTAAAGTAGTCGTTATTTTTGCAGGATATAGTGAACCTATGAAGCGCGTAATATCTTCCAATGAAGGTTTTTGTAGAAGAGTGACTAAATTTTTCACCTTCGATGACTTTAACACTGAAGATTTAGCCAATATTCTTCATTTAAAAATGAATAACCAAACAGAGGCCAGTACATTATATGGGTTTAAATTACACCCTTTGTGTACAGTCAAAGCCGTTGCAGATTTAATAGAAAGTGAAACAACCGAGAACCAAAGAAAGGAGATGAATGGTGGTTTAGTGGATCCATTGTTGGTTAACGCTAGGGAAAATTTGGATCTAAGGCTCAGTTTTGATTGTTTGGATACCGAAGAATTGTTGACAATCACTTTAGAAGATTTACAAGGCGGGATCAGGTCGTTTTCAAAATGATAAAGAAAACTGCTTTGAAGGCGTGTCGTCCATTAAAGTTGTTATTTTTCGGTATTTATGATCTTTATGTTGTTATAGTTTATTGAAATTAATGGAGATTTAGACTTGATTAACAATTTGTTTGTATGTTTCATGTAAATTTTCATTGAATGATGAAAAAATGGTGGATCTATTGATGTGATTGCTAATGTTTTGATGAAAGATTTTGATGTTTATGCTTTTAGCCTTTTAAGCTGTTTCTTTATTTGGATTTGCCGTTAAAGTGATTCTGCAGTATAAAAAATGAGAATCAGTGTGTTTGGGTGTGTTTATGGTTAAAACCAAGGTGGTAACATATTAATAAAATCATATCCAATATATTATTAGTTAAATAGTTTAGGAACTAAGAATATTCAACAACGACGCTTTGGCCGAGTGGTTAAGGCGTGTGCCTGCTAAGTACATGGGTTTCTCCGCGAGAGTTCAAATCTCTCAGGCGTCGAACATTTTATTTTTGAGGTTTATATAAACTGATAATGATCAAGAGTGAGGGTTCTCGGCGGATTGATAGTTGGAAGTTGCGATTTTAGTATGTACTGTGATGCTAAGTGGATGGCTCTTGCAGCATTTGAATGTTTGGGTCTTTAAAGTATCCTAGAATCTTATATGATCTCTTCAAGAAAACAAAGTAAATTGAGTTGGAAACTTTGTTTGACGTATTTGGATTTATGTCTTTTAGCTATTTAGTTTTTTGACAATGAGAAAAACACAGCCGGTTTATCAAAGATTTGGAAAATCTCTATTAGTTCATGAACTTGATAAATATTCAATTGTTTATCTTTTATATTTGGCATTTACTTAGAGCCGAGTTTGTATCAGAATTCGGAAAATCACATCGAATCACCCAAATTATGAGAAAGAATAAATAAAAATCAACTTTATTTGAATATATATTTCGAATTTGCATATTTGGGTCAAATCGATTCGAAAATCATAAATTCTAAATTCTGGTTTTTTCAAGTCTGACTTGAACAATCGACAAGTTTAACAGGCACATTGTTTTGTTTGGTCCCCGTGTTCAACCATCAGAAAAAAAAAATTACTAAATAAAAATCCCCCTATAAGTATGACTTGAATAGATACAAAACAAGCAAACAAACATACCCAGTATATCCCACTCAAAAGTATGATCTGGGAGGGGTAGGTGGTGACGAGTCTTTCCTCTACCTTTTGGGGGTAGAGAGACCGCTTCCAAAGAGACCATGACTTGAATAGATATGGGTTCATAAATAAATCAATAACAAAGTACACACTATAAAAAATAAAAATAAAAATGTTCGACGCCTGAGAGATTCGAACTCTCGCCATTACTCTCTTTTGATAATTACTTTATCTTTATTATTTTAAGATTTTATTATAATATTCTTTGGTATTTAAATAATTTAAAGGAGCTGGTTTAATAACTTCATATGTTGTATAAGAAAACTAAAAGTGTATTTAAATCAGATTAATTGTTACTGATAAGAAAATCAAACCTATGCCGTTTCTCAAATCTCTTATATTTTAAAGCCAACTTTTTCTATAATTTCTAAATTACGACACTCAACTTCAAATGCAATATACAATGGCTTTTTATTAATAATTTTAATATCTGATATTCATACGACACACGACGGTCTGACCCGACCCGGAGGTAAACCAATATCCGACTTGGTGAAGAAGGCATAATAAAGACGAAGACTCTTTCAATTTATTTTACTTGTTCTCCTTTCCCACGGGGGCATGCATGTAACTAGGACCACTAAGTGCATTTTCCCATTCATTTATAATTTTAGGACCATGTTAGCAAGTAATATTTTCTTATAAATTGTAATTCAATTTAACATGAAAGGTATAGAAGAAAACTGGTTGCAAAGTTTTAGTTTTTTATCTTTTTGGTGGGAGTGTCTGCCTACTAGCAAAGCCTAAATTATCTTGAGAGATTGACCATATTGGATCGGTCTCCATCATTTGATGCTTTTATTATCGTATCCAATGCCTACTCAACCGGACGAGTGTTGGACTGACTTCATCAACTCTGACCTACCGGCAACCCGCCATTTGACGAGGCTGTAAGGATTCCTAGAAGTCTGATGCAGACAAAACACTTTTGTAACTATCTACTGATCGTAACAACTGAAGAAGACATCAGCTGAAGACAACAGCTGAAGGTAACAGCTGAAGACAACAACTGAAGTCAACAGCTGAAGACAACAGCTGAAGGTAACAGCTGAAGACAACAGCTGAAGACAACAGCTGAAGACATCAGCTGAAGATATCAACTGAAGACAAAGTCTAAAGACAAAGTCTGAAGACAGTTTTCAGTAGTTGTCACAACAACTGAAGAAGTACTCTTCAGTAGTTATGATGATCCTCTTTCAGTAGTTATCACAACAGCTGAAGAAGTATTTTTCAGTAGTTGTGATAGTCTTTTTTCAGTAGTTTCATGTAATGATCAAGTCTTCCTGCATGCTGCACAGAACATGAAGTAGTATTGCTACGAAAGTTTTACACCACTTCAGAAACATTTCAAGTGTAAAATATTTCAAAGCCAAGACCAATATCTTCTGAAGTCAGAAATGAAGTCTTCCTTAGCTTCAAGATAAAGTCTTCCGAAGCCAAGAAACCAAGACAGATTCTTCCGAAGACTTTTATCATACATACTTTTATCTGATGTACTTTTTCTGAAAAGCTGAACCACTTTGCCGCTGCCCACTCTGGTTGGTCACCAACTTATATGAGTTGGTGAAAAGGTCCATGCTTTAGGAAAACTGTACATTGAGGTCTTGGGTCAAATCTTTCTACTTTATGTACTTTTATCCTTTTTGTAATATATTAGGATGTGAGCTATGACATGTCATAGTCACTAGCCAAAAGGCAATCTGCCTTTTAACTCTACATGGATTGTGTTGTCTAGTTCATGTATCCAGCTGGCCTTCAAAGTATGGTCGTCTGTAGGTTGTAGTATATAGTATCTCAAAGTCTTGTAATGTATGTATGCTGAATACTTGTAACTTTGAATTTGAGAAGCAATATACAACATCCTTGAAAACCAACCACTTGTGTTGTTATCTTGTTCTTTCTTTCTGAGTTTACTTTTGTGTTCTTAGCTTCATCATAACCGGTTCCCCATTTGATCTGTTAAGTGTTCTAATATATTCTCCTCATTGTGTTGTTGTGTTGTAAGTGCTAACCCTTCACTCGGTCCTGCATTTGGTATCAGAGCGTCCAGGCTCTTGATATAAGATCTCACCATCTTAAGATCCCTGACACACACAAAATACTTAACAACTCAAATGGAAGCTCTTTTTAAAGCTGATATGGAAACTGGTACTATGACCAAGTCCCCACTTATCACTCCTGAAGATTTTAACACATGGTGCACAAGAATGGAAGGCTTCATCAAGTGTCAAGATTCAAGGATGTGGGACTCAGTTATTAATGGTCCCTTCATACCAAGCACTACTTCTGCTACTGGTAATCGTATCATCCCTAAAGATGTAGATGATTACTCAGAAGAAGACAGGAAGGGAATAGAGCTTGATCAAAGGGCCATGACTTGTCTTCAAACTGCTCTTCCAAACTCCATCTACAGAGGCTTCAAGAAGTGCAAGACAGCTAAAGATCTATGGGAAGCACTGAAGCTCATGTATGAAGGATCCAAAGAAACTAAAGAAAACAAGAAGAATCTCTTGAAGCAACAGTTTGAAAACTTCACCTTCAAGGCTGGTGAGACACTGACTCAACAATACTTCAGGTATGTTGAGAGAGTGGACACTCTAGTGGATATTGGAGTAACTCTTGAGAACAGGGACATAGTAAGGAAGTTCATTTCTTTTCTTCCTAAACTATAGACATATTATTGTGTTGTGATCAAGAGAACTTCGGATCTTAAAACTCTTACTCTTACAGAGTTGTATAGTATCCTGAGTGCATTCCAGATGAAGATGAACATGCAAAATTCCTCTGGTAACTCCAATAACCAACTGAGTTTGGCTCTTTATGTGAATGAAAGGGAATGCATTGAACCATAACATCAGTTGTTATGCTACCCTGACAACTCACAAAAGGGGCCTTTCATCACTCTTCAAGAGACACCAAGAGAAAGCTACACTCAAGGAAGTCCCTTCCAAGAGACAAGTTCTTCTCATGCCTTTGTCTCAGCTGATGAAACCTCTGGCAACCTTCTCTTTACTCTTGAAGACTTGGACTGTATCCATCCAGATAATCTGGAGTATATGGAGATAGTTCAGCAAATGACTCTTCTCACTCACAGGGCCAAGAAGTTCTACAAGAGGACTAGGAGAAGATTTCCAAGCAATACATCCAGTGGAAAGTTTGGGCTGGATAAAAGCAAGGTAAAGTGCTACAACTGTAACCATATGGGGCACTTTGCAAGAGAGTGTAAGGCACCAAGAACAAATGGTGGCCAGACACAAACCAGACCAAACTACACTGAGAAAGTTCACCAGAATGATAACCCAAAGCAACAGGCTGCAGTTGCTGTTGAAGAGGGTGGCTTTGACTGGAGCTTTCAGATAGAAGATGCATCTCCAAACCAAGCTCTCATGGTAGATCATGATAAAACCAAGGTATTGGAAAATCTTTGCTCTTCTAAATGCATTGCTAAAGTTAATAGATACAGGTCATATAACTTAGATCTGAGATCTGACCTTGAGTCCTTAAACATCTTGAAAGCTGATTTTAAAAGAGCTGAAAATGACTATAAACTTAAAATAAAAGATTTAGAGAAAACTATTTCAACTCTTAAATATGAGCTAACAAATTACAGGACTCAGATCAAAGATCTCATAGCTAAGTTAACTGAATGCCAAGCTGAGCTTGTGATCAGCAAAGCTAAGGCAGAAAATTGTGTTCTTGAAGAAGATACCTTCAAGAACATAATATCCTCATCCTTGCATGCAAAAGTGTGTTATCAGAACAAGTAGGGACTGGGATCTAGTGAGATAGCTCCTCCACACACCATCTTGTCTGTAAGATCTCTCAGGTGTGGAACTTGTAAAGATGAGCTTCCCCTCATAGATCCTTTGACTAAAGAGGATGAAGAGGAGATGGTGAAGAATGACTTTGGTTTGAGTGAAGAAAAGCATTCTGAGAAGGGTCACCATTCCTCTGAGGAGAGTAAAACTATTGGGATGACCAAGTCAAGAAGAAAGAACTTGATCAGGAAAGCCAAAAGAAAATCAAGGAAGGCTCAAGAGATCAAGGCTACTTTTGACTCTAAGCAGAAACAAGTTTTCATCTCTGTAAGGTTTGAAGTAGTTAAGACTGATGACATGAAATCTGGTTCATGTGCAACTCATCTCAGCAACAAGAAGAAGACTGATCTGTTGTGTGTTACTGCTACACAACCTGGACCATCCAACTCCAAGAACAGTTCTCAACCCAAAAGAACTGTCTTAGCTCCTGCAAAGGTGAAAATGGAGAAGGGATGTGACCAAAGTCAGTGCTCTTCCATGAAGAAGACTCTTAGAAAGAAGAATCTGAAGTGTGTCATGTGTGAGAGTACTTCTTATTTGGCTAAGGATTGTCCATACAATCCTAAGGGTACTCTTCACATGATAAACAAAGAGACTTCCAAAAATTCCAAGATGAAGAAGAAGGCAAGTGGAAAACTACCTTTGGAAGAAAATTTGGTCTCGGAAGAAAGGAATGCTTCTGAAGTACTGAAGCTTGCTGCAGTAAAGGCAAGATCTTCCGAAGGACCAGTCATCAAAACTTCTGAAGTCTCAAAAGCTTCTGAAGTATTAAAGTCAAGTCTAAACTTCCAAAGGTGGTATGGAAGTTAAAGAAAGACCAAAAGACTGAAGGTTCTTCATCAACAACAGCTCAAGATCCTCAAAGCACAACCATTGGATCTATCACTGTTGCATTGTCTTCAACTGTTGTAAATGAGCCAAAGACCAATGAGGCTTGGGTTTCTAAATGTAACTAGCTATCTCTTTGTGCAGGAACAGCTACAGACAAACAAAAATGTGTGGATCATTGACGGTGGTTGTTCCAGGCACATGACAGGCAATAGGTCACTACTCTAGAAGTTTGAAAGAATTTATGGAGGGCCAGTTGCTTTTGTAGGAGATGCAGGTGGTTACATTACTGGAAGGGGCAAGGTCACAAATGGTAAGCTCAGCATTGACAAGGTAAACTTTGTCAAGGAGCTTGGATACAATCTTTTGAGTGTATCTCAATTTGTGATAAGAGTCATAACATGCTGTTTACTGAGCATGAGTGCATTGTTCTCAAGCCCGGGGTGGTCATTCCTCATGAGCACATCCTACTCAGAGCCCCCAGAAAAAGGAACATGTACAAGATGGATTTGCAAGACACATCTCTCTCAGGAGAAGTTTCATGCTTTCTATCTAAAGCTAATAATGATGAATCTTTCCTTTGGCATAAAAGAATGTGCCATGTAACTTTAAGAACATGAATAAATTGATTAAGAATGATTTGGTAACTGGAATACCAAAAAGAGAGTTTATAAGTGATGATTATTATGTTGCATGCCTGAAAGGGAAGCAACACAAGGTATCTCATAAGCCTAAGGAAATAAATTCCATCACTACACCCCTACACTTGTTACATATGGATCTCTTTGGCCCCACCAATGTAATGAGTTTAGGAAGGACCTCTTACTGTTTGGTGATCACAGATGACTTTACAAGATTCACATGGGTATTTTTTCTTAGAACTAAGGATGAGACCCCTGAGATTCTGAAGAATTTCATCTTAAAGATTGAGAATCAATGTGATCACAAGGTCAAAACCATAAGATGTGATCAAGGAACTGAGTTCAAGAATCAAACACTTGATACATTTTGTGATGAAAAGGGTATTACAAGACAATATAGTGCTCCCAGGACCCCTCAGCAAAATGGAGTTGCTGAGAAGAGAAACTAGACACTAATTGAAGCTGCAAAAACTATGTTGTCTGACTCTAAACTGCCCATCACCTTCTGGGCAGAGGCAGTCAACACTGCCTGCTATGTGCAAAACAGAGTTTTAGTAGTTAAGACACATGGTAAGACTCCTTATGAACTTTGGAACAAGAGGAAATCTTTCATTGGTTTTCTCAGGTCTTTTGGATGTCCTTGCACCATCTTGAATACCAAAGATTATATAGCCAAGTTTGCTGAGAAATTAGATGATGGACACTTCATTGGATACTCTTCTCAAGCTAAAGCTTATTGAGTATACAATCTCAAAACTAGAGTAGTTGAGGAGTCAGCCAATGTGACTTTCAATGAACACACACCCAGTGTGAAAGGTTCTGGTCCGGATTGGCTGTTTGATCTTGATTTAGTTACCAACTGTTTTAACAAATCTTATGAGCATGTTTCAGGAACCACAGATATATTGCCTACAGGTGATCCTGATCCAAGAATTGAGCTGAGAAGATCTTCAAGCAACATATCTCCAGCTCCAGTGATAACTAATCCTGCAGATGAAGCTTCTACTAGCACATCAATGACAAATCCTGCTGATACATCTGAGTTGCCTTTATCTTCCAGTTTTGAGGCACAAAACTCAAATGTAGAAACTTAAAATGTTGGGGAACATGGTGGTGGTGACAGTGATCAATGTCACACCCGGCCTCTCACACCAACAATATTGTCCGCTTCACCCACGAGGAGCTCACGGATTTGCTTTTGGTTGCCCAAGTGAAAACTTCCCAGGGAGGTCACTCATCCCTGGATTTCTCCCACCTGAGCACGCTTAACTGTGGATTTCTCCTCTCATCCACAGCCAATACGCCCAAAACGCATTGTTGATGTTAAAGGCCAGACATTCCTTATGAACCAGGAATCTCTCCTGTCCACAGCCGATGTGGGATATGTGTAGGGTGTCACAAGCACCCCCTGTTTAGACTCATCGTCCTCGATGAGCCCGAGAAGTCACCATCCTTGGTGAGGTATGTCCACACCCCGAATGGCACAGGAGTGGCTCTGATACCATTCTGTCACACCCTCAATTTCCACAAACGGGGTATTACCGTTAGTCGTGTGACTTCCAGGATCTCAGCCACTAGTTACACCAAACGACACGTTGATTGTAAAACATAATTCATATTTAAAGTTTGATATTACCAAAGACTAAGTTTTTAATGTAAACATAACAGAAGTTGCGGAAGCATAGTAAATATTAATTGTTTAAATGGCGCAACATGCGCAAACCAAATATATGAAATTCATTGAAAAGTTTTAATTAAATCACGTGTGCCGTTGAATGCATGAATGATATGATCCTAAGCGTGCGCGTCTTGTGAACCTGAAAGAAACATGCTAAAGTGTCAACACAAGGTTGGTGAGTTCACAGGTTTTGATAAACAGAACATAAAGTAAACCGATACAGTAAACAAAGTAATATCAGTAGATAGCTAGTCTACTAAACCAGTTACTAAGTGTATGAAGTTCGCAACCGATGCTGACAATGAACACAGTGCCTCGGCTGTGGCTACCAAACCACAGCAACAGAAAATTAGGTCAATTAAACACCCGTTGACGAACGTTGTGCTAGCGCGACTAGCCCGGGTGGGGTTTGTCAAACCCAGTAGATCTACTCAGAATTACCTCGCTATACTACATACATTAACGGTTCGAGAATGAGGACTTAAGTGGTATCACACTAGTAAACAAGTGATATTACAGTAATACTGATCAATGAAAATGAATTTTTTTCCCACGTTTCTTTCACCCCAAGAAAATAGTTAAAAGCGGGGCTGAGAACTCACCTTAATAGCACTGCAACGAACAAACGAAAGTACAGTGATTAAGATTCCCGATTAACCTGGATTAATTTAATATTTAACTTATGTCAAGTGCAAGTAATAGTATCGTACGGTTTCATGTTCACGGCTCGGGTACAAGCTAAGTACGACGCTCACTCATAACCACACCCACTAATCAAATATATTGTGTAAAACCCACATATAAGTATATATATCAGATATCCTTGCATTAATATTTATTCACAACACGTTATAGTGTACATATTATTTACCCACCACTCATATAGAGCATGCACCAACATATTGACTTATATGCATATATGTTTATAATCTACCCAACAAGTACAAATACGCATCCTCACACAACCTGATATGACCATACAATGGTGAATTATTAACATATTATAAGATATACATACAACACATGTAATGCAGTACCTTCATCATGCATTCCCAACATGAATTCATAAAATACAATTATAGAAGTACAGATGTGCACATCAACCACCATGGCCACAGTCACGCATATATATATATATATATATATATATATATATATATATATATATATATATATATATATATATATATATATATATATATATATATATATATATATTCGCAATCACACAACACCTACCACTAACATATATATATGAATCCACTAACATATATATATATATATTCAATGAATCCACTTTCACGCATATATATATTTACAATCACACTACAAAACACACAAACAAACACAACAGCCCCCCTTTTCCATGCGCCTACCCCACAACTCTCACCCATTTCCCCACACTCATGTGCCCACTATCCACTATTGCAACATGAATCCATCCACAAACAATCTGCTTTGATCAACTACAAAAACATACAACTAAATACGCATACACAACAAGCACACGCATACCTTTATATATATATACACACACAAAATACGTATATATATATACACAAAAATATACATATAGCAGCTTATACATACATACATTCAACTCATGAAGAACCAAATATATATATACACACAGAACACTTGCACACACAAATATATACGCAGAATACATACATATGTACATACGTAACACAAATACATATATGTACGGGCAGAAACATATATGTACGCAGAAGACACAGACGTATGCAGAAACTATACGTACGTAGAAACATATACGCAAACATACATACACGGAACTTATACGCAACCATACATACATGGAACTTATACACAGCCATACATACACGGAACTTATACGCAGCCATACATATTAGTAACACAACATAAACACAACACACGCACACACTTACGAACGCCGGGACACACACCGAAACCGCAACCATTAAGCCCGAAACCGTACAATATCGAACAAAGTTAACGATCAATTAAGAAACGTACCGAACGAACCGCGACTGATCCGGTTGATTGGTTGTTATCGGAAAGGCCCTCAAAGGACGTAGGTGAACGAGAGCTCACGGTTGAAGAGGAACGTTTTGTAGTGATATGCCGCTCGCGAATAAGAGGTTGCCATCGCGAAGGGGGTCGCCGGTAGTGAAACCGTGAGGGTTGGTAGTTGACAAGAGTCAAGGGAGAGGAAAAAACTATGATGGTTGAGTAATTGGATCGTGGGTCAAAGACAAGAAATTTTCTCTTGAACTTTAGAGAGATTGGACTGACATTATATACTTGATTACAAAGCTAATTATAAGGAGAAGATTAGGTAAGCTATTACTTTCTGTTGACTATACAATAATACATAATATTCACAATGATGGAGAGGAGTGATTTGAGGAGTGATTTTAGGAGTGATGATCATGATGATGATGTTGTCTGTTAGTGGGGTAGAAAAGGTGATAGTTTTAAAGTTTATCAATTAGTTTAATTATTAATTAGATTGTCAGTTTAATTACAATCAATGAATATAACAATAATCTCATATTATATAATAACAATAGGATTGTTTATTTATAATCTAGTAAGACGAGGTCGAGTTACAAAACGGTGTTCACCTAAATATACGGGTTGTCACAATCAAGAATTTCTTGATGCTGAGAACCATCCCATTGAGGAAAATCTCAATGATGTCACACACTCATTGGATCAAGTTAATCTTGATAGGTGTGCTGCTAGAGGGTGAATCCTCCTTGCCAGATCAGAATTTCTCCAATTTGGATCTCTCTAAACAACTTGCTGTGATCCCTCAACTAAGAATCCACAAGTCTCACCCCTCTACAAACATCATTAGAGATGTTGGTACTGGTGTAAGAATAAGAGGACATTCTCATAATACAAATATATGTCTTCACTCTTGTTTCTTATCCCAAATAGAGCCAAAGAAGCTCTAAAGGATGGAAGTTAGGTTGAAGCTATGCAAGAGGAGTTGCTTCAATTCAAGAGACAAAAGGTTTGGAATCTATGTCCTCTTCCTCATGGGAAGACTACCATAGGTACAAAATGGGTTTTCAGGAATAAGAAGGATGATAGAGGACTTGTCATCAAGAACAAGGCTAGACTAGTTGTTCAAGGGTATACTCAAGAAGAAGGAATTGACTACACTGATGTCTTTGCTCCTATAGCAAGACTTGAAGCTGTTAGGATATTCCTAGCTTTTGCTGCATCCAAGAACTTCAAGGTCTATCAACTTGATGTCAAGTGTGCTTTTCTTTATGGAGTGATTGATGAAGAGGTGTATGTCAAACAACCACCTGGCTTTGCAGATCCTGATCATCCTGATTATGTCTACAAGCTTGACAAAGCTCTCTATGGGCTACATCAGGCACCAAGAAGTGGTATGAGACTCTATCTCAGTATCTCTATCAACATGGGTTCAAAAGAGGTACTATTGATGGAGCTCTCTTCATCAAAGGAACAAGAAATGACATAATGCTAGTTCAAGTATATGTAGATGATATCATCTTTGGGTCAACTAATCCAAAGCTCTGCAAAGACTTTGAGAAGCTGATGAAGGATAGATTTGAAATGAGTGCCATGGGGGAACACAATTTCATTCTAGGGATTCAAGTGAAGCAAGTTGACAATGGTATCTTCATAAATCAGTCAAAGTATGTGCAAGACATACTTAAAAGGTTCAACATGACTGAATGTAAGGTTGCTAAGACACCCATAGCTAGAAACCACTCCCTTAGACCTGATCTTGAGGGGGAGTGTGTTGATGAACATCTCTATAGGGCTATGATTGGGTCTCTTATGTATCTTACAGCTAGCAGGCCAGATATTATGTTTGCCACTTGCATCTGTGCAAGATATCATGCCAACCCCAAGATGTCACACCTAATCACTGTCAAAAGAATTTTAAGATACCTTAAGAGAGCCCCATCTCTTGGCCTTTGGTATCCTAAAAATTCTGACTTCAATCTATATGCATATACAGATAGTGATTATGGTGGATGCAATATGACTGCAAAGTCTACATCAGGGGGATGTCAATTTCTTGGTGGAAGGATAGTCTCTTGGCAATGCAAGAAACAATCCTGTGTATCTGCATCAACTGCTGAGGCTGAATACATTGCTGCTGCAAGCTGCTGTGCTCAGGTTCTTTGGATTCAAAATCAGATGCTAGACTACGGATTCAACTTCAAATAGACTCCCATTCACATAGACAATAACAGTGCTATCTCAGTCACAGAAAATCCAGTGCAATACTCAAGAACTAAGCACATCAACATCAGTTATCATCTGATTAGAGATAATTTTGAAAAGGGATTAATCAAACTAATCAAAGTTCATACAGATGAACAATATGCTGATCTGTTCACAAAAGCTTTCGATGAACAGAGATTTAAATATCTTATATCAGCTATTGGGATGATCAACTTTGAGTAGCTTTTCTTAAAGAACTTAATCATATTATTTCTAAAACTATGTGTGTTCTATGTTGTCTGTTCTATCACTTTAATAAGCCCTAGTTTCTCTTTGGAAGAAAATTCTTTTTGGATATTTCTTAGATTTTTTTTAGAATTTCACACTTTTTATCCTTTGGAAGATGTCTTATCCTTCAGAAGATTTAAAGCAAAATTCTTCAAAAATCTTTGAAATATTTTTGGGAGGAAAAATTTGCCTTCAGAAGCTTTCTAGTCAAAACTTCCAAAGCAAAATAACCTTCGAAGATTTTTGGTCAAAACTTCCAAAGTTAAAATTATCTTTGAAAGATTTTTTAGAATTCCAAGAAAACTACCTTTTGGGCAAAAAGCAAACTACTTTTCAGAGGTGGGACCAACACAATGGATTTCAAAGTTTATCCTTTTTCATTAACTTTGTCTCAAATCCAAATTCATACAAATATCCAACGGTTACACCTTTTTCCTCTACCTGCTCCAAAATTCACCCATACCTCAAACCTAATCTCTCTGAAATCACTTTTGTTCTTCACCTTTCTTCATCCTTAAGCTTTTCAAAATGGCCAACATTGTGAAGTCACTGGATCGATAAACATTCGAGCACGTTCTTGACGGAAGGATAAAAACCAAAGATAATCAATAACACGAACAATAATCGAATGATTTATTGATAAAACAAACGATTTTAAGCTCTTTACAACTTAAGAATCAAGACTTTCGGCAAGGGGAGATCGAGCATGATCTCCCCTCTCATCCGGCAGCGCCTGGGCGCCGGGCACACTCTCTAAAACCCTTAGGTTTCTACACATTGAAACTGGTATATATAGGCCTCGGCCCATATTAGATGCGACTGGGCCCATTCGTGCGATTGGACCATGCGTATGGTTCAATCGTACGACTGGACCATTCTTATGGCTCAGTCTTACGAATGCCCCAATCGCATCTCTCAGTCGCACGACTGGTCCATTAGCATGGCTCAGTCATACGACTGAGTCTCATTCGCATATGCTCCTGCGAATGACCCAGTTTCATGTGTTTACAAGGTGTATAACATTAAGCCTAGACTATTCGTCAAGCGACGGACACATTATATATGACTATATATGCTCCAACAAATTCCCCCTTGGACGTTGCTTGCGAATAGTAGATCACCTCTTACAATCTTCAGTCAATCTTTGCTCTGGTTTCCAATAGAATCAAACGAACAACCATATTAGCCAACATTGCCGATCCGTCAGGTTACCACAATATCCCTGAAAATGAATTTAGGCACAATAGCTTTCGTTTACTTTGCAGAACACCATCATAGCAGCAAGATTCCCCATATGACTGATTTTTCTAGATAATGATATGAATAGTTTTCCATTGCTCCAACCTTCACACAGGCTAACATGATTAACATTAACAACTGCAGAAATTCCCCCTCACATTCAGCATATCCCAATATATAAACGTTGTGCTCTCCTAACGTCTTCATACGGTGTATTGGGCAAAAGGTTGAAGGCTCCAAACCACAGCTGACAATATCAAACAAATCAGCATGCACGTAGATTCATCATCAGAAACCTGCTCACATAATCACTTTCTGATTGCGTTTTCAATTTCTCTATACTTGGATTCCCCCTTGGATGAGAATCCTCTCTGTGCGGATAGATATAACTTGATTGGCCCATAAATAGTCAGATGCTCCTGACTACCCCACAAAATCAGCACCGACAGCTGACATCTTCTCTTCTCTCTTTCGTGTTCTAACAACATTCACCGATTCTGGAAGTCCAACGAATAATGGGGTATCCATCGAACTTGTTTGACATAAGAAACTCAGGGTGAATGTGCTTTGCTCATCCTCAACTCTTGCATAGACTCTCCAGGAAAATCTTCACTATTGACCCGAAAATGATCCGAAAATGACCCGATAATTTTCCCAAAAAAATTTTATTTTACCAAACTTTTTCAGAAGGCTTCCCGACTGATAAAAATAGTTTAGGGAAAAATTCGTGCAAGAAGCTGTTCCAGACTCTTTTTTTTTTGGTCTGGTACACAGCTCATTCGTGCGACTGAAACAGACGAAAGAAGACATACGTGCGAATGGGTGATTCGTGCGAATGGACACTCTGAATGGTTCAGTAGTACCAATGGATAACACAATGGGTCAGTCGGGCGACTGAAGTACACGAAAGGGTCAGTCGTGCGACTGAAGGTTCATTCGTACAAATGGACATACGAGTGGTTCAGTCGTGCGAATGAGGCCCAGTCGCATGGCCCAATCGCATGAACGGGTCTGAACGCAGAAAACCAGATCTGCAGCCGCCACAAGGCTGAAAAACCCTAATCCGATGATTTGGACGAGACACAGCACAATAATTGTACCATCGGATTCGTTTTTATGATCTGAAGAAGATTCCGAGTCCACTTTTAACAAATAAACATCACGCGCAATGAGATTTGAGCAAAACAGATGAACACGAAGTGGGTTTAACGTCAAGATCTGAACTTTGATCCAGAAATCAAGAGCTCGGGTTGCTAGAATGATTGTTAGATCATTCCAGCAGTATCCTCTGATACCACTTGTTAGGACCGTGTACGTACGGAGTACTAACTGATTCTTTGTTGTACCAGATCAAATAGTGCGGAATCCTATTTGATTGGCGATCCAATCAGGGAGAATGAAATCAAGATCAATCCTAACGATTAGAAAACGTTAAGAATGGAATAGGAATGATCTGGGACGTTCTATGAACTTGGAATGGACGATCTGGACTGTTGGATCATGATAAGGCTGGTGCAACCAAATTCACTTCATAGTCACTTTTGGTACTACATCAAAGGGCTTCCGAAGTCAAGCAAGAGATCTTCCGAGAGTCTAAGGAACAACAGCTGAAGATATCTTCTGAAGGCAAAAGCTGAAGTCAACTGCTGATGACAACAACTGAAGCCAACAGCTGAAGATATCTTCCGAAGACAGAGTCTGATGAAAGAGCCGAAGACAAAGTCTGAAAGCTTCCGAAGACAAAGTCTGATGAAAGAGCTGAAGACAAAGTCTGAAAGCTTCCGAAGACAAAGTCTGATGAAAGAGCTGAAGACAAAGTCTGAAAGCTTCCGAAGACAAAGTCTGATGAAAGAGCTGAAGACAAAGTCTGCTTCCGAAGACAAAGAAGACTCCAAGCTTCGGAAGAAGCAGTCTTCCGAAGTGTAAGTGCCTTCGGAAAGAAGTTATACTTCTGAAGCACTTTATCCTTCGGAAGACAATGCTAAGTCCAGCAGATAAAAGTATGGTCCTTGTCAGTCCGCATGCGGACCTCTGACACAGCATGGGTTTTTCCTCGAAAGCCATATTGTTGACCATACTTTATTCTACTGCTCACCTTTTGATGATAGTACATGTTACCAACTTTAGTTGGCAGCATGGGTAAGTCAGGGACATGTCCTGACTACCCACTCTCAGGCATGCAAAATGTCTGAAAGACCTCACCTAGAGTCTTGTAGTATAGATGTAAGGTTAGAGGTGTCCAGCTGGAATCAAAGTATTCCGGCTGTAGGTAGTATTATATATATCTTCTCCCTGTAACTCTTTAGATAAGCGATTTTGAGTCCAAGCGTCTTGTAATCCTTTGAGTTGAGAAGCAATATATAAAAGTACCTTGAAAATTACTTGCTGTGTTAATTTTCTTACTGCTCGTTACTTGTTATATTGTGATCAACTCTTCCTAAAGACTGCTTGCTGAGTGTTGATTCACGAGTGAGTTGAGAGAGAAACCACCCGAAATCGATCCTGCAATTGGTATCAGAGCTCCAGGCTCTTGATTGTGAGATCTTACCATCCTAATCAACCTGTTTTTCACTCCTCACTACAATCCACTCACTCAAATGGCTGCTCTCTCCAAGGCTGATATGGAAACTGGTACCTTGACCAAGTCCCCCATGATCACCCCTGAAGACTTTGACACATGGTGTATCAGGATGGAAGGCTTCATCAAGTGTCAAGATTCAAGGATGTGGGACTCCATTGTCAATGGTCCTTTCATACCAAGCACTACATCTGCCACTGGTAATCGCATCATTCCAAAAGATGTTGACGATTACTCAGAGGAAGATAGGAAGAGAATAGAGCTAGATCAAAGGGCTATGACTTGTCTCCAAACTGCTCTCCCCAACTCCGTCTACAGACGCTTCAAGAAGTGCAAGACTGCTAAAGATTTATGGGAAGCTTTGAAGCTGATGTATGAGGGATCCAAGGAAACTCAAGAGAACAAGAAAGATCTCTTGAAGCAGCAGTTTGAGAACTTTACTTTCAAGGCTGGTGAGACCTTGACTCAACAATACTTCAGGTATGTTGAGCTAGTAGATACTCTGGCGGATATTGGAGTAGCTCTTGAGAACAGAGACATAGTTAGGAAGTTCATGTCTTCTCTTCCTAAACTATGGACTCACTACTGTGTTGTCATCAAGAGAACTTCGGACCTTAAGACTCTTTCTCTTACAGAGTTGTATGGTATCCTAAGTGCATTTCAGATGGAGATGAACATGCAGAACTCCTCTGATCACTCCAATAACCAACTGAGTTCAGCCCTTCATGTGGTTGAAAGGGAAAGCATAGAACCACAGCATCCCTTGCTATGCTACCCTGACAACTCACATACTGGACCCTTCATTACTCTACCTGAGACTCCAAAGTCTCAAAAGGTTCAACACAACTCCTTTCAGGAAGGTTGTGCCTTTGTCTCTGGAAGTGGACACTCTGGTGATTTTCAATACTGCTTTGATGATCTTGAGTGCTTCAATCCAGATGATGTGGAGTACATGGATATTGTCCAGCAGATGGCTCTTTTAACTTACAGAGCGAAGAAGTTCTTCAAGAGAACTGGAAGGCAATTCCCTCAAAACCCAGTCAACAGCAAGTTTGGGTTTGATAAGAGCAAAGCAAGGTGCTACAACTGCAACCAACTTGGTCACTTTGCTAGGGAATGCAAGGCTCCCAAGAACAACCCGGGAACCCCACAGGCCTCCACACATCCCACTGCCCCCAAGCATGAAGAAAAGTCAACTGAAACAGCTGCTGTTGCTCAGGAAGTTGACTGGAGCTTCATGGTACAGGATGTGACTCCCGCTCAAGCACTCATGGCCGGAACAGATGATGATCAGGTATATGAACATCTATGTACTGCTGCCTGTATTGCTAAAGTTAAACTTTATAAGGATTACATTTCGGAAATCAGATCTGAGGTTGAGTCTTTAAATGTGCTAAAATCTGACTTTAAAAGAGCTGAATCTGACTATCAAAAGAAAATTGATGAGTTAGAGAAAACTGTGTCTCTTTTAAAACATGAAAAGACTAATTATAAGACTCAAATCAAAGATCTGATCTCCAAACTTTCTGAGGCTCAAGCCCAGTTAGTCAGAGCTGAGGCTCAGGCCAGGAAGCAAGCTATTGCTGAGCAAAGCTTCCAAACTATTCTTGCATCAACCTCTCATTCCAAAATGTTTTATCAAAACAAAGAAGGGTTGGGAACCAGTGAAATAGCTCCACCACACTCTTATGAGTCTATAAGACTACCTAGATGTGGTACTGAAGAGCAAGAGGTTCCAACTGCTGACCCTTCTCCATTGGAACTAGAGGATGAAGCAAAAATAGTGGCCTCCACAGGGGAGAAACAGGAGGATACACCCATCTCCACCTGTGATGACCAAATCCTGACCACCAAGGCAAGAAGAAGCAGAGCTAAAGCTGCTAGAAGGACTGCTAAGAAGGTTGCAGAGTCCAAGCTTAAGATCACCCTAAGCAAAAGGGTGTCTTCATTTCTGCCGGATTTCAAGTGGTAGGTACTCCTGATTCAGGAAAGGAGTGTAGTACCAGCACTCCTGTCCTACTGAAGGATCAGAAGTTGAAAGGGAAAGTTGCTGATGAAGAGAAGAAACCCAAGAAACAGCAACCTGCAAGTTCCCAGAAGACTAACATTGCATGCATAATGTGTGGTCTGCACAACCACATGGCTAAAGATTGTTACTACAATCCAGCAAGCACACATTATGCAAATAATGTTAGAAAAGAAGTAGTCAGAGAAGGTTTCTCAGCTGGACCACTTCAAAAGGTCCAAATGATGAAAAAGGGAAAGTTGGTCTTGGAAGCCAAGTTGCTTTCGGAAGAAACTGCTTCTTCCGAAGGGAAAGTGGCTTCGGAAGCCAAACCTTCTAAGGTTCGGAAGAACAAGAAGGGTCCCTTGAAACCATCTCAGAAGAAGACTACTTCGGAAGAAAAGGTGGTGAAATCTTCTTCCGAAAAGAGAGAAGCTTCGGAAGAAGACCATGCTGCAAAAACTTCAACAAGCTCATCTTCAAAGATCAACCAAAGGATGGATTGGAAGATCAAGGAAGATGCTGCAGCCCAAACCTCTTCTTCATCAACGATCTCTATTGAACCCCATTGCATATCTTTTGGTTCAATTATGTCACTATCTTTGGAAGAGCCCAAGACCTGAAGGATTGGGCTTCCAAACAAAACTAACCTTCTCATTTTATGTGCAGGGACATCCATTTGACAAGAACAACAATATCTGGATTGTAGATAGTGGATGCTCCAGGCACATGACAGGGAACAGATCTCTCCTTCAACAATTCCAGAACTTTGATGGAGGGCCTGTCCAATTTGGAGGTGAGGCCGGAGGATATATTTCGGGCAGAGGAAGTATATCCAACGGCAGAATAAAATTGACAAAGTTCACTTTGTCAAACAGCTTGAACACAATCTGTTAAGTGTTTCTCAATTCTGTGACCAGAAGCATCAAATGCTTTTTACAGAACATGAGTGCATTATCCTCAGACCAGGGATGACAATTCCTCCGGAATTGGTGCTTCTCAGATCTCCCAGGAAAGGGGATATGTACAAGCTAGATATGAACAAGGCTTCTCCTATGGGTGAAGTATCATGCTTTCTTTCCAAAGCTGATAGTGATGAGTCAACACTATGGCATAAACGCATGTGTCATGTGAATTTTAAAACAATGAATAAATTGTCTAAAAATAACTTGGTACATGGTTTGCCTAAAAAGGAATTTTTCTGCAAAGATAACTGTGTTGCATGCCTGAAAGGGAAACAACACAGATCATCTCATAAATCCAAATGTGTTAACTCTATCACTACTCCATTACACTTATTGCACATGGATCTCTTTGGTCCCACAAGTATAATGAGCATTGGAAGGAAATCATACTGCCTTGTGATCGTTGATGATTTTACAAGATTTACATGGGTATTCTTTTTAAGAAGTAAAGATGAAACTGCTGAAACTTTAAAATCTTTTATTCTTAAAATAGAAAATCAAATTGATCACAAGGTTAAGATTATTAGAAGTGATCAAGGGACTGAGTTTAAGAACTTCGTTCTTGACTCATTCTGTGACTCAAAAGGGATTGCCAGACAATATAGTGCTCCCAGAACTCCTCAACAAAACGGTGTTGCTGAGAGGAGGAACAGGACACTTATTGAGGCTGCTCGGACCATGTTAGCTGATTCAAAGCTGCCTCTAACATTCTGGGCAGAGGCAGTCAGCACTGCATGCTATGTGCAGAACAGGGTTCTTGTAGTAAAGCCCCATGGAAAAACCCCTTATGAGTTATGGAACAAGAGGCCACCGTTCATTGGCTTTCTAAGGTCCTTTGGCTGCAGGTGTACCATACTTAACACAAAGGACAACTTGGCAAAGTTTGCTGAGAAGTCGGATGATGCTATCTTTATTGGATACTCTTCTAGCTCCAAAGCTTATAGAGTATACAATATCAAGAATCAACAATTTGAGGAGTCATCCAACATAGTTGTTAATGAGCACACTCCTTGTGTTAGGGGGAATGGACCTGAGTATATTTTTGATTTAGAATTGTTTCCAAACTATTCTAAACCATCTTGTGAGAATGTTTCAGCTGGAACAGGTGCTCAAACTGATGCAGGACAACTATATGAGCTTCCCAGACCTCTTCCAAATTCTCCAAGAGCTGAAAGGCAACAAGCTTCATCTATTCACAGATCTGACAGTGTAACTATCTCCAGAAATAGTGAAGCTTCAACAAGTGAATCACTTGATCAACCTCAAAGTTCCTCAGGTGATCCACTACAACACCAGGTTGAGGGAGGTGGTATTCTGAAGGAACAGGCAACTGTTAATACTACTTCACAACCAACCATTGATGATGTTTCTCAATCATTCAATCAGTCCTCATTGAATGACTCTGAAATAGCAGTTGGACAGAGTGATCCAGTTCCTGATCAGAATATGTCTAACTTGGACTTATCTCTGCAATGGAAGTGATTCCTCGTCTTAGGATTCACAACACTCATCCAACTGAGAACATCATAGGGGATGTCTCTGAGGGTGTGAGAACAAGAAGACAGACTCATCATGGGAATGTCTGCTTGTACTCATGCTTCTTGTCTCAGATGGAACCAAAGAAGGTAGAAGATGCCTTAAAGATAGTAGTTGGGTTGAATCGATGCAGGAGGAGCTGCTTCAATTCAGAAGACAAAAGGTCTGGAATCTATGCCCACTACCATCTGGTCAAGTACCCATAGGCACTAAATGGGTATTCAGGAACAAGAAAGATGATAGAGGCTTGATTATCAAGAACAAGGCAAGACTAGTAGTTCAAGGATACACCCAGGAGGAAGGAATCGATTATACTGATGTCTTTGCACCTGTTGCAAGACTTGAGGCAGTTAGGATCTTCCTTGCTTATGCTGCATCCAAGAACTTCACAGTCTACCAACTTGATGTCAAGTGTGCTTTTCTATATGGGGATATAGATAGGGAAATCTATGTGTGTCAACCTCCAGGATTTGAAGACCCACAGCACCCCAACTACGTGTGCAAGTTGGATAAAGCTCTATATGGGCTGCACCAAGCACCTAGGCTGTGGTATGAGACCTTGTCTCAGTTTCTCCTGAAGAATGGATACACAGAGGCACCATTGACAAGACTCTTTTCATCAGAAAGAGTGGAGAAGACATTTTGCTTGTACAAGTCTATGTTGATGACATCATATTTGGTTCTTCAAACGACCAAATATGCAAGGACTTTGAAAGCATTATGAAGCAGAAGTTTGAGATGAGTTCCATGGGAAAAATGGACTTTTTCCTTGGAATCCAGGTGAAACAGATGAAGGAAGGGTTCTTCATAAGTCAATCTAAGTATGTCTCTGACATCTTAGAAAGATTTGAAATGAAGGACTGTAAACCAGCCAAGACACCCATACCCAGAAACCATAATCTTTGCCCTGACCTTGAGGGGGAGGATACTGATCAACATCAGTATAGAGCAATTATTGGTTCTCTGATGTATCTTACTGCGAGTAGACCAGATATCATGTTTGCCACATGCATTTGTGCAAGATATCAGGCTGCTCCAAGGTGTCTCACCTAGCTGCTGCAAAGAGAATCCTCAGATACCTCAAAGGAGCACCTAAACTAGGTCTCTGGTATCCAAGAAATAGTGATTTCAATCTCTATGGATACTCTGACAGTGACTATGGTGGCTGCAACATTGACAAGAAATCAACATCAGGAGGATGTCAATTTCTTGGTGGAAGGATTATCTCATGGCAATGCAAGAAACAATCCTGTGTCTCTACATCAACTGCTGAAGCTGAATACATCGCTGCTGCTAGCTGCTGTGCTCAACTGCTATGGATTCAAAATCAGATGTTAGACTATGGGTTCAACTTCATGACTACTCCTATCCATATTGACAACAACAGTGCTATCTCCATTACTGAGAATCCAGTGAAGCACTCCAAGACAAAACACATTGATATCAGGTATCATTTCATTAGAGATATTCATGAGAAACAGCTGATAAAGTTAATCAAAGTTGACTCAAATGAACAATATGCTGATTTGTTCACAAAGGCATTTGATGAACAAAGATTTAAGTATCTCATATCAGCAATTGGGATGATAAACATTGAATAACTACCTCTTTTGAAAAACCTTTTTAAATGAGTAATGTCTTGTGTCAATACAATTTAAGCCCGGTTACAAAAGATCTTTTAACTATTCCAAGTGTAAATTCCTTCCGAAGAGGAATTAACTCTCGGAAGATATCCTTGAATATCTTCCGAAGCCAAATTCCTCAATGGAAATTTTCTTCTCGGAAGAGTTTGTGGTCTCGGAAGAAGCGATTGATTTTATATCAGATCTACTTCCGAAACTTATACAACTCTCCATTCGGAAAGACAACTTTACCTTAGGAAGCAATGCCTTGCTTCGGAAGATAAAGTTCCTTCAAAGGACAATCTTACCTTCGGAAACAATATCCTGCTTCGGAAGAGAAATTGCCTTCAGAAGAAAATTACCTTCGGAAATGTTTTACCTTCGGAAGTTAAGATTTTATGTAACGGATATCTTTTGGGCCCCACTCTGTAAAAAGTAAAGATTTTGTTGATAATGTCAGATTATTTAAAATTATCCGCCATCATTTCTCCGCCGTAAACCACCATACCACCCACAGTAACCCCAAAACAGTTACCCTATTACCACCACCATACCACTATTCACCCTTTTTAAATAATCTTGACTTATCAATTTCATCTTCTTTTACCACTTTACAGCCCTAACTGTTCCCTTCACTGTAAAACCCTCAATCTCTCTCAAAATTTCAAGCTTACCTTTTCTTCAATGGCGCTAAACCCTCAGCACAACCAAGTCGCGTTACTTGATTCGTCAAGGGATGCCGACTTTACCCAAATCATCACCTTTCTCACCGAATCCACCTATCTCACTGCACTAACAGTTAACCCACCATATACTCCAACCATATGTCAGAATTTTGGAGCAATGGTGAAACTGCAGTACTGAATGGGGTTCGAGTCCTGAGAACCAGAGTTTGTGGCCAAGAGTTGGTCATCAATGAACAGATCATCAGGGAGCATCTCGAGCTTCACGATGATGGGGCTCCTACTGAGTTCCCCAAGGAAGACTTGGAAGGCACCTATATCCTCATGGGATATGGAGGCGATGTCAGCAGGTCCACAGTATACAAGTTCAACTTCTCTTACATTGGAAGTTCTTGCTGCACATCGTTCTACACTGCCTCTCCAACAAATCAGGGGGTTGGGATCAAATCCCATATGAACTAGGATGCCTAGTTCATGGGTTGGTGAGAGGCCTCAGATTCAACTACTCACGATTCGTGTTGAACAACCTAATCGCCAATCTCAGCAGGGATACATTCTTCATGTATCCCCGATTTCTTCAACACATAATCAACTGTGAGATGGAACCAAGCAAGCTTGTCTGCGCAGCTGCTCTTCCTGTTCCACACATGAGGCCTACCATCTTCAAGATACTGAAGAAGATGTCCACCAACTTCACTGGACGGTACTCCATTACCTCCAGAGATGACTGAGCGCATAGCTCCTGGTGACATCCCTGTTATCCCCACAGGTGATGAACCCACACCAGCAACATCCACCACAATACCAAAACCTTCTTTACCCATCAAAGCCACCTATCAGAGACGTCCCAAACGAACCCTTGTTCAATCTACTCTGATTGAACAAGCTCCTCCTGTTCACACCGAAAGGACTAGAGTGGAATCATGGGCTCCCACTCAGTCCGAGGTCACACCATCCTTCACATTTGACCTCAATGTGGGTTTTGAGCCTCCTCAGTCTCAAACCCCTGAGCCCGAACCCCAAGCCTTTAGCCCGCAGGGTGAGTCTCTACACTCCCCTGTGCAGCTTTCTAGGGACAGCCCCACCAAAGGCTCAATGCCTGTAGACATTGATCAGGTCCCGGGTCAGTAGGACTAACCACCCTCTCTTTCACTGACCTTTTACTCCGAACTGATGAAGAGATTACATCTCTCCATGGCCATGAAGTTGATCTAAATCACCCACTGAGAGATCAACAGAGCCAGGAGGGATCCCTTGTCTCTAGCCCCCATCAGCAGCCGCTACTGAGGTGAGTCCCACTGATGTGGAGGGGACTCATGTAGACTCAGCTGCCACTACTCAGAGTTTCTCATTGAGCTCTCAGGACAGTGGTAACATCATTAGGACTGAGTCTACGGCAACTTTGCCCATTGACATCTCTGAAAGAGATGACTCTGAGCAGAGGAAACCAGGGTGCCAAGAAACCACATCTGGTGGTGAGAGTGAGCATACTAGGTATGTTATCTCATCTCCCCGTGATTCTTCTTATGAAGATGAGGGTAGTATGCAACTAACACTTCAGTACTTGCTTTCTAAGGTCTCCAACCTGGAATCACAGGTGAGGATCTTAGAATCAAGGACTGCCACTCAGCAACTTGAGATTAACTCTCTCAAGGCTCAACTAGCTGAGAAACAGACGGAGAGGTCTGTTAGGCATGTACCTATCCAGGTCTCAATGACTTCTTCCTCTAGCTCATCTAGCTCTCAAGATGATGCTACCAAAAAGGGG
Source organism: Flaveria linearis (assembly GCA_024085815.1). NCBI lineage: Eukaryota > Viridiplantae > Streptophyta > Magnoliopsida > Asterales > Asteraceae > Flaveria > Flaveria linearis. Next base: position 4,923,433 of record CM044018.1, on the reverse strand, counting down.
GAGAAAGTTCAGAGACAAACACCTATGGAACCACAGACCCAACTCATTTCCACCCAACAAATCATTACCCTACCTGAGTCATCTCAATCCTTTCTGGAGATTGACTCAAGGATGCTTCAAGATCTCTACAGACTGTTCACACAGTTTGTATTGAGATCATCCCTAGAACAGCCCAGCCCCGACACTACACTTGCATACTTTGGGGCTGAGGAGCTTCAAAGACTGACTGCACCTTCTACCACTGTGGAGGAAGTTGGTCAACCTAAGGTCTTCATGGAACCTGAGATTAGCTTCGAAGGGGAAATGGGGACTGATGGCCCAGCAACTGAAATAGATGGGACAGAATCTGCAGCAGTCTCATCTTCCGAAGCTCAAGCTGAAGCTTCCGAAGCCTATATGAAAGCCTCGGAAGAACAAGAAAAATCTTCCGAAGCCGAAATAGAAGCTGCGGAAGGCTTGTTTCAAATGTCCGAGGAGCTGACCATCACAGATGTCATTGCTGACATAGCATCTGAGGTGGGCAGGGAGGACACTTCTGAAACTCCTCCAACCCAAGCACCAGCTGAACTTCTATCTCAATCACAACCCTCCATTCAAGAACCACCACAGTCAAGCACCATCAAAGACAAAGGCAAAAGAAACTGACTGCGGAAGAGCTTCAGGAGGAGGAAAGGATTGAGAAGGCTAAAAAGAAAGGGAGGTTTCCAACTGAAAAGGTGCTAGCTGCCAGCTCTAAGGCAGCTGCAGCCAATCAGGAAGAAATCAACCTGAAGAGAAGAACAACACTCATTGACCAGCTCATCAGTCTTGGAGCTGTCAATGAGGAAATACTCCTGCTATCATTAGAGGAGTTGGTGACTTTGGAGAGGTCAACCAGGCTACAACAAGAAAGGGAAGCCAGGTTGGCCTTGGAGAGGGAAGAACAAGAGCAGAGGGAGGCAGCCCTGAAGCTGAGAGAGGCTAGGATCAAGTTCCTGCTCTCAAGAGGTTTCAGTCTTCCTGAACTGTCTCCACATGACAATGACATGATCCTGCTGCTCCACAATAAAGAGCAGGATCAAATGGAGAAGGAAAGGAAGAAGGCTGCTAGGGAGAAGCTGAAGGTGAAGAGGAAGAGGGAGGAAGAGAAGGAGGTCACTGCTGCCAAGAAGTCAACTGACAAAGCCTGGATGAAGGACTACCTTCGGGCTCATGGCTTCTCTGGTAGGCAGGTGGGACCTATGTCCGAAAGGACACTCCAGCGGATAGTCAGTGAAATAAAAGCTGACATCCGTTTGGGGAAGAGGAAGGAAATGTACAGGAGGATGAAGGGAATGGTTTTCACCCCAGCCACTCAACCACAGCCACAACCCACACCAGAACCAACCCCTTTTCCCATCAAACCTGAACCCACTGATGAAACCTTCACCCCTCAACCCACAACTCTACCCAAACCTACCACATCACCTCAACCACCCAAACTACCCATCCTAAAACCCAAGACTCAACCCAAAACCACTAAACCTAAGCCTACCCAACAACAACCAAGACCATCCTCTCAGCCTCCTAAACATTTCTCCTTTGAGGAGATTAAGGAGTTCAAGATAAAGCTCATCAATTGCACTACTTTGAGCAGTATCTCCTGTGAGGGAGAGGTTATCAACATCACCTATGTTGACAACTCTTCAAGCTCCCTCACTCTAGGCCAATTTCTTGAATTGCCTAGAGAAACCTTGGGCCAGGCTGCAAGACTTCTTGGTCTCAACTCCGATACCCTCAATGCTGAGGAGAAAAGACTAAGAAGAAGACTGGTGACTCTGCTGGATACCAGGAAAGAGGACAGGATTTCTGGTCAATCTCCTGGGCCTAGAAATGCTATAATCCAGTGGAGGTTCGATGAACCTTCTCACAACTTTGTTGTGGAAAGAGAGAATGGTGAAATCAACAGGCTCAATGCCACTTCTCTACTGCATCTCAGCAGATTTGATCTTGCTGAGCTTGCAGAGAAGCCATTCTCCAATCCCTCCAACTCTGAGACTGCTGCACATATAAGAAATACATCAGCGGTCTCCACTTGGCTGAACGAAGTCGAAGAGCCAAGATTGAAGAAGAGTTGAAGCTGAAAAGAGTGGAAGACAAGGAAAGATCAACCACCAAAGGCACAGCCTTTCTACAGATGGTGGAAGGTCCTGAATTGGAACCAACAGTTCGATGGGAATATGACTATACTTCCCATCAACTAACTCTTTTCAGAGGGCCACAACAGAGGGTACACAAAATCCAAGGTGACAGGGTCGAGGTGCTGTCTACCAAGGATTTGTACAAGATTCTCAGCATCACAGCAGGAAAGAATGAAGATACTGATAAACACCTGCTTTCCTTGGTGCTGAGAACTTTGAGAAGAAGAGGGAAGTGAAGTTTTGGTAGCATCAGCCTAGGGGGAGTTTGTTGGATCATGATAAGGCTGGTGCAACCAAATTCACTTCATAGTCACTTTTGGTACTACATCAAAGGGCTTCCGAAGTCAAGCAAGAGATCTTCCGAGAGTCTAAGGAACAACAGCTGAAGATATCTTCTGAAGGCAAAAACTGAAGTCAACTGCTGATGACAACAACTGAAGCCAACAGCTGAAGATATCTTCCGAAGACAGAGTCTGATGAAAGAGCCGAAGACAAAGTCTGAAAGCTTCCGAAGACAAAGTCTGATGAAAGAGCTGAAGACAAAGTCTGAAAGCTTCCGAAGACAAAGTCTGATGAAAGAGCTGAAGACAAAGTCTGAAAGCTTCCGAAGACAAAGTCTGATGAAAGAGCTGAAGACAAAGTCTGCTTCCGAAGACAAAGAAGACTCCAAGCTTCGGAAGAAGCAGTCTTCCGAAGTGTAAGTGCCTTCGGAAAGAAGTTATACTTCTGAAGCACTTTATCCTTCGGAAGACAATGCTAAGTCCAGCAGATAAAAGTATGGTCCTTGTCAGTCCGCATGCGGACCTCTGACACAGCATGGGTTTTTCCTCGAAAGCCATATTGTTGACCATACTTTATTCTACTGCTCACCTTTTGATGATAGTACATGTTACCAACTTTAGTTGGCAGCATGGGTAAGTCAGGGACATGTCCTGACTACCCACTCTCAGGCATGCAAAATGTCTGAAAGACCTCACCTAGAGTCTTGTAGTATAGATGTAAGGTTAGAGGTGTCCAGCTGGAATCAAAGTATTCCCGGCTGTAGGTAGTATTATATATATCTTCTCCCTGTAACTCTTTAGATAAGCGATTTTGAGTCCAAGCGTCTTGTAATCCTTTGAGTTGAGAAGCAATATATAAAAGTACCTTGAAAATTACTTGCTGTGTTAATTTTCTTACTGCTCGTTACTTGTTATATTGTGATCAACTCTTCCTAAAGACTGCTTGCTGAGTGTTGATTCACGAGTGAGTTGAGAGAGAAACCACCCGAAATCGATCCTGCATGGACGTTCTGGGTTGACTAGGGTTTCAAGTATTCGAAGTGTTTTTTTCTCACGAATTAAGTGGTATTTATAGGTTACAGCTATCAGTCGTACGACTGAGCCAGGCGACTGGCTCAGTCATGCGACTGAGTCATACGATTGATTCATTCGGACGACTGAGTCAGTCTTATGACTCAATCGTACGATTGACTCAATCTCCTGGTTCAATCGTGTGACTGGCCCATTCGCATGGTCCAGTCGTGCGACTGAATCAGATAACTTAGTTAAACACATTCATGAACCTTTAATGGTTTAGAACTATGTCTAACAACTGTAAACCTATATAACATTGTCATATACGTGTGTAACAATAAACAATATAGATAGATATAACATTAAACACCAATACACATATATAGAAGAGATTCTCATTAGCTTGATTGAACATTACATATGTGTTACAAGAAGAAGTTCTATTACAGTTATGCTCACTAGACTAGAACTGGGGACATGTGTATTAACATTGTTCAATTGAGTGTTGAGACTCAGAGTGAAGGCTTAAGGCATTTGGGCTTATGAGCTCATCAGGCTGATCATGAGGAACATCAGCACTGATTCTTGAAGAGATGGGAGTGGTTTGCTCCTTAGGAGAAGTGGGAGCTCTAGTATCCACTTCTTCCTGCATGGGTGAGTATATGGGGACCTGCACAGACTCAATAGCTTGACCAGGGGTTCGTTTGGATTTTCTTGGGTAGGTAAGGATGATTTGAGGCTGTTTTAGTGGTTGAGATGTAGAAGGTGTGGGTTCAACACTAGCTTGTGTTGCTAGGTTGTCACCTTGAGCAATGAGCTCTAACATTTTGGGGACCAGGGCTGTTTCTACCCCTGAGAAGCCTACAGTTGGCTTCTTCATAATCTTAAAGATGCCTGGCTTCGTCTGTCCCAATTTATGAATAGTATTTGTTTCCCTCAACTGTGATCCAAGTTCACAGTTGAGAATGTGTTGAACATATCTAGGAAACATATAGTATTCTAAGGAGTCCAAGTTAGCAAGCAAGTTTGTGTAAACAAATTGTGAGTACCTGAACTTGACCCCTTATACCATTCCATGAACTATAAAGGAGAGATCCTCAGGAATCTGGTCCCACCCACCATGCTTGTTGGACAAGCTGTGAATCACTACATGGAGTACGTATTTCCACTGGGATGAGACCTTCCCTTTCCTGAAGGTCTTTATAGAGAAATCTCCCTCATAGCCCATCTACTCAAACGAATAGTTGACAGGTGAAGGGTTTCCAAGAACATAAAATCCATGTTTAACCTTTAAACATTCTGAAAACGCAGCGGATATAATGCTTTTAAAAACGATTTTTAAAGCTGAAATTTCATATTCTTAGGTGACCATTTTAAGTGGAAAACAAACCCAAACACAAGGATCATAAATATGTGAATGATCAAGCTATGACATATGCTAAACTACAAATGAAAGCACATAATATGACAACCATAAGGGGCTGCCATAACTACCTTTCTCCAAGCCTTTAAGGTCGACAGAAAGAGTGGATTAGGGACTGAAAATCGTCCAAAGATTTGCCCAAAACTTGAAGCTTTGAAGTCTCCAAGTGTTTACTCCCACTTGACTCTAAGCAAGCACCTTGATTGCTTGGATTTGGACACCAATACTCCAAATGAAAACTGCCAAAATGAGTCTTCAAAACGATGATGTTCCAGCAGCAAACAAGATGAGAATGGTGTTGAAATTGGCCAAGGTTTCAAGAGAGAAACCCTCAAGCTTGTATACCCCAAGCTCTATCACAAAACACCTTGTATTGCTAGGATTAACACCCAAAACAAGACCAAAAACCCTCTCAACCTGCTGTCAAAAACCGAGAACAAGAGAGAGAGAGAGAGAGAGAGTTGTCTTGCAAATTGCATGTGTTGTGTGTGGTGGAAAAATTGGAGAGCAAGACTCTTAAAGATTGTGTGTTGTTCAATGTAAATGGTCCAATGAAAAACCAAGAAGGGGGCGGCCTTTTTGGCTGATTCAAAAGGGTTTCCCCCCTTTTAATTGAACACATTCACAAGTCAAAAATGGTCTTGAACTAGACATACAATTAACCTTTAATTGTATGTACAAGTTATTTATAACTTATACAATTAATTATTTAACTTATAAGTTATAATCTCTCGTTATTATTAGGTGTCATCTAACTAATTTAAATAACACATCAAATAATATAATTGAACAAATTATCCTAATAAGTTGTTCCCACTCATATGCAACTCGTTTAGAAAACCCATTTTCTAAATTGGTGTAAATATTTAATTACATGATCATATCATCAATTAAATATTAATTGGTGTTTGCTAAGCTTGTTATTGGGTATAACCCGACTTGGATCATAACGTACTAACCACATAAATATTCTAAGTGTCTTGGGCATACAGAATCCTACAATCTCCCACTTGCCCAAGATTCATAGAAGATTGATGCAAGCAGTAAATACCGCCTAACAACGGTTTACTACCCTTAATTCGCATGACTTATAGCCATTCAATAACATCATCCCTTTCAAGTACCCTACTTGAAATGATTTAGGTGAATTAATCATCTATCCTTTTGTTACAGATGTCATGTTAAATCCAAGGACACAGAATGATCATTCCTTGTTGATTTAACTTAATCAGGCCTTAGACATCTAACTCTCAACGAATAAGAGGAACAAATTCCATCTTGACTACATACGTTTCTCACAAACACCTCGTGTTATACCTGAACATATCCTTATGTACTGTCCACTATTTCAGGACAGTGAAGAATAGGCTCAAGGTATAATACTTGGTGAATATCAAAACCCAATATGTATCTCAGGTCGGAGGATACCAAATGATATTCGCCTTTACTCAAATTTACTTATGATCAATCAATAAGATTCCATGTAGTAAGATTTGAGTTGCGGGTTAGTCCAATATTTGTATCCCACAAATATCTATGAACCTTGGTAGCAACCAATTGCTCTATATTCATCCTTATGAATATCAACCAATCCAAGTTCATAATAGTCTTACCTTCAAACTTGTTCCCACAAGTGTGAACGACTACGGATATTTAGAGTAAACATTTTACTCATGGATTAAACATGCTAAATTGGAATATTATTTGAAACATTATAACCAAATAATTTTACTCAAATAATAAAGAGTTCCACATATTCAAATACAAAATTTGATTAAGTCCAATCACTAGAATATCGAAGTCCTAAGGCATAGGTATGACTTTCATGCTTTGCCCTTTCGAGGAGCTTCGTGAGTGGATCCGCAATATTTTGATCAAAGTGAACTTTACGAATACATATCTTTCCCTTTTCAACTTCATCCCTTATGTAGTTGAATCTCCGCTCATTGTGTCTAATCTTTTGATGTGCACGGGGTTCCTTGATTTGAGCAATCACACCCTCGTTATCACAAAAGATTTCTAAGGGGTCTTGAATGGTAGAGACCATTCTTAGATTGGTGATAAACCTTTTATCCAAGCAGCTTCCTAAGCTGCTAATGAGGCGGCTATGTATTCGAATTCTGTAGTGGACAATGCTACCCTATTCATAATGGAGACGTACCCCGATTGTGATTGAGGATCATCTCGATCAGTTTCGAAACTAGCATCCGTGTAACCCTTTACAACTAGTTCCTCTTCATCAGATCCGTATATTAGAAACATATCCTTAGTCCTCCTAAGGTATTCTAATATACTTTCAACAGCCATCCAATGGGTGTTACATGGATTCTGCTGATATCTACTTGTCATGCTTAACGCGCATGACATGTCCAGTCTAGTGCATATCATCGCATATATGATGGATCCTATAGCAGACGCATATGGGATGTCCCTCATACAATCTTGCTCATCCTTTGAGCTTGGACATTGAGATGCACTCAATATTGTCCCTTTTTGAATAGGTACCATACCTTTCTTAGAGTTTTCCATCTTGAACCTTTTCAAGATTTTATCAATATATGCACTTTGGTTTAGACCTATCAACCGCCTCGATCTATCCCTATAGATCTTTATTCCCAAAATATAGGCAGCTTCACCGAGATCTTTTATGGAAAAACAATTTCCAAGCCAGGTTTTAACACCTTCCATGGTTGGAATGTCCTTTCCATATAGTATTATGTCATCAACATACAATACAAGGAATATGATTACACTCCCACTAGCCTTTTTATACACACAAGCCTTGTCAGTGTCCAAGTCTCCATGCATATTTGTTTTCTTCTCGAAAACCCACTTGCATCCAACCGGTTTGGAGTTAAGTGGAGGTCAACCAATTCCTAAACTTGGTTGTCATACATGGATTGCATCTCTACGTTCATGGCTTCCAGCCATTTGTCACAATCCTAATTGGACATAGCATTATGGTATGTAGTTGGCTCATCGGAGTCAATCTCATAGCATCCATCCATGAAAAATCCATATATTTCAGGTGGAATGCTAACTCTACCAGATCTATGAACGTTTTGTGTGTATTGATCAACCTTTTGATCATTATCAACAACCTCTTGTTGACAGCTAGTGTCAACCAAACGTGTATCGGCTTGTGGATCTTGATCCTCATCAAATTCCACTGTTCTATGCGTCATTCCTTCCATAAGGAACTTGGCTTCCAAGAACTATGCCTTTTGAGGAATAAATACCTTTTGCTTTGTTGGATCAAAGAAGTAGTATCCTATACAGTCCTTTTGGATATCCAACAAATATACATTTAGTGAATCGACTTTCAGTTAGTTTGGGTGTTATGCTTAACATAAGCTTCATAACCCATACTTTTAAATATGATGGCGATTGAACTATTCCATTTCATATTTCAAAAGGCGTCGAATCCACTTTCTTGGTTTGGGCCATATTCAAAATACGAGCCTTGGAGAGTAGTGCGAAACCCCAAAATTATAGAGGTAGTGAGTTTATAGGCATCATAGGTCGAACCATATCCAATAGGGTTCGATCACCTTTCAGACACATCATTATGTTATGGTGTTCTGTGAGGAGTAAGTTGTGAGACAATCTTACAACTTCTTAGATGATCCCCAAAAGTCTCACTTAGGTATTCACCTTCTCTATCTAAACGGAGAACTTTGGTAGTTCTATCGAGTTGATTTTCTACTTCATTCTTGAAGTTTTGAACATTTCAAATTCTTCATGTTTATGTGCCATCAAGTACACATAATCATAGCGACTATAATCGTTGGTCAAGGTAATGAAGTAAGTTTCACCATACCTTGTCATTGTCTTAAAAGGACCACATACATCCAAATGTATGATTCCTAATAAGTCTTTTGCCCTCTCATTAGTACCACTAAAGGGCGTGTTGGTCATCTTACCTTGTAAACAAGATTCACACTTATCAAATGAACAATTTTCATTTGTTTTCAAAAGACCATTCTTTTAAAGTGTTTAAATCCGATTCTTGTTTATGTAACCAAGATGACAATGACAAGAATAAGAGTCACTTAAACCATTTTAAGTCTCTTGGTGCATGATAGGTATAATATGTTATTATAGGACGAATCTTTATGAACCAATTCATAAATATCATTAGAAGGCATAACCTTGAAATAATATACATCATCCATATAAACACAAATACCATCATTTACTAACTTTAAATCATAACCATATCGTTTTAAAAGGGAAACTTAAATCATGTTCCTAGTCAAACTAGGAGCATATAACATGTTTTGAAGAACATCTTCCAAACCTTTTGAAAGTTTCAAAACATAGTCTCCTTTCTTAAAGTGCTTATTCCTTTTGATCCCTTGCAACAGATTGCAATAGTGAGTTGCACATGTGGTATCCAATTACCCATGTGCTTTGAGGAAATAACATTTAAGTCAATATGGATTATGAAAGTTGTGCTTGAGGTTTGCCCAGCATCCCTCTTATTTCTCAACTCATTGAGATAGGTTGGACGATTCCCTTTCAAATGACCTATCTCACCATACTCAAAGCATGGATCGTTTTCGGTTACCTTAGGCTTCATAAGCTTAGGTTTTGGAGGTTCCGCTTTGATCTTCCCTTCCCTTTTGCCTTTGATGTGCCCTCCTCCTTTGGCAACATTTGCCTTGGGATCGGGAATGGCCTCAACATCGTCGGGGTCGGGTTGGTTAGGAATAGGATCGTCAAGGACATTTGCCTTTGCTCCTGCTTGAGAACAATTCTTAAGTTTCGAGACTAGTCCATAAGGTTATTTTGGTTCAGACGACCCCTCTCTAAAATAGTTCTCAGTGATAGGGTATGGATGGTCGGGGTGGTAGCATTATTGTTTGCGGTCATTCTACAAATTTTACAAAGTTCCTTTTAGTATTTCTGAAAAATTTCATTTTAATTATTAATACCCTTTATGTCTCATAGACAATTAATAATTAAAATCTAGAATCCAACATTACATTCAAATAATGGTTAGGTGACCTTTATCCCATTATTCAAATTAACAAGGTAGTCAACTTTTGACAATTGCAACCTTTTGCAACTTCTAGCGGTATGGGATCGACTTTAAACATCATATGTAAAGTTGGCATGTTAATCCCATCAACACCATTTGGAAACCATATTTTAGGTGATCCATTCAACATGGTTTGCAAATCAAGTCACCCTACTTGCACACACATGTGAGTTTACCAACGCAAGTGGTTAGGTGACCTTTATCCCACCAATGTGGTATTCCCACCTTAAGTCATAAGTTCCCACAAAATGGTTAGGTGACCTTTATCCCATTAAGAGTTTCCAAATGACTTAAGTGTTGTGCAAAAGGACGGTGTTAAACTTGTTTGAAAAGGGATTTTTAGTTTTCATTAATTCTAGTTTTGAAAACTCTATGTACCTTGTATTTGCATGCTTTCAAATACAAGGTATCCTATGGTTCATTTTTAATAAAACCTCTTTTATTAAATCATCAATCCTTTTAATAACCTCTTATTAATCACTTAATGATTAAGAACCATAGATGCAAGGTATCTTATGGTTTATTTTTAATAAAACCTCTTTTATTAAATCATTAATCCTTTTAATAACCTCTTATTAACCATTTAATGATTAGAAACCATAAATTTCCAGCTTGTTAAGTTTGCTAATGAGTTTGTTATGCATATCCAAATATCAAACAACAATCATACAACAAACAACCAAATAAGCATAATCATTAACAATCATATGTGCATAACCATAGCCCTTATGTTGACAACACTTGTTTTCCATCACAAGTGTTGTCATTTGGTCTTTCTAAGGGTCAAAAACATCATAAAAGTTCCAAGAAACTCCCACGAGAAACCGCATCCAAATGCTCCATGTTTCTTGTGTCTTCTCTTTGTGCTTTTGTCATGTACTTCTTCATATTACAAGAAATAATGTCCTAATACAAGATTTCTAGAAATATGAAAATAACTAATCTATTTATTACATACCAATAATAAATAAATTACACTTGGAACAAAAGACAAATAATAGATTATACAACCAAATTGAATGAATGAATACAACCATCACAAACATCCAAACAATCACAAGGTCAATGGCTAGGTTATGCACTAAAACATCCAATGATCAAATCATCAAAATATATCATGAAACCCCACTTAAAACCTTCAAATTTCAGCCAACATAAACTGAAATTTTGGTTTTAAATATTGTCCAAACAATCAATATATCAACATACATATCTTTCAAGGTTTAATCACAAGCATGTGTAATGTAACCTTGAAAGTTGGGGATTCAACAAGACATAATATACCAGCCCAAAAACAGCCTATAACATGTCTAATATCATCTTTTAAAACCAATTTCAAAAGATAAATCAAGCAAGTCATCCACATAACCTGGCTCTTGATGCCATTGAAGGGTTTCCAAGAACATAAAATCCATGTTTAACCTTTAAACATTCTGAAAATGCAGCGGATATAATGCTTTTAAAAATGATTTTTAAAGCTGAAATTTCATATTCTTAGGTGACCATTTTAAGTGGAAAACAAACCCAAACACAAGGATCATAAATATGTGAATGACCAAGCTATGACATATGCTAAACTACAAATGAAAGCACATAATATGACAACCATAAGGGGCTGCCATAACTACCTTTCTCCAAGCCTTTAAGGTCGACAGAAAGAGTGGATTAGGGACTGAAAATCGTCCAAACATTTGCCCAAAACTTGAAGCTTTGAAGTCTCCAAGTGTTTACTCCCACTTGACTCTAAGCAAGCACCTTGATTGCTTGGATTTGGACACCAATACTCCAAATGAAAACTGCCAAAATGAGTCTTCTAAACGATGATGTTCCAGCAGCAAAACAAGATGAGAATGGTGTTGAAATTGCCCAAGGTTTCAAGAGAGAAACCCTCAAGCTTGTATACCCCAAGCTCTATCACAAAACACCTTGTATTGCTAGGATTATAACACCCAAAACAAGACCAAAAACCCTCTCAACCTGCTGTCAAAAACCGAGAACAAGAGAGAGAGGGAGAGAGTTGTCTTGCAAATTGCATGTGTTGTGTGTGGTGGAAAAATTAGAGAGCAAGACTCTTAAAGATTGTGTGTTGTTCAATGTAAATGGTCCAATGAAAAACCAAGAAGGGGGCGGCCTTTTTGGCTGATTCAAAAGGGTTTCCCCCCTTTTAATTGAACACATTCACAAGTCAAAAATGGTCTTGAACTAGACATACAATTAACCTTTAATTGTATGTACAAGTTATTTATAACTTATACAATTAATTATTTAACTTATAAGTTATAATCTCTCGTTATTATTAGGTGTCATCTAACTAATTTAAATAACACATCAAATAATATAATTGAACAAATTATCCTAATAAGTTGTTCCCACTCATATGCAACTCGTTTAGAAAACCCATTTTCTAAATTGGTGTAAATATTTAATTGCATGATCATATCATCAATTAAATATTAATTGGTGTTTGCTAAGCTTGTTATTGGGTATAACCCGACTTGAATCATAACGTACTAACCACATCAATATTCTAAGTGTCTTGGGCATACAGAATCCTACAACAGGTTCCTTTGGGAATGACAGTTCACCTTCTTCATCATCCAGCTGAAGATGGGTGTTGATGATGGTTGGAGTGATAAAGACTGTCCTCCCCTACAATGTGGCAGACAGTGCCTTCTCCCCATCCATAATAACCTCTTGACAAGTCCTCCAAAAGTCAAGCAGGTGATCCTCATAAAGAATAGGATCAATGGTGAGTGAGGTGTAGTAGTTGGATAGAGCAAGAAAACGACAAACCTCTGAGAAACTATCATCTTTCTCAGAGTGCAACAAGGCAACTTGATTGTGCTGCCTATGGAGTTGCATGGAGAAATTTGGGTTGTTTCTGTTTGGAATGTTTGTTGGAGCATATATAGTCATATATAGTGTGTCCGTCGCTTGACGAATAGTCTAGGCTTAATGTTATACACCTTGTAAACACATGAAACTGGGTCATTCGCAGGAGCATATGCGAATGAGACTCAGTCGTATGACTGAGCCATGCTAATGGACCAGTCGTGCGACTGAGAGATGCAATTGGGGCATTCGTAAGACTGAGCCATAAGAATGGTCCAGTCGTACGATTGAACCATACGCATGGTCCAATCGCACGAATGGGCCCAGTCGCATCTAATATGGGCCGAGGCCTATATATACCAGTTTCAATGTGTAGAAACCTAAGGGTTTTAGAGAGTGTGCCTGGCGCCCAGGCGCTGCCGGATGAGAGGGGAGATCATGCTCGATCTCCCCTTGCCAAAAGTCTTGATTCTTAAGTTGTAAAGAGCTTAAAATCGTTTGTTTTATCAATAAAATCATTCGATTATTGTTCGTGTTATTGATTATCTTTTGGTTTTTATCCTTCCGTCAAGAACGTGCTCGGATGTTTATCGATCCAGTGACTTCACAATTGTATCAGAGCATAGGCTCTTGATTCTTCGTTGATTCAATCGTTTTTGTGAAAAAGTCTACGTTTTTACGCAAAAGATCTTCTTTTTCTGCTAAAAATCGAGTCTTTACGTTTGCATGTTCTGAAAATTCAATCTTTTTCGACTTACAGCCGTCTAGGGTGTCAAAACATGCGTTTAGGTCAAAAGTTGTGAAAATTCTCGATTTCAGCAGTCTCAGTCGCACGATTATCTCAATCGTACGACTGAAGTCCAGTCGCAAGTTCATTCGCCCGTTTGAGTCAGTCGCAGTGTCAAATCGCCCGATTGAGTCAGTCGCCAGTTCAGTTGCCCAGTTTCAGTCAGTCGCCTTGTCCATTTGCCCGATTGTGTTCAATCGCACGATTGTAGCTCAGTCGCCTGTTCAATCGCACGGTTGACTTCAATCGCATCCCAGTCGCATTAACAGTCTGTTTTTCAAGTTTAAGTCAACATTCATCATGGACTCGGAAAACTTCGCATTCTCAGCAGGGAAAGACTCAAGGATCCAGAACCTACTGCTTCTGGAGAATGAGATTGGTAACCACAATAAGCCGCCTAAGCTTCTATCCATTGATGAGTTCCCGCAGTGGAAACAAAGGTTTGAGATTCATCTCAATGGTGTGGATACTAATCTATGGAATTCTATTGAGACTGGTTACACCATGCCAGTTGGTGCTGATGGTCTGCCATTAACGTTGAGTGGAATGACTGATGCTCAAAAGATTGCCTATAATGCTGAAAAGAAGGCTTATGCTATGCTCACTCAGTCGATTCCGAAAGAGATCTTCCATCAGTATTCGGATCATAAACAGAGTAAAAAGTACTGGAAAGCTCTCGAGAAAAGGTATGAAGGGAGCTCAACTCTGAAATCCTTGAAGGCCAAAGCTCTCAAAAAGGAGTTTGACAATTTCTCTGCTATTGGGAACGAGAGCTTGGACGACATCATTGACCGCTTCTATCATCTAATGAGTGAACTTCACACTCATGGGGTTACAACGTCTAAAGAAGAAAAGGTCGCTAGTTTGGCTGAAGGTCTTCCAGAGAAATGGGATTCATTTATTTCCACCTTGAGACACAATTCAGTTCTCGAAACTTTGGATATAAATGACTTTATTATGAAACTTCGAGAGGAAGAGGTTAGACATAAGTATAAGACGAAGAAGGGTGCATATACTCAGGATCCTACTCTTTACAATGTGACTCCAACTCCAATTGCAAAGTCTTCCAATGCTCCTCTGCAGACTGCATTTGTTTCTAATACATCAGGTCAAAGCTCATCGTCTTGGGGTGAGTCATCTGTTTCATCAGGGGTTCAACACAGTATAACTGAAGCTCACTCGGCAAAGTTAATAACTGAGAACCTGGGTAAAGTCACTGTGGAAGTTGCCAAGGAACACATGGACCTACTTGCTGCAGTGGTTCATTCCTATGATGTTTGGTTGCAGGGAAGATAGGAAACTGCCACTTGGCTGATGAAGACTATGAGCAGGTGGATGAAAATAAGTTGGAGAGAATGGATATTATGTGGGCTCTCGCAAGTGAGCAAAGAAGTTTGTGAAGAAGACAGGGCAGAACCTCGTGGCTACAAAAGATACTACATTTGGTTTTGACAAGTCCAAAGTCACGTGTTTCAACTGCGGGGAGAAAGGACATTTCAAGAGGGAATGTGTGAAGCCTAAGAAGACTGGGAACGGAAATCCATTCTCCTCGTTCAACAGGCAAGATAAAGATAAGAAGCCAGTTCCAGCAGGAAGTGATTCCAAGGCTTTGGTGGCACAGGGTGATGAAGGACAGGACCGGTCCTTCCGGTTCTTATCTGATGGTGAAGCCAACAAAGCTTCTGTCGAGGACCTAAATGAAGACTTAGCAAGTGAGGGGGAGAACTCAGCTGAGCTTGACAATGCTGAATTGGATGATGACATAGCTGATGTTGATCAGCTTGTGGAGAATGTACTGAATGCTGCGTCTGAAGCACAATCTGAATCCCAAAATGCTTTCATGGCTGGAACATCTACATCGGCATAGGTAGAATCAAAGGATGAATTATTTACTAAACATGCTTGTGTTGAATGTGAAAAATTTAGGGAAAGCATTGACCTGAAATTTGCTAGGTTATTAGATCATAATGATAACTTAGTAAATGATTTAAAATTATGCACTGAAGCAAACAGAATCTTAAAACAGAATGAAAACAGTTATAAAGAAAAGATTGATGCTTTAAAGAAACAGTTAAAAGAAACTGAAGTTGTTGCCTTTAACCAAGAAAATGATATCAAGTTTTATTTAAAGACAATAGAAGAAACTAAGAAGGAACGAGCGGTTTTACAAGTTGAAAACGAGTCTTTGCAACAAAGACTCCACAGTCTAGCTAGTTCCTCACATATCTTGAAAAACTTGGTTAAAGAACGCAACAACGGGGAGGGTTTGGGTTATAAAGTTGTGCCACCACCACATGAGTCCTTTTTAAACATCAAACAACATCCAATTAATGATAACCCCATCAAGGATCATGTGGTGACAACTCCTCTAGTCTGTGATCCGGATACAGCAGTCAACTCTGCTCCTTCGGTTCCTGACCAGACAGATCTGCATCAAGCACAAAAATCACTGGCAAGGGAGTGGAAGAGCATGTTCAAACATCTCATGGGTTGGGTAAAAAGTCAACTTCCACACAACCTAAGATTTCCAAAATCACTCAAGCTAAACCAGTGAAACAAGATAATCACCAATTTCCAAGACAAAACATAAATCATGTTAAACAAGTTAAATTTGTCAAAGGAGGTGAAAATCTTAAAAGTGATAATAAAAAGAAAGAATCTGAGGTTTATTCACCGCCCCACAAGAGATCTCCTAGCCCTGATG
Source organism: Flaveria linearis (assembly GCA_024085815.1). NCBI lineage: Eukaryota > Viridiplantae > Streptophyta > Magnoliopsida > Asterales > Asteraceae > Flaveria > Flaveria linearis. Next base: position 4,907,189 of record CM044018.1, on the reverse strand, counting down.
AATGGAGATCCTGTTATACTTGTGGTCAGCGCGGTCATATTTTGACTAATTGTCCTCGCAATCAGACACCAAGAATTAAGGTTGAGCTACACGACAAAGTATAAGTAGATTCAAAACAGCGTTCTAAAACTCCAGTTAGATCGAAAACACCTATTAGGTCTAAAACACCTTCTAGGTCTTTTTCGTCTCCACCTCGCCAAAGGCAAAACAGACAAGTCCCCGACAAGTCCGTGATGCCAGAGGTAAAACCTGTTTCTGAATCTAAACCATATGCTCAAACCGTAAATCAGTCTAAGCTTTACCACAAACAATCCTTTCACAGGGATGGTTTATGGAAAGCCAAGACAACTGGTGTGTCTGAAAACAAGGACAATCTGAAAGTTGAGATTCCACCCGCTGATAAAGGACAGGGGGTCGAATTCATGATGGTTGATTCCTCTGGGAAACCCAAGCCAGTCAAGGCTTGGGTCCCCCTCCTTAACTGATGATTTTCTCATATGTGCAGGTTGTCAGCTATAGTGCGTCTACAAATACATGGATAGTAGATAGCGGAGCTTCAAGGCACATGACAGGAAATAAGTCTCTTCTTTTCAATGTCAAACAAATTAAAGGGGACACGTTTCATTTGCTGGTAACAAAGGAGGATATATTACCGCTCAGGGCGAAGTAGGTAATGACAAGGTAAGATTTGACAAAGTCAACTTTGTTCAGCAGTTAGAAAACAATCTGCTTTCTGTATCTCAGATTTGTGACAAGGGATTCAAAGTCATGTTTGATAATCGCAAATGTTACATTCTGAAGAAAGAAATGGATATTCCAGAGGAACAGGTATTAATGTCAGCATCTAGATATAATGACTTATATGTTCTAGATATGTCAAATGCCTCTACTAGTTCTTCTACTGTTCAATGTTTCTTCTCTAAAGCTACAGAGAAGGACTCCATTTCGTGGCACAGAAGAATGGGACACATTAATCATCGGAAGATGAATCACCTGATTCATAACAACCTAGTTGATGGAGTTCCTGTCAAGAACTTCAAGCTTCCTGATTTTTGTGTCTCATGCAAGAAAGGAAAGCAAACCAGGAAATCTCACAAGACCAAGAATGTCCATTTATTGAGATACCCCTGGAGCTACTGCACATGGATCTTTTCGGTCCAGTTAGCACGAAGAGTATCGCTGGAGACTGGTACTGCTTCGTAGTCACCGATGACTACTCATGATTCTCGTGGGTGATGTTTCTGAAAGCTAAGTCAGAAACATTTGAGTCATTCAAAGTGCTGGTCACCACCCTGGAGTCACTTTACAAGCTTAAAGTGAGAAAGATTCGCTCAGATAATGGAACCGAGTTCAAGAATCAGTGGATGGATGCGTTCTGCAAAGAAAAGGGAATTGTTCATCAATTCACCTCTGCATACACTCCACAGATGAATGGAGTTACTGAGCGAAAGAACAGGAGTCTGATCGAGACAGCCAGGACTATGTTGGCAGACTCAAAACTGCCAGTATAGTTCTGGAACGAGGCCGTAGCTAACGCCTGCTACACACTTAATCATGTGTCAGTAGTGAAGAGGCACGGGAAGACTTGCTATGAGTTGCTACAGAAGCGTAAGCCAAACCTGGAGTATCTGGAACCTTTCGGTGCTCCTTGTACTCTTCTGAAGAAAGCTCAAGAAGGCAAGTTCAATGAAAAGCAGATCAGGGGATCTTTCTTGGATACAGTATACCCGACAAATGAGTTTACAACAACTCTACTGGTTAGGTAGAAGTATGGTGCAATGTTGACGTTCAACGTTTTACTATCCCCCCTGCTGGAAAAGGACCATCATCATTCTTCGACTACGATGGCTTTTTCAAATCATTCAATCTTCCTCAGATAGTTTCAGATGATGATATTGCTACTCAGATGATGCACGATGTTCTCAACTCACCGAATCTGGACACTAGCAATACCACTCCTGCAAATGGGTCATCGGGATCTGCCTCAGCCGATCAGACCGATAGTGAAGACTCCTCAGAGGATGAAGAAGCAACTGAACCAGCTCAGTCACCTAATGTTGATCAAGAAGGGAGCTCTTCAGCTGTTTCACCTGCATCTGGAAACACAAACACTGAACCTCCAGTCACGACTATGGACTCTGAAGTTGTCGTTCCTACAACTCCTTTGACTAGGATCAGTACAAGTCATCCGCCAGATGCTATCATTGGTGATCTCCACTCCGGCGTGCAGACTAGAAGTCGATTGTACACTGCTGATTACGCTGAAGTAATGGAAAAGGCTACGTGAAGGATGGAGCTTACAGATGTTTTGTCTCTCAAATTGAACCCAAACACGTAAGTGATGCCCTTAAAGATGAAGCATGGGTCAATGCTATGCAAGAGGAGTTGCTACAGTTCAAGAAACTTGGAGTGTGGACTCTTGTTGACCGACCCAAAGGAGTCAAGGTAATTGGTACCAAATGGGTACTAAAGTGCAAGAAGGATGACCAGGGTGTTGTTATCAGAAACAAGGCACGGTTGGTTGTTCAAGGCTTCAGACAAGTCGAAGGAATCTACTACAATGAAGTCTTTGCTCCCGTAGCTAGAATGGAAGCAATTCGTATCTTTCTAGCCTACGCCTCTTACATGAAGATCAAAGTTTATCAACTAGATGTTAAGAGTGCATTCTTGCATGGGGAAATCCGTGAAGAAGTATATGTAAGTTAACCTGAAGGATTTGAAGATCCTTATCATCGGGACAGAGTCTACAACTTAGACAAGGCTCTGTATGGGCTACATCAGGCTCCTCGAGCTTGGTATGAAAAGCTCTCCACCCATCTGTTGAAACATGGCTTTTGCAGGGGTGTGATTGACTATACATTGTTCATCAAAGAGAAGGATGGTGATTTGCTTTTGGTGCAGATTTATGTGGATGACATAATTTTCGGCTCAAGAAACGAAGGGTTATGTAAAGAGTTTGAATCTGTGATGAAGGCTGAGTTTGAGATGAGTGCCATAGGAGAAATGAAGTTCTTCCTAGGATTACAGGTGGACCAAACACCTACCGGCATCTTTTTGCATCAAACTAAGTATGTTGGTGACATTCTTAGTCGCTTTGATATGGACAATGTCACTGCAGCCGGTACCCCTCTCGCCACAAATCACGATATGGCTCCTGATGAGAATGGAGATTTGGTGGATGCCACCATGTATCGTGGGATGATCGGATCTCTCATGTACCTCACTGCCTCTCGTCCAGATATCATGTATGTAACATGTTTATGTTCCCGATATCAGGCAAAACCTAAAGTCAATCATCTGATTGGAGTCAAGAGGATTTTTCGTTATCTGAAGGGTACTCCAACACTGGGGTTGTGGTATTCTCATGATGATGACTTTGAGCTAACGGCGTATAGTGACTCGGATTACGGAGGCTGCATAATGAATTACAAGTCTACGTCAGCAGGATGTCAATTTTTCGGGAGAAGATTGGTAACTTGGCAGTGCAAGAAGCAGACATCAGTTGCTCTGTCTACCTATGAAGCTAAATACGTTGCCGCCGCCAGCTGCTGCTCTCAAATCATTTGGATTCAACAGCAAATGCGGGATTATGGTTTGCATTTCACTTCTACTCCTATCTATGTTGATAATTCTGCTGCAATTGCAGTAACTAAAAATACGGTTCAACATCCTAAGACCAAACACATAGGCATAAAGTATCATTTCATACGTGATTGCTATGAAAAACACTTAATTGATGTGGTCAAAATTAACACGGATTTTCAACGCGCTGACCTCTACACCAAACCTTTTGATAAACCAATATTTTTCTATCTGCTAGAGGTCAACGGGGTTAAAAAGAAAAGTGATGTTATATTAGACGAAACAGATACATAGTCTGACACCGTTTTTCTTTATTTTTCGTCTTTTATTTTATGTTATTTTTTTAATTTCCTAGTTGTTATAAAAATCCAAAAACACAAAAAGATTTTCTGTTTTAGAATTTAGGGGGAGATTAGGTTTAATTCAGTATTTATTTATTTAATAAAAAAAAGGGGAGGGGAAGGTGAGTAAAGCTGAAAAGGCAAAGACAACAAAACAGGAAATGTGACTCGACAAAAATTGGAAGATGATAGTACACAGGCATCGAGTTATTTGGAACAACAAAATGATGTTGAGATCAAAAATGTTAATTAACTTACTAAAAATGTAAAAAATCAGAGAAGTCTAAGTCTAACAAAATGGGAAAATGATAGTACGTTTGATTGTTACTGTAATTACACGGAGAAAGTTGATCTAGGGAGGTGCTAGTTCATTATATGATGTGTCAGTAGATTCAACACAATAGACAAGTAGACGTCATTGGTAAACTTAATCTAAACTAAATGGTTCAATCAACTGTGGGTTCCCATCTTATCACTGGTTAACACAATCAGCTCTTCCAATAAGGGATAACGAGCAAATAAATGCCACCAAAGGTGTGCAGATGACCACAAAAAGAGCAAAGCACGAAAAAAATTGAATACTAGCGTAATCAAGCTGATAACTTATGTTGTTGGTGCGCTATGTGCAAAAGAAAATAAGAAATGCTCTAACAAGGAGATAGGTTGTGTGCCTCTCTGCTGTGCGATGGCACTGACATGAGGATAAGCATAACCTACATATTGTAGACTTCATTGTTGTTTGTCGCCTCTCTGTTGTGCGATGGCACTGACCTGAGGATTGGCTTCTCTTTGAAAGATCTAAGAATAGTCTCTTCTTGTAAAATACCTAAAGACCGCTCGAAAGTCCATTAAGGAATACTGATTACCATATAAGCGTGGGATACTCAAATGTTGTTTGAAATAATATAACATAATTCATTACCAATGTGTGTCAAAAGTCTGTGTATGAATTTAAGTGGACAAGTATACTGACAATCGTCTTGTATGCACCGACTGAAGTTGACAATCAAAGTGTGTTACGTATCATATCAAACATGATTCCCAGTTAGTACTTAGAAGTCTTAGATCAGAACAAACTATGATATGTCATCATGAAAAGTGAAATCAACTCATAATGTTCCAAGTAATAATGTATATGCCTGTCTGATTCCAAATGAGTCTGTTCCTGACATAACGTCAATGCTAATAAGCTACACAAACCTGCCCTAACAAAAATCACAAAAAGATGTTCATTTTGTTCGTAGTTTAAATATTTTTAAATTGGTTAGTATTAGTGTGTCATTGTCGGACTGTGTGTATACTGTTATCTGTAAATGTCACTAAACGAGCTTAATGTTTATTTAAAATTGTTTCTGAAAGGATAAAATTATCACGTCTGAGGTGATAAGTTGGTTAAAAGGATCACGTCTGAGGTGATCGGGTGGTTAAATGGATCACGTCTGAGGTGATCGGGTGGTTAAATGGATCATGTCTGAGATGATCAATTGCACATAATGTTTTATCAAATGTTGAAGGAAAACTATGTGTCAATAACTGAAATGACTAAGATGGCACAAGTATAGCCCAATATCACAACTTCATCATGAGTATGCTCAGTCATACGAATGGGCTATACGATTGAACTCAATTGTAAGATTGGACCATGCGAATGAGCCCAGTCGGCCGATTGAAAGTGACCGACTAGGTCAAACGTGCGAATGGAGGTCAGTTGATCAAATTGAACTGGTCGATTGAGTGAATCGTACGACCCAGTTTCAATCGCACGAATGAATCATGCAATTAGACTCGGTCTTATGTCTTGATATTGAATCGGCCGAATGAAAAGAGCGAATGAGTCAGTCGGCCGACTGAACTGAGTCTGTCTATAAATAGACCCCTCAGTCGATCGCAGACATCATTCGCCCTTATATCCCCGATTCGCACCGATACTCTGCCGATTTTTCGTTTGAAGTTTAATCCTTGTGATATACGATTTCTGACCATTTGGATTTGTTACACAGGTAATACGCGACACAAGGACGAATCAGAATATCAAATTTGATACGAAATCCATCCACATTTGCCCTAAATGTTGAACTGTAACAAATCTGAACAACAAACTACCTTAATCACTCACAATGTTAAAAACAATGGATTAGGTGGTTTAGATACATGATTGCAAGTCTAATGAATATGAACTTAACGTTTAATTTAGCCATTTGATAAATCTGAGTTTGAAATGGAATAGTGTCTACGATGCGACTGGTCCCCCAGTATGAACTTCAATCGCCCGATTGAAAGAGGCGACTCATTCAATCGGCCGAATGGATAATGCGAATGGGTTGAGTCTGTCATACGACTTGTTCCCCAGAATGAACTTCAATCGCCCGATTGAAAGAAGTGATTCATTCAATCGGCCGAATGAATTATGCGAATGAATTCTTTCGGTCGACTAACTCAATCGAAGGTTCATTCAATCGACGAAACCCAGTCGCATAGTTCAATCGCACGATTGAACTAAACTGGTTTCTGATTTAGTCAAACTCTGTTTTACATGTTTCTAACGTGTGTTTGCTATTTGTTACAGGATTATGGCTAACCGTTGGTTGATTAATCCAAAGCACAACATTTGTGCTCACTTGGATTCCACCTCGAGGAATGGTGGTGAGTTTGTAGGGATTATTGACTTCTTGAGAAGATCTCGGATCTTCAAAGCTATACCAACACCGTGTACTCCCTATCAGTCATTACATCAGTCGTTTTGGGAGGGAGCTTTAGTTGACCGATTAGTGGAGCCCTACTGCATTCGAAGTTCTATCTTCGGTAGGGAGATTGTGATTACAGCCGCTGATATAAGGCGGGTATTAGGCTTTGGAGATGATGATTCTCACCCACTCAAGATCCACCCTCTTATAGTTCGTGGATGCTTTCTGAGGATTGGGTACTGTGGGGACATAAGCTCAGGTGTGCTGAACAAGAGCAACCTGAGCCCCCAGTACAAGTACTTAGCACATGTCATTCTAAAGTGCATCGCGTCGAGGAGGGGTGGTTTTGATGACTTGTCGGACCAGATTCAGAATGCCTATGTCGCATTGGTCCTCAACCACCCATTCAGCTTCTCCAACATGATATTCATGTATCTAATAGAGAACCTTGAGGCCAAGGGGAAAGAGGGGTTCTGCGTGTACCCCAGGTTTTTACAGCTCATATTTGATGAGAAGCTGCCCGACCTTCCCAAAGACAAGAGTGATGCTGTGCCTCTGGAGATTATGGATGACACCACCCTGGGTCGTATCAGGGTGTACAGAGGCAAGCAGGTAAAGCCAGTACTGAAGAGATTGATTGGGCATTTGGCCCAGGCTGATTATGTTGCCCCAGGGAGACGCAAGTGGCATCATGATGACAGTGGATCTGACACTGAGGTGATAGCTATTCCATCAGATGATTCTGATGATGATGACAGTGGTGATGGTGGAGATACAAGCCCCACTCCATCTAGGGCCACTACCACGGATATACCATCTCCACCACCCACCCACGATGGAACTGAGTCTGCTTGTTTTCATCAAGATTTTGTTATTGGTGAGGAGGAAGAGGAGTCAGAGGAGGAGCCCTTGACACGTACTGTGGGAAGCAAGGTTGTTCCCACAGAACATGGGCTAAGGGCAGTCGGTGAAGGCCCACGAGACTCAGGAGAGATAGCTACTGATCCGAGTTATGCACCGGAGTCAGCTAGCAGAATTATAGGGGGAGCATCCACTTCTACGGGAACGAGGAAGAAAAGGATGGCTCAACCCAATGGTCAAAAGAAGAAGAAACGTCGTCTCACCTTTGTTACCACTACCTCCACAGCCACACCATCCACCACCACAGCCCCCACACCATCCACCACCACAGCAACCACATCAACCACCACCACTACTAAACCTCCACCTCATACTCACATATCTACTACCACCACCACTGTGCCCCCCACTACATCATTCCCACCTCCTCCCATATTCACCACAGCCACCACAACCCACACCACGTCCCAAACACAACCCTCATCTGCACCCTCGAGCTCAGTTCTACCACCGGTCTCCGTGGTTGAGCAACTTACTGTGCTGAACAGCATGGTGCTCCAGCTGCTAGCCTCTGATAAGGCTAAGACGGCTCAGATTCTCTAGCTGCAAGAGCAAAGTTCTACACAAGCAGCTGAGATTGAGAGACTGAGGGAGTTGACATCTTCGCAAGCCCAGTTGATCACTGCACAAACTGATCAGATCACTGGACTGCTTCAACATGAGGCTGAGTCGGATGCATGGATTGAGAAGCTGGAGGCGGCTCACAAGACTCTAGTGCTAAGGCTGAAAGGCACTCAGAGTGAGCCCCTCAAGATCGGGGAAGGTGATGATGATGATGGTGAGGACGATGATGATGAAGATGACGACGATGATGATGATGAGAGTGATGACAGTGATGATGGTGATGAGAAGAAGGATGATGAGGGAGGTGAAGGAGGAGAGACCGCCGGAGACAATAGCGATGATGTAGCAGACGAAAGGCGTTCTAAACACCGTCAAGATCAAGGACCCTCTTTGTCTGCTCCAACTGAAGACACTCCGGAAATTCAAGACAAAAGTACTGTTTAGTTATTCATGTTTATGTATTTAACAGACCTTTGTATTTAAAATTATGTTACATTTATGTAATGAATGTTTATATCTTGTGTTAATGATTGTGTTTGATTACTAACTAACAAGTATTGTGTTGCATGTTTAAATCAAACAGATCCTAACTTTCAGAGAGATGAACATGATGTTGCTCCCCTCCAACAGGTCAAGTCTCAACTCACAATGATTCTTGATCTGCAGGGGATCGTCAGAAGGTCAGTGAGTTATACTCCTGAAGAAGGAGAAATTATTCACGACCTTACTGATGAGAAACTGGCTGACATATTTCGTCTGAATCCAGACGAAACTGTTAAAGATGCTCCAGTTTTTGATGATGCTGATGATGACGAACTCAAAGATGTTAAAGAAATTGAAATTGAAGACATCACAGATCAGCATTATCCAGAATACACTGATCAAGAGGGAAACGTATTTCCTGATCTGGTAAACAACCTTGACAGTGATATTCTGGATAAACTCAATGATAAGGAGAAAGGAGCAGAAGCCTCAACAAGCCAAGCTCAAGCCTCGGACGCCGAAGTTGACATTCGAAAGGCTGAATGGGCGGCTTGCTTCGCCGAGGTCCGAGCCCAACGTACTACAGCAACTCAGAGTACCTACACCAAGCTATACAAAGTAAAGAAGAATATGAAGGTGTCAAGGAAGATCATTGCTTGGGCTCATTTTGATGATCTTGGTGTATATGCAGTGAAGAGGGAGAGGGGAACTGAATACTTCAGATTCTCTCATGATCTGAAGACTCTCCCAGGTTTTGAGCTCAACCAGTTGGCACGACTAAAGCTTCTTTATGCTGATCCTAAGAAGATGTCTGGCTGGTTTGAGGCTGCATTGAAGAAGGAATATAGGACCAGATAGGTAAACTTCAAACCTCAGCAGGCTAGGAGGTACCTCAGAAGGTCTGAGGTAAGTCCCATCACTGGTCAGCCGAAGATAGTCCTGAAGTGGCGACCTCCGCGCACAATGTCTCGAATTCCACTGAGGGAGATGCCACAGGACTTTACCCCACACTTTAAGTGGTGGTACTATGACTGGCGCTCGGGAGAGGCAGTCATTATTTTGGAGAAGGACGGGTCGATGGAAGCAATAAGGGTGTTTGACCCAATGTGGCTTATCAACTTGTCAGCGTCTGATGTGTATACGCTGTATAAGTGGCCACTGTTTTTTGACACGCAGGATATAGTGCAAGCAATGCAGTTTCAGCATATCATACGACTATGCTTCGCACTGAATATCCATGTCGGGGTTTCACGAGAAGAAAGAGTTAAGAGATTTGAAGAATTCAAGAAAGAAGTCAAGGTCTAGATAGAACTAGGTCCAAGGGGGAGTTTGTTGATACACATGTCCCCAGTTCTAGTCTAGTGAGCTTAAATGTAATAGAACTTCTTCTTGTAACACATATGTAATGTTCAATCAAGCTAATGAGAATCTCTTCTATATACGTGTATTGGTGTTTAATGTTATATCTATCTATATTGTTTATTGTTACACACATATATGACAATGTTATATAGATTTACAGTTGTTAGACATAGTTCTAAACCATTAAAGGTTCATGAATGTGTTTAACTAAGTTATCTGATTCAGTCGCACGAATGGACCATGCGAATGGGCCAGTCACACGATTGAACCAGGAGATTGAGTCAATCGTACGATTGACTCATAAGACTGACCCAGTCGTCCGAATGAATCAATCGTATGACTCAGTCGCATGACTGAGCCAGTCGCCTGGCTCAGTCGTACGACTGATAGCTGTAACCTATAAATACCACTTAATTCGTGAAAAAAAACACTTCAAATACTTGAAACCCTAGTCGACCCAGAACATCCAGATCGTCCATTCCAAGTTCATAGAACGTCCCAGATCATTCCTATTCCATTCTTAACGTTTTCTAATCGTTAGGATTGATCTTGATTTCGTTCTCCCTGATTGGATCGCCAATCAAATAGGATTCCACATTATTTGATCTGGTACAATGAAGAATCAGTTAGTACTCCGTACGTACACGGTCCTAACAAACAACCTTCAGGGGACAGTTACCATCCCCAGCCGTTGGACTTAAATACCCAAATTCTCAACCTTGAATTCTATACTGATGAGGACTTAGGCTTCAGTGAGCACTATGAATCTCTCTATCCCTCACCTACTCAAAGAGAGAAGAGTGTCTTTGAATTTCCTATGTCTACCCCACATCAGTCACCCATTGCTGAGGTGGGTCCTTCTGAACATGTTCAGGGGATCCATATGGAAGAGGCTCTCACTTTTGCAAGTGATTACATCATTAAGACCTCAACCATGGCAACTCAGCCTATTGACACTTCATCTGAGGCTGTCAATGAGTAGAGGAAATCCAGCAGCCAAGAACCACACGCTGGTGATGAGAGTGAGGACTTAGGTCCAATTCTCTCATCCCCCCATGATTCTTCTGATGAAGATGAGGGGAATCTAAGACTAAAAGTGCAACAATTGACACAAACATGCACTTACTTAGTCTCAAAGGTTAGTCATATTGAGTTTCAAGTTACTACCTTACAAAATAGGGTCAATGATCAGCAACTTGCGATATCTTATCTTAAGGAAAAACTAGGTGGGAGACCTTTAAGAAGAGCTCAACCAGGAACACAAGATCCTGAGGATGTGGCTGACCTAACTCCTAGCTCACCTATACAAGAAGGTGATGCTACCAAAAAGGGGGAGAAAGTCACTACAATCACAGAATCTGGGAGTTCTTCAAGGAGTATGGACATTGAAGACTCACCATCCTCTCTTGTAACTGTACCTACTCAGCAACCTCCTCAAGTTCACATTGATGTGAACATCCTAGACTGCTTGTTTCAAAGTCTCTTTAGGGAGGGTGTATCAAGGTAAGAAGCTGAAGAAGATAGACCAAGTCAATCAGGTAATATCATTGGTCAAATGGATGTTGAGGCAGACCCTGAGATTAGCTTCAAAGGGAAAACCTTTACTGAAGGCCCAGTGATAGAGCCCGAAAGTCTTGTCTTACAGTCAACTGATGAAGTGACAGAAATTGAAACACCTGTCACCACAACAACTACTTCAGCAACTCAACCCCTCAGTGAAACACCTGCTGGTGAAGGTGTATCATAGTCTCTCTCTGGCCAGAGCTTGGATGCTACACCAAGCAATGAAGGCCAAAGCTCTCTCCACCCTGTGTCACAAAGGTCTGTGGGTGACATGGGGAAAAGGGTTCTAACCCCTGAGGAGATTGAGGAGGAGGAAAGAGAGAGAAAGAGGAAGCTAAAGGGAGTAAGTTCCACTGGGTCTTCAAGCTTCATGCAAGCTGCAATCAGGGCTGCTCACAGACCAAACACTCAAGATGATGAGTTGAGGGCAGTCAGGATTACTTATCTACAGACCAGGAACTATGACATAGATGAGATTATCTCTCTCCCCTTAGAGGAATTAAATGATCTGGCTGACATGGAAATGTCAAGAGAAAGGAAGGAAGCTGAAGATGCAAGAATTCTTCTTAAGATCAAAGAGAAGAAAAGACAACAAAGATTATACAAGCATATTCCTACTCTCTCGCCAGTTCAAGAAAGTCCTGTGCAAGAGGCTGTGGCTGCTACACAAGAACCTTAGGTAGATAAAGAAACAGATAAACAAAGAATGATAGACTACCTGAGTGCCACAGGCTTCTACCAGGCAGAAGCACTTCTTCCTTTGTCCTTTGAGTACATTGAGTTTGAGTATCTCAAACAACTTGAACTTCAAGTACTCAAAGAGCAGAAGTTAACAAAGAAGAAAATAAGGGAAGAAGCTGCTAAGTCAAGAGCTCTCATTCAGAAGAACTTGAAAAAGTCTGATGATAGACAAAGAATGATGAGCTTCTTGAAGCTGTATGGATTCTCTGGAAGGAGACTTGGCCCTATGTCTCTATCTACTATGGATGAGCATACCAGGGTGATCAAGCAGAAGATCAAGAGTGGAGAGCTTGCTGACTTGCACACTCCTCCAAGTCAAGCTCTACCTTAAGTAGAGGTTAAGTTTGAACAACAAGAGACAACTCAAACTAAACCTCCAGCTTTATCTTCTGATCCACAGCAGGATCAAAGGCCAGCCTCTTCAACTATTGACCAACAGCAAGGTCAAAGGCTAGCCTCAACATCTGACCCACAACATGGTCAAACTCCCTCTCCTTCTGAACCTGTGAGGGAGGAACACCCAACTGAGGGAGGAACACCCAACTAAGGAAGACACAACTAATCTACAAGGTGCTGCAGGCTAGTCTTCTCAGTTAAAGACTGCAAAGAGGAAGAAGAGGATGGCTTCTAAATCTGATGCAAAGAAGAAGAAGAAGTCAAAATCAACCTCCTCTGATCCTTAAGATGATTCAGAACATCCTAAGGAAGTGCAAGAAGAGAAAGCCAAATCATCTCCAATTCAAATGGCCCCTCTTGCATCAGGAAGACCCATCTTATCCTTGACTTACTCAACTAATCCAGAGAGATGGCATGTAGTCAGAGATCAAGGTGAAGTAAATGTCTACTCTTGGGAAGACCTCTTTAGTTTACCTCTGCATGATCTTTTTGACATAAGAAGATACTTCATAAGTCTGAGTGATCCTGACCCTCTAAAGAAGAAAGGAATGGTCATGATCATGTTAAGAACTGTGAACTGCTGAATATCTTCAAGTGTTTTGGTAGCATTAGCCTAGGGGGAGTTTATAAGGATTCCTAGAAGTCTGATGCAGCCAAAACACTCTTGTAACTATCTACTGATCATAACAACTGAAGAAGACATCAGCTGAAGACAACAGCTGAAGGTAACAGCTAAAGGTAACAGCTGAAGACAACAACTGAAGTCATCAGTTGAAGACAAAAGCTGAAAGTCATCAGCTGAAGACAACAGCTGAAGCTAACAGCTGAAGACAACAATTGAAGTCAACAGCTGAAGACAACAGCTGAAGGTAACAGCTGAAGACAACAGCTGAGGACAACAGTTGAAGACATCAGCTGAAGATATCAACTGAAGACAAAGTCTGAAGATAGTTTTCAGTAGTTGTCACAACAACTAAAGAAGTACTCTTCAGTAGTTGTAATGATCCTCTTTCAGTAGTTATCACAACAGCTGAAGAAGTATTCTTCAGTAGTTGTGATAGTCTTCTTTCAGTATTTTCATGTAATGATCAAGTCTTCCTGCATGCTGCACAGAACATGAAGTAGTATTGCTACGAAAGTTTTACACCACTTCAGAAACATTTCAAGTGTAAAATCTTTCAAAGCCAAGACCAATATCTTCTGAAGCCAGAAATGAAGTCTTCCTTAGCTTTAAGACAAAGTCTTCTGAAGCCAAGAAACCAAGACAGATTCTTCCGAAGACTTTTATCATACATGCTTTTATCTGATGTACTTTTTCTGAAAAGCTGAACCACTTTGCCGCTGCCCACTCTGGTTGGTCACCAACTTATATGAGTTGGTGAAAAGGTCCATGCTTTAGGAAAACTGTACATTGAGGTCTTGGGTCAAATCTTTCTACTTTATGTACTTTTATCCTTTTTGTAATATATTAGGATGTGCGCTATGGCATGTCATAGTCACTAGCCAAAAGGCAATCTGCCTTTTGACTCTACATGGATTGTGTTGTCTAGTTCATGTATCCAGTCGGCCTTTAAAGTATGGTCGTCTGTAGGTTGTAGTATATAGTATCTCAAAGTCTTGTAATGTATGTATGCTGAATACTTGTAACTTTGAATTTGAGAAACAATATACAACATCCTTGAAAACCAACCACTTGTGTTGTTATCTTGTTCTTTCTTTCTGAGTTTACTTTTGTGTTCTTAGCTTCATCATAACCGGTTCCCCATTTGATCTGTTAAGTGTTCTAATATACTCTCCTCATTGTGTTGTTGTGTTGTAAGTGCTAACCCTTTACCCGGTCCTGCAGAGGCCGTGATGACGGAAATGCGTCACTTACTCTTCGTTATTTTGGCACGCCTTGCCGGAAAATCAACACCACCACCACACCTTCATCTACATCCAACACCAACACTAACACCGTCCCTTAAACTGGTTACACCACCTTCGGATCCATCACCACCAACCAATGATCTCATGATCAACACCGCAACGCCACCATCACCTTCGATTCGAGTCTAAAATTATTGATTCGAATTTTCAAATTCGAACTATATTAGATTCGAAGTCTAATTATCAAATTCAAATCAAATTGCGAATTTGTGGGAAAATATTCATATGAGAGAATAAGAATTAAAAGTTCAAAAAATATATAAATCTAAAATTTTAAAGGGGTAACTTTGTAAAATAGTAACCAACTTTCAAAAGTGTTCCAATTAAGTAACTCATGTTTTAAAAGTGTTCTAGTTAAGTCACTCATTTTTATATTTTATATAAATTAAAAGTCTTAACATGTTTTTTAGCATGTTATACTTTTGGTTACAATTAGAAAATATTTTTTTCTATCTTTTGATGCTGATATGAAACGTTGACGTAAATTTAAGGTACTTTTTTTATTTTTTTTTCATATTAACATGTTTTTTATTATTTAATATACTTTTATATATTGCAAATTCTGACCACCATGTCTTCTTTACCGTTACTTACTTGACATAAAAAAATTTAATGATGACTCGATTTGTTCATTTGATGGTCCAATTTGAGAAAAATATGCATGAGTGACTAAATTAGAACACTTTTAAAACTTGGTTACTATTCTGTGATATTTTTCCAATTTGAAATCCTAATTGGTATCTTTTAACTTATTTAAAACTTAAAATATATTGTATATTATACTTATTTATTTATTTTGAGCATTTGAATTGGATATTTCGGATAAATTTTAAAAATATTAATTATTTGCTATATAAATACGAATCAAATAAATTCAAATTCGATTCGAATTCAAAATCTTTTTTTCAAATACAAATCGAATTCGACACCTGTTTGAAAATTTTGGATTCGATTGGAGTTTTACTTATCTTTTTTGAATTCGAATCGTGTTTGGAAATTTAAAAACTTGACTTACTCGATTCGATTAACACCCCTAGTGGTCAGTGGCTTAATCATTGAGTCATTGTATAGCAGATAGGAATCGATCACCCCAAAAACTGTCGGAGTTCAAACTTTAAAAACTTATCTAATCATTGAGTCATTGTATATATAATATATGTGCATGTTATTGTTGAATCATCATAAAGCCACCCCTAGTGGTCAGTGGCCTAATATATGTTATTTGTAATATCAAGTCATTATGTAATATTAATTAGATCATTGTGGTTAATATTGATTATTTTGTTACGCATTGTGTTCTTTAAAAATGATGATTTTTAAATAACATAATGCTAAAAATGTAATTTTTTATGTCTTTCAGTTCATTGTGTATCCCTAATCAGGTGATTGTTTAGTTCTCATCAATCAGCTTGATGTGTCTATTGCTAATCATCAAATCTAGTGCTAGTTATTGTGTTACCCATTGTGTCTAACTTTAACTATTGTGTTTTTTAATATGGTGGTCTTCAAATTACATAATACTGAAAATGTAATTTTTTTTAATTTTTTTTCGAGTTTATTGTGTAATCCTGATCAGGTCATTATGTAATACTAATCAGGTTATTATGTAATTCTCGTCAAGTAGCTAATTGTGGCTATTGCTAATTATTGAGTCTGGTGTTGGTCATTGTGTTACCCATTGTGTTGGTCATTGTGTTACCCATTGTGTCTAATATTTACTAATGGGTTATGCATTGTGCTTTTTAAAATAATAATTTTCAAATAACATAATGCTAAAAATGTAAATTTTTAACGTTTTTCGGTTTATTATGCAATCCTGATCATGTAATTGTGTAATACTCGTCAAAGCAGCTCATAGTGTTTATTGTTAATAATCGAGTCTAGTGAGTTTCATTGTATTACCCATTGTGTTTAATGTTGACCATTTTATTTTTTAAAATGATGATTTTTAATAACACAATAATAAAAAATATAAACTTTTTTATGTTTCAAGTTCATTGTGTATTAATAATCAGATAATTGTGTGTTACTAATAAGATAATTGTGAAATACTCATCAATTCAGAAGATTGCACAATGACTTAACGAAGTTACAAAATGAGTTAAAAAATATTGTTTTCTTATATCAACACTATACGTGTTTTTTAAGAAAAATGCTCGTTTTTATGGTGTAATATTTAACAAAAAAATAATATCACATGTAAATTTATGAAGTTTTTTAAAAAAAGATGGAACTTGAGAAGGGTAAATATTATCGATTTTACCCACAACCTAATTTTGACTAAAAGAACACATGCCAACATCTTAATACTTCTTACAATTTTTAGTTTTAGAACACTTTATATTTGAATTTTATCTAATTATAAATGTTCTTTTAGTAAATGTAGATCTAGCACATTCTAGTGAGCATATGTTGACGGAGCTTAGGTGGCGATGAGATTAACGGCCTAAAAATGTCATGTGGCTCCAAGATATTTTATTTATTAGTATTAACTAGTTTAGAAACACGCGTAGTATATGGGTTCAATAAAAATATTATTTAATAGTTATTTATTAATATTTAAAAATAAAAAAATAACCTTTTTGAGATAAAATATTATTAAAATTACGTATAATAGTTAATTTAGGTAATAAAACAATAATAATAAAATTTCAAACTTTCATATTTAAAAAAAATTTCTTTAAATTTTTTATACACTTCAAATTGTTTTCAAATATACTTTTTTAAAAATTGTTATTGTTTTTAAAGGTCCTCTGCATTAAAACCTTCATATTTCATAAAACTTTTGTTGGTACACATGTCCCTAGTTCTAGTTCTAGTGAGCTCAAATGTAATAGACTTTCATATTGTAACAGTTATGTAATGTTTGATATATGAAATGAAAACTTTTTTTTGAATGTTTATTGGTTGTTGAATGTTATATCTATTAATATGATTTATTGTTACACGCTTATATGAACATGTTATATAGGTTTACAGTTGTTAGACATAGTTCTGTGTCATTAAAGGTTCAGGAATATGTTTAACTAAGTATCATGATTCAGTCGCACAACTGGACCATGCGAATGGGCAATTGTACGACTAAACCAGGTGATTGAGTCAATCGTACGATTGAGTCATAAGACTGACTCAGTCGTATGAATGAATCAATCATACGACTCAGTCGCATGACTGAGCCATACTCAGTCGCACGAATGAGAGCTGTAACCTATAAATACCAATTAATTCATGGAAAAACATAACACTTCAAGAATTATCAACCCTAGCCGTTCCTGTTCATCCAGAGAGTCCCTTCCAACTTCATAGAACGTTTCTGATCGATTCTAATCAATTCTTAACGTATTCTCATTGTTAGTTTTGATCGGATTAACGTTATCCCTGATTGGATCGCCAATCAAATAGGATTCCGCACTATTTGATCTGGTTTCACGTAGAATCAGTGAGTACTCCATCCGTACACAGTCCTAACAAGTGGTATCAGAGCTTTGGCTCTTGATTCTTCGTGGATTCAATCGTGTTTTTGCAAAAAGTCAACGTTTTTAGCCAAAAGATTCGTTCTTTCTGCATAAAATCCAGTTTTTACGAGTGCATGTGTTCAAAAGTTAGTCTTTTTCAAGTTTCAGCCGATTAGGGTTCTCAAAATTGTGTTTTTGGGTTGAATTGCGTGAAAAGTTTGAAAAATTTCGAAGTCAGCAGTCTCAGTCGCACGATTAACTCAATCGCACGACTGAACTCCATTCGCTCAGCTCAATCGCACGATTGGCCCAATCGCTTGTTCAATCGCACGATTGGCCCAGTCGGTTTGTCCATTCGCACAACTGTCCTAGTCGTCTGTTTAGTCACACGACTAAGCTCAATCGCCCAGTTGAGTCTCAGTCTTACCCCGGTCGCATACCCAGTCGTATACACAGTTGGTTTTCAAGTTAAACACTAATTTAATATGGACACTCAGAACTTTGCACTCTCAGCACGGAAGGACTCCAGGATCCAGAATCTATTGCTCTTGGAGAATGAGATCGGGAACCATAACAAACCACCAAAACTTCTGTCTCTTGACTATTATCCTCAATGGAAGTAACAGTTTGAGATTCATCTGAATGGAGTAGACACAAACCTATGGAACACTATTGAGACTGGCTACACTTTGCCTGTTGGTGCTGACGGTGTTCCACTGACACTAAGTGGTTTGACTGAGGCACAAAAGATTGCATACAATACCGAGAAGAAGGCCTACGCGTTGTTGACACAGTCTATTCCTAAAGACATCTTCCATTATTTTCAGAACACAAGTAGTGCAAAAAGTTATGGGAGGCTCTTGAGAAGAGATATGAAGGTAATGCAACACTTAAGTCACTGAAGGCGAAAGCGTTGAAGAAAGAATTTGATAACTTCTCTTCTATTGGGAATGAAAGTTTGGATGATGTGATTGACCGCTTTTATCATTTGATGAGTGAACTGCACACTCATGGGGTTAAAACGTCCATGGAAGACAAGGTGGCAAGCTTGGCTGATGGGTTACCTGATAAGTGGGATTCATTTGTTTCCACTTTGAGACATAATGCTGTGTTGGAGACTTTGGACATAAACGACTTTATTATGAAGTTGAGGGAAGAAGAGGTTCGTAATAAGTACAAGTCTAAGAAGGGTAATTACACTCAGAATCCTTCTCTCTACAATGTGACTCCTACTACAGCGTCTTCGAGTGCACCTCTGCAGACTGCTTTCGTGTCTAACATATTCGCTTGCACTCCAAGTACTCCTCAAGCTGTGAAACAGGTAGATCATCAAGCGTCCAATTCAATGCTCCCGAAATTCAATCGACGAAGTTAAATACAGAGAATTTGGGCAACGTAACTGTTGAAGTTGCTAAGGAGCACATGGATCTACTTGCTGCTGTGGTACATTCTTACGATGGGTTAGTTGCAGGAAAGATTGGAAATTTCCACTTAGCAGATGAAGATTATGAACAGGTTGATGAAACAAAGCTTGAACGGATGGATATAATGTGGGCTCTCGCTAGTGCTGTGCGTAGAGCAAAGAAATTTGTTAAAACGACGGGATAGAACCTGGTGGCGACAAAAGATACATCATTTGGATTCGACAAGTCAAAAGTCACCTGCTTCAACTGCGGTGAAAAAGGACATTTCAAGCGGGAGTGTGTCAAACCGAAGAAGACAGGCAATGGCAACCCGTTTTCATCATTTAACAGGCCGGATAAAGACAAGACTCTAAAGTCAACGTCAACCAGAAATGACTCCAAAGCAATGGTAGCTCAGGGTGATGAAGGCCAAGACTAGTCTTTCCGTTTCTTATCTGATGGTGAGGCTAACATTGCATCAGTTGATGATCTGAACGAAGACTCAGCGAGTGAGGGGGAGAACTCAGTTGAGCTTGATACTGCTGATATGGATGAGACCTTGGCTGTTGTTGATCAACTCGTGGAGGATGAACTAAATGCTGAATCTATAGCACACCAGGAACCCTAGACTGCTTTCATGGTTGGCCCTTCTACATCTGCACAGGTAGAATCGAAAGATGATCTCTTTGACAAATATGCATGTGTTGAATATGATAAGTTTAGGGAAAGCATTGATTTGAAATTTGCTAGGTTATTAGGACATAATGATAACTTAGTAAATGATTTAAAACTGTGCACTGAGACTAATAGAGTATTAAAGCAAAATGAAACTTGTTTTAAGGAGAAAATTGACTTGCTCAATAAACAACTAAAAGAGACTAAAGTTGTTGCCTTCAACCAAGAAAATGACAAAAAGTTTTACTTAAAAACAATTGAGGAAACCAAAAAGGACAGAGCTGTTTTACAAGTTGAAAATGAGTCCTTAAAGCAAAACTACATAGTTTAGCTAGTTCCTCTCACATTTTGAAAAACTTGGTTAAAGAAAGAAACAACGGGGAAGGGCTGGGCTATAAGGTTATGCCTCCACCACATGAGATCCTCCTGAACACAAAACAACGACCTGTTAATAATAATCCAATAAAGGACATGTGGTGACTACTCCTCTGGTAAGTGATCCGGACACAGCAGTTAAACCTGCTCTCCGGTCACTGATCAGAAGACATCAACTTCAGGCATATCGGATAAAACCATCATTGAGAATAGGGTGGAAGAGAATGTTTAAGCATCTCTTGGGTTGGGTTCGAAAACTGCTGTCACACAACCCAATATTTCAAAAACCACTAAGTCAAAACCGGTTAAGCAAGATAACAATCATCTTCAAAGACAAAGTAATCATAATGTTAAACAAGTAAAATTTGTCAAAGAAGGTGAAAATCAAAAGGATGAGACAAAAAAGCCCATACCTGTAGTGTGCTCCCCACCCCAAAAGAGATCTCCTAGCCCTATTGAGAGGAGATCATGCTATACTTGTGGACAAAGAGGTCACATCTCTTCAAACTGTCCTTGCTATCAGACACCTAGGATTAAAGTTGAACTAGATCAAGATGTTAAACAGGTTTCTTCAATACAGAGATCTAAAACTCCTGTTAGATCTAAAACTCCTGTTAGGCCTAAAACTCCTGCTAGGTCTTTTACCCCTTCCCAACACCACAGACAACACAGACAAGTCACTGGAAAGTCTATGATGCCTGAGGTGAAACCTGGTTTTGAAACCAAACCTAAAGGTCAAACAGTAAATCAGTCATCGGTTTACCATAAACAATCCTTTCACAAGGATGGTCTGTGGAAAGCTAAAACATCGGATGTGT
Organism: Flaveria linearis; assembly: GCA_024085815.1. Classification (NCBI taxonomy): domain Eukaryota; kingdom Viridiplantae; phylum Streptophyta; class Magnoliopsida; order Asterales; family Asteraceae; genus Flaveria; species Flaveria linearis. Next base: position 4,885,897 of record CM044018.1, on the reverse strand, counting down.
CTGATAGTGTTGATAAGCTGAAGGATGAGGTCTCTCCAACTGCTAAAGGTCAGTGGGTTGAGTTTGTGATGTGTGATGCCTCTGGGAAACCCAGCCAGTCAAGGCTTGGGTCCCCCTCCTTAACTAATTATTTTCTATTGTGTGCAGGTTGTCCGCTATAGTGCTTCTACCAACACATGGATAGTTGATAGCGGAGCATCCAGGCACATGACGGGAAATCAGTCTCTCCTTTTCAACGTCAAACAAATTAAATGGGGACACGTTTCTTTCGCTGGAAACAAAGGAGGATACATTACCGCACAAGGAGAAGTAGGTAATGGCCAGGTAAAGTTTGATAAAGTGAATTATGTTCAACAATTAGAAAACAATTTGCTTTCAGTTTCTCAGATATATGACAAGGGCTTCAAAGTGATGTTTGACAATCGGAAGTGTTACATTCGAAAGAAGGAGATGGAGATTCCCAAGGAGCAGGTCTTAATGTCAGCATCAAGATACAATGATTTGTACGTCTTGGACATGTCTAATGCTTCTACTACTGAGTCGACTGTTCAGTGTTTTTTTTATCAAAAGCAACAGAGAAGGAGTCTATCTCATTGCACTAGAGAATGGGACACATAAATCACAGGAAGATGAATCATCTGATTTATAACAACCTAGTTGAGGAAGTTACTGTAAAGAACTTCAAACTTCTAGATTTTTGTGTCTCATGCAAGAAGGGAAAGCAGACCAGGAAGTCTCATAAGACCAAGCATGTTAACTCTATTAAGATGCCCCTGGAGCTACTGCATATGGATCTATTCGGTCCTGTCAGCACCAAGAGTATCGCTGTAGATTGGTACTGCTTTGTAGTCACAGATGACTACTCACGTTTCTCCTGGGTGATGTTTTTGAAAGCTAAGTCAGAAACATTCGAATCGTTCAAGGTGCTCATCACAACACTGGAGTCCCTCTACAAACTGAAGGTGAGGAAGATATGTTCAGACAATTGAACTGAGTTCAAAAATCAGTGGATGGATGCTTTCTGCAAAGAAAAGGGAAGTGTTCATCAGTTCACCTCTGCATGCACGCCACAGATGAATGGAGTTGCTGAGCGGAAGAATAGGAGCTTGATCGACACTGCTAGGACTATGTTGGTAGATTCAAAACTGCCAGTATAGTTCTGGAATGAAGCTGTTGCCAATGCTTGCTACACGCTTAATCGTGTGTTAGTAGTCAAGCGGCATGGGACGACTTGCTATGAGTTGCTTCAGAAGCGCAAACCTAACCTGGAGTATCTGGAACCATTCGGAGCTCCATGCACATTATTGAAGAAAACTCAGGGGGGAAAGTTTAGCGAAAAAGCAGATCAGGGGATCTTTCTTAGATACAGCATACCAGACAAACGAGTTTACAACAACTCAACAGGTCAGGTTATAGTATGGTACAATGTTGATGTACAATGATTCACCATCCCCCTGCTGGAAAAGGTCCGTCGTCTTTCTTCGACTATGATGGATTTTTCAAATCATTCAACCTTCCTCAGATAGATTCAAATGAAGAGATTGCTGCTCAGATGATGCACGATGTCCTAACTACACCGAATCTGGATACCAGCAATGTGACACCTGCTAGTGGTGCTTCGGGATCTTCAGCAGCTTCTCAGGACGTGAGTGATGATTCATCAGAAGATGAAGAAGCAGTTCAGACCAGCAACGAGCATAATGTTAATCAAGATGGAAGCTCAACAGATGCTGAACATGCATCAGGGAATCCGGATACTGAACCTATCATGATAAATCTGGATACTGAAGTTGTCGTTCCTACGACACCTGTGACTAGGATCATGTGAATCATCCCCCGGAGGCTATCATTGGGGATCTTCACTCCGACGTGCAGACAAGAAATCAGTTATATTCTGCTGATTATGCTGCAATTATAGAAAAGGGCTACATGAATGACGGGGCTTTCAAATGTTTTGTTTCTCAAGTCGAGCCCAAACACGTAAGCGATGCCTTGAAGGATGAGGCCTGGGTCAATGCTATGCAGGAAGAGCTGTTACAGTTCAAGAAGCTTGGAGTGTGGACACTTGTTGATCGGCCCAAAGGAGTTAAAGTGATTGGCACCAAATGGGTGCTACGCTGCAAGAAGGATGACCAAGGTGTTGTTATCAGAAACAAGGCACGTTTGGTTGTTTAAGGCTTCAGACAAGTCGAGGGAGTCGACTATAATGAAGTGTTTGCACCTGTGGCTAGAATGGAAGCAATCCGTATCTTCCTAGCCTATGCATCTTACATGAAGATCAAAGTCTATCAACTAGATGTAAAGAGTGCATTCCTTCACGGGGAAATCCTTGAAGAGGTCTACGTCAGTCAACCCGAGGGATTCGAAGATCCTTATCATCAGGATAGAGTCTACAAGTTGAACAAGGATCTGTACGGGCTACATCAGGCTCCTCGAGCTTGGTATGAGAAGCTCTCCACCCATCTGCTGAAACACGGGTTTCACAGGGGTGTGATTGACTGCACGTTATTTATCAAAGAGAGAGATGGAGATTTACTGATGGTGCAAATTTATGTGGATGACATTATCTTCGGTTCATGAAACAAAGATCTATGTAAAGAATTCGAATCTATGATGAAGGCAGAATTTGAAATGAGTGCCATAGGAGAAATGAAGTTCTTCCTGGGATTACAGGTGGATCAAACACCTACCGGTACTTTTCTGCATCAGACTAAGTATGTCGGAGACATTCTTAGTCGATTTGATATGGAAAATGTCACTGTTTCCGGTACCCCACTCGCCACAAATCATGACGTGGCACCTGATGAGAATGGGGATTTGGTGGGTGCCACTATGTATCGTGAGATGATAGGATCTCTCATGTATCTCACTGCCTCGTGTCTAAATATCATGTATGCCACATGTTTATGCTCCAGATATCAAGCCAAACCGAAAGTAAATCATCTGATCGGGGTGAAAAGGATTTTTCATTATCTGAAGGGTTCTCCAACACTGGGGTTATGGTATCCTCATACCATGGATAAAGCTTCATCAAACGATGCGGCAGTTAGAGTCCTTACCAAATCTTATCGAAATGGTATGTACATATATGTTAGATGTTTGGCTCACATTCTTAACTTGATTGTATAGGAAGGGTTAAATAAATAGGGTAAAATCATTAATGATATTTGTAACGTTGTTAAGTATGTAGGTCATCATCTGCTAGGCTTCACGCCTTTGAAACATGTATGCGAAAGAAAAAGTTAGAGACAGAGGCCATGTTAAGTTTGGATGTATGCACAAAATGGAATGGTACATACGAGATGCTAAGGAGGGCACATGACCTATGAAAAGCTTCTGAATTATATGGTCCTAGGAATAGTGAATACTGAAGTGAGTTGGATGTTGTGACCAATGGAAGTGATTGGTTGGTTACTAAAAATTGGCTAATTTGGTCTATGTAACACCCGGTCATTTCTTTTATGAAGAAAGAATAAAAGTAAAGGAAAAGAAAGGAAAGGTAAGTTAACCAAAGTGAAGGGGTTAGAAGTGTCAAAATGGCAAAATGTCAAAAAGTTGGTACAAAAGTGGGCATGGCCGCCCACTCTTGCCTGCACACTTCTTTCATTCTATTCTAGAGAGAGAGAGAGCAGAAAACTCTCAGAAATTTTAGAAAAAGCAAGAAATTCGAAGTTTTTGGTAAGAATTCTTGGTCTTGTGATGTTATAAATAGTTCTAGTCTCGGTTATGTGCTTATATGTTTGTGTGGGTTCGGGTGTGTGTGTTCATGGTAGGTTTTAGGTGTTAAAAACATCTGAGAAAGTTCAAGAGAAGAGTTTAAGTTCGAAAGCTGCTAAGGTGAGTTCTAGACCCCGTATTTTACTTGTTTTAAACATTTTGGGGTTGAAAATGTATGCAAAACTATGTTTACTAAGTTATTTGAATACCTGTATGTGTCTATGTATGAATGATGATGTTTCTATGATTGTTATACGATAGCTATGCTTTAAATAGTGCTACTAAGCCTAAAACATGTAAGAAAAAGGATTGGGATTTATTATATGTAAGAACAGGCTAAACAGGTTGCCCAACCACCCAAACAGTACTCCCAACCGTCTGAAATTTGCCATAGAAAATGCTAAGCAAGCCCAAACGTCTAAACAGGGCCCAACCGCCCAAACAGTGCCCCAACCGTCTAGAAATGCCTTAGAAAATTTTATGTGCAAGCCCAACCGCCTGAACAGTGGCCCATGCGTCCCAATAGTGACCATGCGTCTGGACCTCCCATGCGCCTAAGTGACTTCATGCGTCTGAGAGGCCCATGTGTCCGAACAGGGCCCATGCGCCCACACAGGGCTCATGCGTCCAACACTTAAAATTTATTTTTCAGGAATTTTATGGGAGTCTATACAATTAGGGTTTGGAACAAGGTTTGACTAGGGTTAATAAATGCTTATTTCCATGCATAATCATGATTGTCTTTATGATTCCTTATTATTATTATTATTATTATCATTACTGTTATCTTTATTAGTATTGTTATTAATATCTTTAATATTGTATGACTTTACGTGGTATGTATATGATTGTAACGTAAAGTATTATCATTAATAAAGTGAAAGATTAATGATGAAGAAAAGTGGAACGTAAATGAATGAATGAAAGTCTTGCAAGCAAATGTATGGAGGTGCACGGCCTTGTTGTCGTTAGCTCAACTGTGATGCGGGTTAGCTACCCCTAAGGATGCACACAGGGTCAATCATTGAGATTGACAATGAGGTGAGCGACCCTGTTGTCTCAAAAGACTCGAATAAAGTGCAATTATTGAGATTGCTAGTGAGGTGAGCGACCCTGTTGTCGCAAAAGACTCGGAAAGATAATGATAAAAGTATGAAATGAATGAAAAAATAAATAAAGTTACACCTTGTATGTACGACGTGTGCTCATGTATGGAAGTAAAAAGGAAAGGTTTTATGAAAAGAGTATTTTTCATATAACAACTACACAAGGAATTTTTAATACTTTTAAAACGAGAACTCACTCAGCAACACTGACTTTTATGCATTTTCAGTTGGCAGGTAAATTGTTGCTGAGGATGGCACGTGGGTGAATCTACTCGGTGGGGCATGACTAACATCCATTCTCACATGATAATATTGTTGTTTTGTAATGCAACTGGACAATTCTTTGGTAATCTGATTAAACCAGGGTGTATTGCTTAACAACAGTGTTTATAATGAAATGAATGGCTTTTGTTAAAACTAATTTCGCTGCTTAAATTTGTAATATGTCACGTTTTATGTAATTACTACAGTGAATGACCAACTGTAGGTCTCCGGGAACAGGGCGTTACAAGTTGGTATCAGAGCCAAAGTTTAAGTGAAATGGGTAAATATTTTCAAAAGAAACCTAAACTTAAACTGAAACTGGGATAGAAAGAGAGATGTCAGCCCAAGTAGCTACGTGTCATCAGGTATTCATTTTCTTGAAGTTAATCAGTATTATGTGCGTGTGCTATTTGACTTATGTGTTCTTAGTAGATTTAGATACTGATATAATCATGACAGGAAATGCTTAGGGTGTGAAGAGTAAAAGTAAGTGGCTAATCACAACTGTCCACTGTAATTAGGGACTTACTATACTTGACATAAACCGAGCCATTTCCTTGAATGACCGTGTTAGTGTTTGAATCTTATAGCATCTAGGAAATGGCTGGACAAAATCTGCCACGGCTGCTGGAGGCAGAGGTCGGCTACGTGTAACTAGGAGCAGTGCTAAGGCTCCTGAGACGACTCGTGAGAACCCTAAAGTTCATGGCCGAAGCAAGGAAAACGAGAATGCTAGCCTGAACGCCTCAGCTAGGGAGGCGATTGCTGATGAAGTGCACCAGGTCATGCAGACAGTTTTAACCTCTATGGTGGCTGAAGTCATCAGGGCTGTGAGAAGCGAGGAGAGAAAGGAGAAGGAGAATAGGAAGGGATCAACGGGCAAGGGGAGCAGAGGGGAGGAGGAATGACTAGAGCCTAAGACAGTGCTGTCGGACGAGGAAGAGGACGATGTAGTGGGGGTGACTACCAAGGGGTGCAGTTACGGGGCATTCTAAAGGTGCAAGCCCCCAACCTTCGATGGCAATGACAATGCTGCTACCGCTCACCGCTGGGTAAGGGAGATGGAGGCGGTGTTGGAAATCAGTGAGTGTCGTGAAGACCAGAAGGTGAAGTTCACGACTCACTCCTTTGTTGACTCAGCTTTGTGTTGGTAGGACAACATTGCCCAAGCTGAGGGTGCCAGAGTCATCGAGAAGATGAGATGGAAGAAGCTGAAGCAATTGGTGATTGAGGAATTCTGTCTTCACAGGGAACTCGACAAGATCGAGAGAGAGTTCCTACAACTCGAGGCGGGAACCATGACCCACCAGCAGTACACCACCAAATTTAACGAAATGGCAAGACTAGTATCGGATCAGGTGACGCCGATGTCCAAAAAAGATCAATCGGTACATCCAGGATTGCCAGCCGACATTCGCAGGCACTCGATCGCTGCCCGACCAAGCACTTTTAGGTCGGCAGTGGATTTGGCCGGGAGGCTCTATGATGAGAAGGAGGTGACGGTGGTAGAGGTGAATAAAGCTGGCGGTGGTGACTGAAACTAGAATGGAAAGCGGTTTGGGCGTGGTGGTTTCATCCCGAACAACAAGAAGATGAGAATAGATGACCGTAGGGTGGGGTCATCAAGCTCGGGACCCAAGAGGTGTGGCAAGTGCGGGAAGGAGCATACGGGTGAGTGCAGGTTGGGGCTCAACGTGTGTTTCAAGTGTGGGAAGCCGGGCCACATCTCCAAAGATTGTAAGGCGCTGAGGTGCTATACCTGCGGCGAGGAGGGCCACATGAGCAGGGACTGCAGGAGGCCGAGGGCGGAGAGTTCCGGGGTGAAGAAGAAGACCGAGACTGAAGGGCAGAAGGCAAGTGCCAGATCTTTCACTATGACCAGGGAGGAGGCTAGGACGGACCCCGATGTTGTGTCAGGTACGTTTCTAGTAAATCAAACTCTGGCTTCTGTGTTATTTGATTCTGATGCTAGTAGGAGTTTTATCTGCTACTTTATGTGCTAAATTGCCTGTTAGTAGTAGACGTATTGATGAGCCATTCGATGTAGAAACTGCTATTGGTAAGTCCACTAGAGTTACTGATATGATAGAGGACTGAAAGGATCTCAGCATCTAGTTTGATCAATTAGATTGGATTTGCAGCGGAACTAGTACACGAATTAGAACAAATTATAGCAAGAACACACAAGATATATCAATGAAACAGTACGGTTATAGAGAGAGAGAGAGAATTTCAACCAAAAGGTATATTTTCATTCAACACATGCTTCGGCAAGTTTACAATTAGGTCATCTTTCCTTTTATAGGGAAAGATGGCGTCAGCTGATGTCACTTGACAGTGACATCTAACCATTATTACAACAAACTACTGAAAGTAACACAACTACTGAAGATGTCTAACAGCTGACATCTTCATACAAAAGATAAGTGTTAACTAACACTACAACTACTGAAAAGAAACTACTGAAAGTACAACGTCTGAAGAACATGCTCTTCAGACGTTTTACAAGTACTGAAACATAAAAGAAAACTACTGAAAGGAAACCATCACAACAACTGAAGAATACTTCTTCAGCTGTTGTGACAAACTCTGAAGGCTTCAGTACTTGTCTTTAGACTTTGTACTTCAGCTGTTGTCTTCAGTCTTTGTACTTCAGCTGATGTCTTCAGACTTTGTACTTCAGCTGTTGTCTTCAGACTTTGTACTTCAGCTGTTATCTTCAGTCTTTGTACTTCAGCTAATGTCTTCAGACTTTGTACTTCAGCTGATGTCTTCAGTTGTTGTCATCATCAGCTGATGAAGTCTTCAGCAGTTGTTATGATGTCTGTGGGACTTAAAGGTTTTTCTGATCTGGCTCATTGGTTCTTTTGGTCCAACAATCTAACATTCAAAATTTCAATATTAATTTATTTAAATAGAATTAGTGTTCAGTCGCACGCCATACGTGCGAATGGGGCTCAGCCGCACGAACGAGGGGCGAATGGGCTCAGTCGCACGATTGAATCGTGCGAATGAGTCCAGTCGTGCGACTGAGTATGGCGGCTAAAATAGGCATGTAGGATAAGTAGGGCGGTTAAGGGTGTTCAAAAGAAGATTTTATCTGCAGTAATCTCATCCCCTTGTTCCTTTCGAACCCAAACACCCTGTTCTTGCCAAATCGACTAAGCTAACTCCGTTTCGGTAAGTTTGCTTGGTACGGATCGATTCTTGAATATGTTAAGCTGTGTATGTGGTTTAAATTGATCCAAAAACATGTTTTAAATCTGGGATTTTGTTCAATTTTTCTGTTAAGCTAAAAAGTGAGGCTTCGGATCCTAGTTTTTGTGAAGTTTGATGAAATAAGGACCCGAAACGGTTGTAAATGAAGTGTATATGTTCTGTTGTGAATATGGTATAATCCATATGGTTAAAACTTGAGTTTTTGGATCAAATATGTCAAGAACACAGCTGCTGATCCGTTTCAGGCAAATGAGCCCAGTCGCATGACCCGTTCGTGCGACTGAGTCAATCGCATTGTTCAATCGTGAACTGAAGTTCAGTTGCATGAACCTATCGCACGAATGGAGGTCATTCGCACAAACCCTGTTATAGCTCATTCGCACCTCTGTCGTATGGTCCATTTGTACGACAAAGCTCAGTCGCATGTTCAGTTGTACGAATGAGTCCAGTCGTATAACCTTAGTCGTGGAAAGTGATCAGCTAGGGGTGATTTGACTAAGTTACGGTTGTTGTTTTAGATTTGCTTTGAGAAGGAGAAGTTTTAGCTGCCCTAGTGTATTTGGATTGATAACCACTTGCTGAAAACATTAAGGTGAGTTCTAATTGCCCTTTTTATGTGTTAATGTCGTTTGATAATGTTGTTTGACAAAATCGGGCACTGGCATGCATATAAATAAATTGAAATGTGAATAAGAGTTGAAAGTGGTAAATTGTGGTGAATGGCGAGGTGGAGGTTTGACCCAACAACTATAGACGGAGGTTTGACCCGTCAACGCCAACTATAGACGGAGGTTTGACCCGTCAACGCGCAAGGTGGAGGTTTGACCCACCAAACTATAGACGGAGGTTTGACCCGTCAACGCGCGAGGTGGAGGTTTGACCCACCAAATTAAAATCGATAAAAAAATATCCATAAATACCTTGTGGGTATTCGATATGCATATCAATACTGAGACGAATAAATGGACTGATGAATGTTTATGAATCATTCGGTGTTGTAACAGTTGATGAGCTGTTATTATTGAAATGTGGTGTACGTTAGAACTCACCAGAGTATCTGATTTTGTGTCTGTTTTCTTATGCATGCCAGGTATCAATAGAAGTGTTCATGGAGGCGCCCCACCGAGTTAAATTCCGGTTATGGTGTATGATACTGGCTAAATGTTGGGTTTTCGGAAAGATGTATATGAAGTTTGACAAAGTTTTGAGATGTCAGTTGAAGTGTTGTAATGATTGTTAATGATGTAAAAAGTTTTTTAATATATAAAAAAATTCCGCTGCGTTTGTAGTCTCTGAATTATTATTATAACCCAACTAGTAGCACCCTCCTTATTATATTATGATAGAGAGATTGAGGGTGTTACAAGTTGGTATCAGAGCCTTAGTTAAAGAGATTTGAACAATTAATTGTTTCAAACTTTAACTGAATATATGGGAAGTGCCAGTATCTACAACCGGAAGTGGGGTGAAGTATTGTGTGGATGAGTATTTAATTATTAGTGATAATTCAGTCAATTATTGAATGAAAGTAATTGTTTAAATTGAAGATTAGTATTATGTGTATGCATGATTTTGTGGTTTAGATAGGGTTAGAAATAAACTGTGAAAGGATAATGAGAAGAGGCAGGATGGTGTGAATAAGTAAATAATTGATAACACCTGGCCAATGTTATGAGCAATTTACATTATATGCAGCATCCTGGTATCACTCATTATTTGATAATGGTTTATTTCTTATCGTAGATGGAGGAAACTAGTAATACAAACCCTAGACTTGAAGCTAGGATCTCAGGTGATGAACTTAAGGCGACTATAGGTGATGAAGTCGCCCGAGTGTTGCGTACTACTTTACCTGAAATGTTAAGTGACCTTAGGAAAGGTGGTGAATCGTCGTCCCAACCAACTCCTCCACCTGTTATTGTTGTGCTGGTAGTGGAGAAACCAGTGTCATATAAACATTTTAAAGAATGTGACCCGCCTAAGTTTAAAGGCCAGAAGGATGTAGTAGTAACTTATAAGTGGTTACGAGAGTTGGAAGCCGCATTTAAACTTAGTGGATGCAAGGAAGACCAGAAACTGGGTTTTGCAGTGCATTCTTTTCAAGCAGAAGCCTTGTATTGGTGGGATACAGTAGAACAGGCCATGGGTGAGGCCGCCGTGAGCCAGATGACGTAGGAAACTTTTAAAGCGTTAGTGATAGAAAAGTTCTGTCCGAGAGGCGAGATGGACAGAATTGAGATCAAGTTTTTGCAGCTTCAGGCAGGCAGTTTAAGTCATAAAGAGTATACTTCCAGGTTTGAAGAAATGGCTCATTTGGTACCTCATTTAGTAACTCCTGAGGCGAAGAGGATTACTAGGTATATTCAGGGATTACCCCCTAAGGTGAGAATTCTAGTAAAGTCTAATTCTCCTTCTACATACCAAGCCACGGTAAATTTGGCTGCGGACATGTATGAGGAAGTCGCTGAGTCCGAGAAACCTGTGGTGAAAGAAGAAGTGGTTAGTCGTCAGGAAACTTCACTGAGTTCTAGGCCTATGTATGGACAGAGTGGGCTGCAAAAGAGAAAGTTTAATGCTACGGGCTTTGTAGGTCCCCCTCCTCGGTGTAATAGATGTGGGAAGTTTCATAGAGGAGAATGTAGATTGAATCACCCGGCATGTCATAAATGCGGGAAGCCTAGACATTTCGTTTCCAGATGTCCAGAACTTCGGTGTTATGAATGCGGGGAGATGGGACATATGAAATCTGAATGTCCAAAGTTTAGACCTGGACCGGTCCCTATTCGTGCAGTGGGATGACCGAGTAAAGTTAGTGCGAGTGGTAGTAGCGGTACTGCGGGGAGAGCATTTACAATAACTACAGAGGAGGCTAAGGCATTACCAGATGTCGTGTCGGGTATGTTTCTTATTAATGATGTACCGGCTAGAATTTTATTTGATTCGGGGGCTAATAGAAGTTTTATATCAATAAATTCCATGCCTTAATAAAAGTTAAACCATCAAAGCTAGATGTTGCCTTTTCAGTAGAAACTGCCTCTAATGAATTTATAGTTGTTAGTGAGGTAATAGATGATTGTTTCGTCGAACTAGAAGGTGTAAGATTTCCTGCTAGGTTACATATGATGAAATTAGGAGGTTTTGATGTAGTATTGGGAATGGACTGGTTATCTACATTTGAGGCTCAGATAATATGCAAAAGAAAGATGATTGTGTTGCGAGCACCAGATGGTAATTTGGTAATGATTTTTGGTGATAAACATGATAGTGTGGTGAAAGTCAAATCTATGATTAAGGCTGAGAAATTATTGAGTAGGGGTTGCGAGTCATTTTTGGCATATGTAGTTGATACTGCTAAGAAGACGAAGAAATTAGAAGATGTTCCAGTGGTTTGTGATTTCCCCGATGTATTTCCTGAGGATCTACCCGGTATACCTCCTGATAGAGAAATTGAGTTTAGAATTGACTTAGTACCTGAAGCAAAACTTGTCGCTAAAACCCCTTATAGACTTGCACCGGCTGAGCTGAAGGAACTTCTGAAGCAATTACATGAATTATTAGACAAAGGTTTTATTCGACCAAGCACTTCGCCGTGGGGTGCTCCAGTTCTGTTTGTAAAGAAGAAGGATAGCAGTTGGAGGATGTGCATAGATTATAGAGAACTAAACAAGCTAACTGTTAAGAATAAATACCCATTACCTCGTATAGACGATTTGTTTGATCAACTCCAAGGTGCTAATTGGTTCTCAAAGATAGATCTTAGATCCAGGTATCATCAGTTAAAGGTAAAAGAAGAAGACATACCAAAAACAGCTTTTCGTATGCGATATGGGCATTATGAATTTTTGGTGATGTCATTCGGATTAACGAATGCTCCTGCTGCATTCATGGATTTGATGAACCGGGTATGAAGACCGATGCTGGATAAATCGGTAATTGTGCTTATAGATGATATTTTGATCTATTCTAAGAACGAAGGAGATCATGCTTGTCACATTCGAGAAGTATTGGAAACCTTGAGAAAGAATAAGTTGTATGCAAAATTCTTGAAATGTGAATTTTGGTTAAGAGAAGTGCAATTTTTGGGCCATGTGGTGAATGCGGATGGAATATTGGTGGATCCTGTGAAGATTGAGGCCGTGATGAATTGGGAGATTCCTAAAAGTCCTTCAGAAATTCATAGTTTCTTAGGACTGGCAGGATACTATAGGAGATTCATTCAGGATTTTGCTAAAATTGCTTCTCCATTGACGAAATTAACTCGAAAAGACGTTAAGTATGAATGGAATAAAGAATAGGAAGTTGCTTTTCAGGAACTGAAGAACCGATTAACACAAGCTCCAGTATTGGCCATACCAGAAGGTGTAGATGATTTAGTGATATATTCTGATGCATCATTTCAGGGATTGGGGTGTGTTTTGATGCAACATGGGAGAGTTATTGCTTATGCTTCTAGACAACTGAAGACCCATGAAGTTAATTACCCAACCCACGTTTTAGAACTAGCAGCTGTAGTTTTTGCTCTTAAGATATGGCGACATTACTTATATGGAGTGAAGTGTACCATCTTTACTGATCATATGAGCCTAAAGTATTTCTTTGAGCAGAAAGATTTGAATATGAGACAAAGATGATGGTTGGAATTAATCAAAGATTATGATTGTGAAATTTTGTATCACCCCGGGAAAGCAAATGTGGTTGCTGATGCATTGAGCAGAAAGGAGAAGTACGAATCGATTAAGGTTAAGGCATATAAACTTGTAATTACTCCTGATTTTATGCAACAGCTGAAAGAAGCCTAATTGGAAGCATTAAAAGAAGAAAACATTAAGAGAGAAAGAATGGTTGGTCAAGAAAGATATTTAGAAGAAAATATTCATGGTGTTAAAATCAGGTTTGGTCGAATGTGGGTTCCGTTGGCTTTACGCGTTAGGGTACTAGATGAGCTCACAAATCTAGGTATTCCATTCACCCAGGCATGACTAAAATGTATCAAGATTTAAAGCATGATTATTGGTGGCCAGGGATGAAATTTAATGTGATGCAGTATGTAAATAGATGTTTGACTTGTGCCCAAGTAAAAGTTGAACATCAGAAACCTTATGGATTATTGCAGCCATTAGCCATTCCAGTTTGGAAGTGGAACGATCTAACTATGGATTTTATAACGAAGTTGGCCCGTACACCAAAAGGTTATGATACTATTTGGGTAGTGGTAGATCAGCTAACCAAGAGTGCTTTATTTCTACCAATACGGAAACTTATTCGGTGGAAAAGTTAGCTGATATCTTTACTAAAGAAATAGTTAGATTGCATGGAGTTTCGAAAAGTATCACGTCTGATAGAGATGCCAGATTTACCTCCAGGTATTGGAGAAAATTTCATGAAGCAATGGGAACTAAACTTTACTTTAGTACAGCCTATCATCCTCAGACAGATGGTCAAAGTGAAAGAACTATTCAGACATTAGAGGATATGCTACGGGCCTGTAGTATAGATTTTGGGGGTAGCCCGGATAGTCATCTTCCTTTAGCTGAATTTGCATAAAACAACAGTTATCAAGCTACCCTTCAGATGTCTCCGTTTGAGATGTTGTATGGAAGAAAATGCAGAACTCCACTTTATTGGGGAGATATGGGGCAACGTGAACGGGGGAATAGTGAAATAGTTGAAGAAACAATGTCAAAGTTTGAAGTAGTTAAAAATCGTATTAGAGAGGCGAAAAGCAGGCAAAAATCGTATGCAGATCGTAGAAGAAAACCATTGGAATTTAAAGTTGGGGATTTCGTTTTGTTGAAAGTTTCTCCATGAAAAGGCATCATTCGATTTAGAAAGAGGGCAAACTAAGTCCACGTTTTATTGGACCTTTCCGAATAATGGAGAAAGTAGGATACGTGGCGTATAGGTTGGACTTGCCAGAAGAATTAAGTGCTATTCATCCAACCTTCCACGTCTCTCAGTTACGAAAGTGCTTAGCTAATGAAACTCAATATGTACCATTAGATGATATTGAGGTTGATGAGAAACTCAATTACACTGAACAACCCGTGGCCATTATAGATCGTAAGGAGAAGAAACTTAGAAATAAGAGCATTAGTTTAGTCCGGGTGCAGTGGGCACGTCGCCAAGGATCTGAATCAACCTGGGAGCCAGAAGAGGAGATGAGACGAAACTATCCCCATTTGTTTTAGCCAGGTTTCGAGGACGAAACCCTAAATAAGGTGGGTAGACTTGTAACATCCAAAAGTTCAATATTAATTTATTTAATTAGAATTAGTGTTCAGTCGCACGCCATACGTGCGAATGGGGCTCAGCCGCACGAACGAGGGGCGAATGGGCTCAGTCGCACGATTGAATCGTGCGAATGAGTCCGGTCGTGCGATTGAGTATGGCGGCTAAATAGGCATGTAGGATAAGTAGGGCGGTTAAGGGTGTTCAAAAGCAGATTTTATCTGCAGTAATCTCATCCCCTTGTTCCTTTCGAACCTAAACACCCTGTTCTTTCCAAATCGACTAAGCTAACTCCGTTCCGGTAAGTTTCGCTTGGTACGGATCGATTCTTGAATATGTAAAGCTATGTATGTGGTTGAAATTGATCCAAAAACATGTTTTAAATCTGGGATTTTGTTCAATTTTTCTGTTAAGCTAAAAAGTGAGGGTTCGGATCCTAGTTTTTGTGAAGTTTGATGAAATAAGGACCTGAAACGGTTGTAAATGAAGTGTATATGTTCTGTTGTGAATATGGTATAATCCAAATGGTTAAAACTCGAGTTTTTGGATCAAATATGTCAAGAACACAGCTGCTGATCCGTTTCAGGCGAATGAGCCCAGTCACATCACCCGTTCGTGCGACTGAGTCAATCGCATTGTTCAATCGTGCGACTGAAGTTCAGTCGCATGAACCAATCGCACGAATGGAGGTCATTCGCACAAACCCTGTTATAGCTCATTCGCACCTCTGTCGTATGGTCCATTCGTACGACTAAGCTCAGTCGCATGTTCAGTTGTACGAATGAGTCCAGTCGTATAACCTTAGTCGTGGGAAGTGATCAGCTAGGGGTGATTTGACTAAGTTTGGGTTGTTGTTTTAGATTTGCTTTGAGAAGGAGAAGTTTTAGCTGCCCTAGTGTATTTGGATTGATAACCACTTGCTGAAAACATTAGGGTGAGTTCTAATTGCCCTTTTTATGTGTTAATGTCCGTTTGATAATGTTGTTTGACAAAATCGGGCACTGGCATGCATATAAATAGATCGAAATGTGAATAAGAGTTGAAAGTGGTAAATTGTGGTGAATGGCGAGGTAGAGGTTTGACCCACCAACTATAGACGGAGGTTTGACCCGTCAACGCCAACTATAGATGGAGGTTTGACCCGTCAACGCGCGAGGTGGAGGTTTGACCCACCAAACTACAGACGGAGGTTTGACCCGTCAACGCGCGAGGTGGAGGTTTGACCCACCAAATTAAAATCGATAAAAAATGTCCATAAATACCTTGTGGGTATTTGATATGCATATCAATACTAAGACTAATAAATGGACTGATGAATGTTTATGAATCATTCGGTGTTGTAACAGTTGATGAGTTGTTATTATTGAAATGTGGTGTACTTTAGAACTCACCAGTTTATCTGATTTTGTGTTTGTTTTCTTATACATGCCAGGTATCAATAGAAGTGTTCGTGGAGGCGCCCCACTGAGTTAAATTCTGGTTATGGTGTATGATACTGGCTAAATGTTGGGTTTTGGGAAAGATGTATATGAAGTTTGACAAAGTTTTAAGATGTCAGTTGAAGTGTTGTAATGATTGTTAATGATGTAAAAAGTTTTTAATATATAAAAAAAATTCCGCTGCGTTTGTAGTCTCTGAATTATTATAATAACCCAACTAGTAGCACCCTCCTTATTATATTATGATAGAGAGATTGAAGGTGTTACAAACAAACTCCCCCTGAACCAATGCAGCCAAAACCTTTAAGCTTATTTTATGTCCCACTTATTTAGTAGAAAGATTGGTCCTTTTCTTCTGGATCAGCTCAGAAATGACCCATATCAGCACAGGCTGGGGAAGGGGTTTCAAAAGGTATGATTATCACAGGATGGATGGGAGCTCTGTCTTGGGGAACTGGACACAGAGCTGTTGCCCTATCCATGAAACCTACTTCCCAACTATGAATCTATAAGACTCTCTTGTGTAGGCCTCTAGGAAGACTATCTGCTTCTCCCTCAAAGAATGATTCAGGCCCATAGAACTCAGATAGGTATTTGACCTGTTTCTATTCTTGAGCTCCACTGTTGTTATTTCTCTATAAGCAAACTCATCCGGGTGATTACCCTCAAGTAACAAGTGGAGCTCATGCTTCCTGACTTCCTCAAGCCTTTTATATACTAACCCCGTTTTCACCATTCTATTTTGCAGCATCTTTTGTGGGGGAAAATTAGCTTGATAGGCTTTCTTGAAGTCTTCAAGGATTTCCCAGGGTGATACTACAATGGCAAGTGTGATCACTGCATCTACAATCTTTTTCACTTGCCCATTGTATCTCTGTGGAATGTTTTTCTTATGGATCCTATGAGACACCCTGGGATCAGGCCAAATCCTCACTCTCTCTTTCTGATATTGAAATGTATGTTTGAGAGTGTATAATCTCTGAGCTTGTTTCCTCATATTTATAATTAATGAAGAGGTAGCATAAGCTTTGTCAACCCTTCTTAACAATTCCTCATCATGTAGTTTGTTAAGCTCTTCTTCTTCTAGCTTTACTTTAACTGTTTGCCTTTGGATCTCAGCAGTAATTGTTGGAGGGAGACTTTTGGCCTTCAGCATAGGAATGACAGCTGAGATAGACAGCCTATCTTCATCCTCATCATCTTCTTCTTTTTCATCTTCAAGCCTCAACACCCTTCTCTTCCTCTTCTGGGGTGTATCATTGGCTATTGGTTTTGTGGGTAAGGGAGTTGGTTTTGTGGGTTGTGGTGGTGGTTGGGTTGGTATGGGAGATTGGACAGGCTGTTCTAGCAATTTGGATGTAAGTGAGGCTTTGGTTTATTTGGCTAGTTCAGTCCTACTCCCAGCACCAGCTTCATTTAGGGCTTCTATGATCAGTTCCTTGGTGAATACCTCAGACGAACAGATCTTGGTGGTTATTTCCAAGATGCTATCCCTGGACCAGGATTTGCCTTCCAGGTCTGATCTCCCTAGATACTTCGAAATGAATCTGGCCATAGCTTCTAATCTCTCCTTCTCTTGTTCACTATGACCAGACCATCGACTTTCAATCTCCTATACTTCTAACTCCTTATTTCAGTATCTTGCTTAGCAGTGTCAAAGCCTTGCCTAAACAGCCGATCAATGATTTTATCCATTGACCTGCTGTGTTGGGCATTAGCTTCCTTGACAAGGACTGCTAGCTCCTTTTCCTTCTCCTTTTCTCCACCCCTCTTCTTTTATATATGACATGAAAGTCTTTTTCACTTTCAGTCACTTTCTCCATTTCTTTTCCCTTCTCAACCTCCCCCTCTTTCTCAGTCTCCTCCACCATCTCCCTCTCAAATTCCACCTCCTTCTCTACTTCTTTCTTTTTCTCTTTCTCCTCCTCCACTCTCTTCCTATTGATTGCTTTCACTGACTGAGTCTCCCCTTTTTTGGTTGCAGGGGTTTGACTGTCAGAAAGCTTCTTTGCTACAGCATCATCCACCAAGGTTTTAATGTTTGAGGCAAGCCTCTCATCAAGGGTTTTATTCACTATGTCAGTGATGATGGGTGTGATGAGAGGCAGAGAATTTTGAAAGATAGCAACCATTTGCTCAGGGGGTTCTATCCCTGAGAAATAGTGCCAGAAGTAGAGGCTGGTGGATGAGTTTGTGGGAGTGGCTCTATGTTTGTGAGACCTTCAGGAGAAGGTGCCATCTGTGGGTTAATGGTGGAAGATGGACTTGATCCTTGAGTCATTTTGGCAAGTAGCTCTTTGAGTCTACTCACCTCATCCTCAAGAATAGTATTATGGGCTAATACATCGTAGAAGAAGCCCTGCTCATCATCAGTATTAGCTGAATCATCTGACCTCCTGATTAGATCAGGATGTACATGTGCTGAGTGTGGCTTAGTAATCACATGTGCCCCTTTGTCTTGGAACTGGGGACTTCCTGCCTCAGGATGAGATCCTTCATCGGTAGTTGCCTTTGGTGAGGACTTAGAGATGTTACCAGCTTCATCCTGTTCATTTGCTGAAGCAGGAGAAGTGGCAGCCTCACCAGATATTCGTATCTCCTCTTCCACACTGGGAGATAGAACATTGTAATCCCTGTGCTATAGGATCTCATCAACACTTGGATACTCCCTCTCATTGGTTAGGGTTTTCCCAGTTGTTATAGGTTCCAGGGGAGAGGGTGTAGTGTTAAGATGAGTCAGCCCTTCAGCTATAATAAATGTTGGGCTTTGAGGGGCGGTTGTAGGGGGAGATAGGGTTGAAGCAGTTTGCACCTGGGGAGATTGGTGCTCTTCAATGGCAACCTTCTCAAGTGAGAAAGGTTCTAGATATGTGGTGCCCCTGAAGTGGTTGCTTTATGATCCTGTTGAGAGGATACTTGAGCGGTTGTGGTTGGTGGAGTCGTGATAACTGCTGGGGGAATACTGCCAGCAGTTACTGCCTGCCTTGGTTGTGCAGGGGCATCCTCAGGGGTGTAACACCCGAAATTTTGATTAGATGAAGAGAAATAATAAGAATAAAAGAAAAGAAAGAATTTTGTAGGAAAAGGAAAGGAAAGAGAAAGTAGAAGGGGGTTTTGTGTAAAGTACAAGGAAGAGAGAAATATCTGATATACATAGGGATGGCTGCCCACTCTTTCCCTCACAACCCCCAACTCTTTGAAGCTTTCTAGAGAGAGAAAGAGCAGACCACGAGATTTTGGAGAAAGAACAAGAAGAAGGAGAAGACTGATACACGATACAAGACCTCACGGCTACGAAATTCGAAGAAGTCATACTCAGCAACACAAGGTGAGTTCTAAGACCCCTCTTTTACGCATTTTCGAACGATTTTGGGGCTGGAACACATCGACGAACTGTTTTCGAGGTTGGGTGCTTAATCTGCGTATGTATGTACTAATATATGTGTATATGGTTCGTTGGGCTGCTATGCCTACTGTGTTTAAGATTTCTAGGACAGATATATGAGTTTCAGTATGTTGTTCGTGTGCGAACTGTTGATGTATGTCTTAGAAGTCTTTCCTAGGATGTGTATGATGTGTAGCCTGTTCTAGGTAGATGATACGATAAATTCGTGCTAATGTATGTTGAGATGATGATTGAGAGCTGAAAAACAGCACAGGTTAAGTGCAGGGTGAACTGCTCACCCGCATGGACTAATGCGGATGACCAGGAAAATGCGGCTAAGGCAATTTGCTCATCCGCATTGACCTAATGCGGATAGGTCAGAGAATACGGAATAAAGCATTCTTCATCCACATTGACTTAATACGGACAAAACAAGAAAAATGGCCAAGGCATTACACAGCCGCATTGACCAATGCGGGTAGATCATGAAATGCGGTTAAGGCATTCCTTATCCGCATTAACTAATGCAGATAGTCTTGAAATGCGGCAAAGGTAATTCCTCTGGATGGCCAAGAAATGCGGATGAATCAAAGAGGGAAATGCGGGTAAACACTTAGCAGAATTCTGACTTCTGGGAATTTAAAATGAGTAAGATAGGCTTTGACCTAGGGGATTCTCGGGGGTTATGTAAGTTGACATTTTGAGGTCATAGATGGTATAATGATGTGTGCTTGATGGTCATGCATGGTGTATGTTATGTATGTATGATGCCTTGTATGATGATGCATGGATGATATGTGTATGTTCCTACGATGTTGTATGTTTATCTTTCTAAAACTTTACGTATTATGATAATGAATGAACAAAGTATTATGTAACGTAAAGTGAAAGATAATAAAGAGGAACATGATGGTGAATGCATGTAGTAATGAATGAATGAAAGGGAAATATGATGACAAATACATGCATTAATGAATGAACGAATGAATGTAAGAAAGGCTTGCAAGCAAATGAATGGAGGCGCACACCCCTGGCAGGTGTTAGCTCAACTGTGATGCGGGTTAGCTACCCCGAAGGATGCACACAGGGTCAATCTTCGAGATTGGTAATGATGTGAGCAACTTCGTGTTGCAACAGAGTCGGTTAGCAGGCAATCATGAGATTGCCACTGAGGTGAGCAGCCGTGTGCTGCAACAGACTTGGCTAACGTATGATAGAATGAAAAGTGGAAGATAAATGGTGCATGTACCTACCTCGGGTGACTGGATCAGCATTTGTGCACAACGTTCGTGGTTAATCACCACAGGTCCAGCACCAGCAGTATGGTATGATGTTTGGGGTACCGTACATGTCACCGGAAGTAATGAACGTTCTAACGAATGTAATGAATGTAAGAATGAAAGTACAGAACATACGAATGAAAGTAAAGAATGTATGTACGAACGTGAACGAGAATGATGAATGGTACACGAACGAAAGTTAATGAACGAATGATGAAGATAATAATAATATTATCCAAGTGTACGTATGTTGTATGATCGCATGTATGTAAGGACAGTTAAAACAAATGAAAGTATGTTTTATTATAAAACTAGAACTCACTCAGCAACGCTGACTTTTTATGTGTTTCCAGTTGGCAGGTAGCGTTGCTGGGGATGGCACGAGGCGACTACTCAGCTCTTTTGGGATGGCATTCTCCTTTTGATAATGCTTCCACGCAATGTGTTGTGGGCCTATAATGCGCGCAACACATTATGTTGCATGCAAGTGCAAGGTTTCTTGAAGATCCTGATAAACAGGATTATTTAAGAAGTCTTCTTTATGATGAAGAATTTTTATGTTTTTATACTAGAGGTCACTGTTTATGACCCTATGATTGTTGAGGATTCACATAAACGGGATTACTTAAGAAATCCTCGGTTTTATATGCTTCAGCAACAATCATAGTAAAACTTAGGCATTGTAAAGACGTAATTAGAAATGATGAAATATTTGGTATAATGCTTTGTAATGTAATGCAACATTAGATGTTTTGTAACTGACGTACGTTGTATTAAATGGCAAAAGTATTTATAGTAAAAGAAAAGTTTATCTCGAATGTTTCCGCTGCAATGTTTTATTTAATGTATGCGATGAATGACCAACTGTAAGCGTCCCGGGAACGAGGCCTTACAAGGGGACTCATCTCTCTGAGTAGACTTTTTAGGATTTCTGTGTTTAGGTTTGGTGGGGACTTTGGATTTGGAGGTGGAGGCTGTGGGTTCCTACTGCTTGGGTTTTAGCAGCTTGGCAGCCTGTTTGAGTGTTTGGTCTGAGTTGTGCCTGGAGTATACTTCAGGCAATACAACCATAGCAGGGACTCCAACGCCAACAAGTCCCTCAGCTTTTAGCTGGTTCTCAATAATGGCCATGATGAACCATGGATATAATATCCATCGGTAAGTAAGAGGTTTTAAGGCCATATCTTTAAGTTCCAAAAATATTATTTCAGAAAAATTCAAACTTTGTTGCTTAAGGATAGAAAATAATACCTGCTGCCACCTAGATGACATTTGATCATATGAAAAAGTTTTAGGGGCAAGACAGACATTGTCCATGTGAAAGATCAATCGTTTAGCATCATGGAAGTGCTTCTTGAGGATGGTAGAAGCACGTAGGTCACCTTGGTATCCATGGTGGGCAAAGGATAGATCAGTTGTGCCCTTTGGATACTCAGTGGTGAAGGTGACATCATTCAAATTTGGGGTTTGATGAATGATTGCAGGACTGGTAACCACCTTTTGTTTGTTGACGAACGACTGGAGGGAGACCTCGGTGTCATTCTCACCAGTTGTAAGGGTGAGGTTCGTCAAAACTGGTTTAGGGATTCGGCATAGATTGTAGGATTGAGTAGAAAGGCCATTTTGTATGGGGAATCCACCATTAGATCGATGGCATGATCAAATTTGGTCCAGAAGGTGGATTTGGTAAGGTAGGCAACACAGTTATGATGAGGTTTGATCTGCATGGTCACCATTAATGTGAGAGAGAAGGTTCAGAGTTTTTGAATGTTAGGTTATGTGAGAATAAAAAACTCTAAAGTTAGGGTTAGGTATTTATAGGGTATGGTTATGAAACAGCTGAAAGAAAACGACTGAAGGTTTTGGTGTTAGTCATCAGTTGTTTGAAACGACTGATGACATGGTTTTAACCTTCAGAGGTTGTAAACATCTGAGGACTTGGTGTTAGTCATCAGTAGTTGAAACTACTGAGACCATGGTTTTGTCCTTCAGAAGTTTTAAATGACAGAAGACTTGTTGTTAATCATCAGTAGTTGAGAACTACTGAAGATATGGTTTTCATCTTTAGACGTTGTAAACAACTGAAGACTTGGTGTTAGTCATCAGTAGTTGTAAACTACTGAAGACATGGTTTTGGCTTCAGTTGTTGTAAACAACTGAGGACTTGGTATTAGTCATCAGTAGTTATAAACTACTGAAGACATGGTTTTATCATTCAGTTGTTTGGATATGAAACACCAGAAGTTGGAATCAGCTGAAGAGTAAATTTACTCATCAGCTGTTGTCGTCAATTCAGTTGTTTCATTCTGACCTCAACATTTACTCATCAGACTTGGTCTGAGTTTCAGATGTTTCATTGGCCATCAGCTCTTGTGAATATTTATTCTTCAGAACTTGTGAACAAATATTGTCTTCAGTACTTATATGTAAGCTTACACATCAGTACTTGTGGACAAAATTTGTTCTTCAGTACTTATTTGTGAAAACTAGGCATCAGTAGTTATAACTACATCAGTAGTTGTAACTACATCAGTTGTTTTCAACAAATAATGTACTTAAGTACTTTGAAATATATTAGTCTTCAGTAGTTATGAAAAATGCTGAAGACTAAATAACTCATTAGTACTTATTTTTGACTTTTGTATACTAATGCTCATTAGTACTTGTGATCTGATAGCATCAGTATTAGTCAATTTATTCCAGCTGTAACATACCAAGCCTTAGCACCAGATTTTGAAAAGTGGCACTATCTAAAGGCTTAGTAAATATATCTGCAAGCTCATCAGCACTAGGCACAAACTTTGGATCAATCAGACCTTTTTCATAGCAATCCCTAATAAAATGATGTCTGATCTCAATATGTTTGGTCCTAGAATGCTGGACTGGATTCTTAACAATACAAAGAGCTGAAGCACTATCCATTAGTAATGGAGTCTTACTCTCTGTAATGCCATAATCCAATAATTGATTCTGAAGCCAGAGTACCTAGGATGTACAACTTGCAGCAGCAATGTACTCTGCTTTAGCAGTGGATGTAGCAATTGATGTTTGTTTCTTACTCTGCCAAGAAACTAAACAATTGCCTAGGAATTGGCATCCTCCAGATGTTGATTTTCTGGTCACTTTGCACCCTGCATAGTCACTATCAGAGAAAGCAACTAATTTGCAAGAATGCCCAGTGGAATACCAAAGACCTAGAGATTGAGTGCCTTGCAAGTATCTAAAGATCCTTTTGACTGCAATCAAATGTGATTCTTTAGGTGCAGCCTGAAATCTAGCACAGACACAAGTTGCAAACATAATGTCTGGTCTAGAAGCTGTAAGGTACATCAAGGACCCAATCATACATTTGTAAAGGGTTTCATCAACCGCTTTACATTTCTGATCAACATCCAGTTGTGTGGTGCTGCTCATGGGAGTAGAACAGGGCTTACAGTTTTATAAATCAAACTTATTCAAAAGATCTTTTGTATATTTGGACTGATGAATGAAACTTCCATCAGCCCTTTGTTTGATTTGTAAACCCAGATTGAACTGTAATTCTCCCATGGCACTCATTTCAAACTTTTGCTGTATTAGCTTTATGAATTAATCACATAACTGAGGATCAGAGGATGAAAAAATAATATCATCAACATAAATTTGAACAAGTAGCTTATGCTGTCCCACTTTCTTTATGAATAAAGTTTTATCAATGGAGCCTCTAGTAAAATTATTTTGTAGAAGAAAATTTGATAATGTTTCATACCAGGCTCTAGGAGCTTGTTTCAACCCATATAGAGCCTTATCAAGCTTATACACCCAATCAGGATGTTTATTGTCCTCAAAACCTGATGGTTGACACACATAAACTTCCTCTTTTATTTTACCATATAAAAAGGCACTTTTGACATCCATTTGAAAAACTTTAAGATTGTGAAAGGCAGCATAAGCTAAGAACAATCTAATTGCCTCCAGTCTGGCTACAGGGGCAAAGGTTTCATCATAATCGATACCTTCTTCTTGTGCAAACCCCTGTACAACCAGCCTGGCCTTGTTCTTAACAATTTGGCCCTTTCATCAGTTTTATTCCTAAACACCCATTTAGTGCCTATTGCACACTTACCTTGGGGTAAAGGAACTAGCTCCCATACTTGCTGCTTTTTGAACTGAAGAAGCTCAAGCTGCATGGCTTCAACCCATCCATTGTCTCTTAATGCAACATGGTAGTTCTTTGGCTCTTGCTGACTGATGAAGAGAGCATAGAAGCAGAAATTGGACAATTGACTTCTGGTTGAGACTCTAGCATTGATATCACCAATAATTTGAGACATTGGGTGATTCTTCATCTCTTGATAAACAATGAGATCTGTGCAAGTGTTTGTAGGACCTTCAGCAGCAACAGATGATGATGCAGATTCTTGAAACCATGTAGGAGATGGCAACTCAAATGAAGTAGATGATTTAGAAATCTCATCAGCATTTGTTGTGGATGGAGCTGCTAAAGCTACAGGAGCATCAGGTTTAGATGACTCAGGCAGTTGGTCACTAAACCTGAATAGGTGAGTACTGTCTACATCATCATCAGTACCACCAGGTGGAGAACTGTTGACAGGAGCAACAGCTGGAGCCTGATAAGGAACATATTGCAGTATGTCCAAATCAAATAACTCCACAGGGTTTTGTGGAATCTTGTCCTTTGGAGATTCATTAAACTTCACATGCAAAGTCTCTTCAACTATCTTTGTTCTACAGTTGAAAACTCTGTATGCCTTGCAAGTAGATGAATAACCAACAAAATACCTTGCATCCACCTTTGATTCAAACTTCTGGAGTGGATTGCTTGTGTTGAGAATGTAACAAGGACACCCAAATGTTTTAAAGAATGAAATCAAAGGGGCCAAATGATATAGTACTTCATAAGGAGTCTTCATCAACCTTTGATTCACTAATACTCTATTGTGCACATAGCAAGCTATGTTGACAGCTTCAGCCCAAAAGGTCAGTGGCAAACCTAAATCATCCAACATTGACCTTGCAGCTTCAATAAGGGTCCTGTTCTTTCTCTCCACCACTCCATTTTATTTAGGAGTTCTTGGAATGCTAAACTGCCTCTTGATTCCCTTTGACAGGTAGAAGTCATCAAGTGTGTGATTTCTAAATTATACGCCATTATCACTCCTCACACACTTGACTGGAAGGGAATACTGCTTCTCCACATACAACACAAAGTTCATAATAGCTTTTACAGCTGCATCTTTGGAATGCAAGAAGAAAGTCCATACAAATCTGGAGTAATCATCCATAATTACCAGACAGTATTTCTTCTTTTCCATGCTCATCACTCTGACAGGACCAAAAAGATCCATATGTAATAATTGCAAGCAGGCAGTGGACTTTGGCTCTTCTATTGGAGGGAATGAGACTTTGTGTTGCTTCCCCTTTAAGCAAGCAGTGCAGTTGTCTTCACATTTGAACTCCTTCATAGGAAATCCTCTTACTAAACCATGGTGTATCAGCTGGTTCATGTTCTTGAGATGCACATGACCAAGCCTTCTTTGCCATAGAGTAGATTCCTGAGGAGAAGCCTTGGAGAATAGGCAAGGATGGCCTTTTAGATCTATTTTCTTTGATAGATCTAATGCATATACTCTTCCTGTCCTGTTGGCCTTCAGGAGAGTATGATCATCCAACACCTTGTCAATCAAACTCAGAACTTTGAAAGACAGAATCCTGTAGTTCTGGCTGGTGAAAAGTGCAACATGGCCTTTATCAGACATTTGACTGACACTTAAGAGGTTGTACTTGAGATTCTCCACATGGTTAACATCATCAAACCTTATTTCACCATTGGAAACAAAGCCTTTGCCGATGATGTAACCCTTAGCATCATTGCCAAAAGAGACAAACCCCTTCTTTCCTTAAGAGTAGTCATTAAGAAGAGAGCTGCTCCCTGTCATATGCATGGATCATACCAGATGCTTCTTTGGCATGCTGAAGAACCCTGCATTCATCACAAGAAACTAGTTAGCTTTTGAGACCTAAACTTTTTGGTTTTGGTCTGTTCTCATCAGCATATGTTACACTAACTTGTTTGTCATGATTAACAGCTTTTGGTGGTTAAGATGGTGCAGAAAAGGATTCCTTTGGCTTGGATTTCCTTTTTGGTGGTTTCAGTACTGGAGCATCAAATTGGTTAACTCTCCCCAATAGATGTTGAACCATCATAACAAGCTTTGTCTGATTGTTTGATAAAGCCTTCAGCTCATCAGACACATTAGTGCTTGATTTTGATGGATTCCTGTGTTGCACCATCTTCCTTTGAGCAACCTCAGCTATTGCCTGATTAACCCCTTCCTTCTTTTTAGATTTCTTTAAGGACTTTGGGGTTTCAGGTTTGGATGTTGCTGGTACAAACTTGGTTTCAAACTCATCTTTCATTTTATTAATCTTCTTTTTAATGTTCTTATTTTGATTGAGTTTGGAACCCTTTTTATACCAGCAATCATCAGTAAGATGATTGAATAAGCCACATATTTCACATGGCTTTTTCTTCATCTTTAGTTGATCATCTGCTGAAGAAGATGAAACTACTGAAGATTTGTTCTTTAGCAGTTTTCTATCAGTACTTGAAGTTTTCTTCATTTCAGTACTTGCAATCCTGATATCTCCTTAAGTAGTTTTCAAACCCTTTCTACTTGTAGTTTTCTTCCTTTCAGTACTTGCAGTAGTTTGGGTTTGTTCTTCAGGTGTTGAGGCTTGCCTTTCAGTACTTTGAGTACTTTGAGAGGCAACACCTAATGTGATCAACTCATTCTTGATCATGTGACTGTCAGCATTTGAACCATCAATATCAGCTAATTGGTTCTCAGAGTCATGAATGCTGACTTCATTTCTGATGGTGCTTTATCAGAGAGTAAATCACATGATGAGAAAGATTGGTTATTGCTTTCTCCTTCAGATTCTACTTCAAACTTCGGAGTAAACTCTGTAAGAGGAGCAGTGTGATTATAACCAATTCCAAACTTCACATTTGAAGCTGATTGCTTGCTAAGAGGCATTTCAAAACCCTTGCAGGATTGTACCCAGCGATCACACTCTACCTGGGTAGCTGCAAGTGTTTCTTTGAGGTCTCTATACTTCTCTAGAAGTACCTCTTCCCTAGCCTTATCATCAGTGATTTGGCATTTAAGTTTATAAATCTCATCATTTTATCATTCAAAATAGACTCAAACTCAGCTTTACTTTTGGAAAGTTCCTTTTCTAGCTCAAGATTTTGGTTGATTAAAGCTACATTTGCCTCTCTAATAGATGCAAATGTGGCTATGCAAGATTCAGAACATAACTTGGCTTTGGCCTCTGAAGATACCTGTGATACCTGTGATGAAGTATTTGAGGATGAACCATCGGTAGACTCCAGGGCCATGAGAGCAAGGTTTCCAAAAGGATTGTCACCACCATGCTGACCAGCACTAGGAAACAGTTGATCATGACCAGACATATCATCTGGTAAACTGCTCCAGTCAACAACTCCTGGGGTGAAAAAGCTATGTTGTTAAGGTTGAGATTGTTGATGAGATTGAGATGGTTGAGGCTCAGGAAGGGCATGTGGTTGTTGAACAATGGGTGCTTGAACTTAGCTAGTTTGAGGCATGTAGAAGCAGGGGTAAGGGTATGGCATATGACCTTGAGGGACAAAATATGCAGGTGATGACTGAGCTAGTGATGGATGACCAGAACTGGTGGAGTGTTGCCCTTTGTTCTGTGAGCTATTGCTTGGGAAGATCACAAAGGGTGCAGATGAGTTGGATCCAGATGATCTACACTCTCTAGCAAAGTGTCAAACCTATGGCACTTATGACACCTCAACTTGCTCTTGTCAAAACCAACTTTGGTTTTGCCAGAGAGTCCAGGGAATTTCCTACCAGTTCTTTTATAGAACTTTTGAGATCTGATATTGATCATTGCCATTTAGCTCAAAATATCCATCTCTTCCAAATCATCATCTGGAATGCCCTTCAGATCCTCCATCAAAAAGCACAAGTTATCACTGCTACCACCTAAACTACCATCAACACCAACAAAAGCATGTTCAGTGTTAGTAGAGAAATCAATATGCTCATCATAGGCACTCTCTGATGCAGCATATTCTGACTCCTGACCTATCAGTGCAGTATTGACTGATACAAAGTCATCAGTGAGCTTACTAGATGAGGACAACTTCCTTTTCTTTTCTATCTCTCTTTCAAATGTAAGCACTTTCCCATGAAGTTGGGTGAGAGATAGAGTGTCCAGATTTGCACTGGAGCGTAGGACAATAGTGTAAGTGTCCCATTTCTCAGGCAGGGATCTGAGGAATTGGTTGTTCATCTGGCTGTTTGAATACTCTTGTTTAACCATTTTCAGCTCAGAAATCAAACATGAGTATCGCTCAAACTGTTGAGTCAGAGTCTCACCCTTCCTATGAGAGAATGTCTCATATTGTTGGGCGAGGATTTCCCTAGTGTTTGCTAAGACCTCATCAGTTCCTCCAAATTGTTCCTTCAGAGTAACCCAGATATCATGAGCAGTTTCATGATGCATAAGCCCTGAATAGATTTCATTAGGCAGTGCCATGGCTAGAATTCCATGGGCTTTAGCATCAATTTCGAACAGCGTTAGATCTTCGTCCGAATATTGATTAGTTTTCTTCGGAACCCTCTCATTTGATTCAGGAACACTCACCATAGGCTTGTATGGTCCATGCACCACTGATTTCCAACAACCAGCGCTGTTGACAGATGATGGAGCATACTTCGTTGCCATATGTTATACTCACTCCTAACAAGCATCAGAGGCTTTGTTGAGAAGCCAGTATTATAAGGATCATCTGTTGGTGTCGCCATTTTAGAATTCAAGCAAATTCAAGGTAAACTCAACAAATCTAGCTCAAAACCACGTAGAACCTAAAATTAATTGGCCAGAAGCAGCAGAAACTCAAACTCTATAACCTATTCTTGCAAATTTGCTAATTAGATCAAATGTAGATAGCAAAAGAGCAGTTTTAATGATCAATTGTTAAATCGATCATTGATTGATAAAGCTCTGATACCATTTGAAAGGATCTCAGCATTTAGCTTGATTAATTAGATTGGATTTGCAGCGGAATTAGTACACGAATTAGAACAAATTATAGCAAGAACACACAAGATATATCAATGAAACAGTACGGTTATTGAGAGAGAGAGAATTTCTGCCAAAAGGTATATGTTAACACACACTAAAACTACTGAAAAGAAACTACTGAAAGTACGTCGTCTGAAGAACATGCTCTTCAGACGTTTTACAAGTACTGAAACATAAAAGAAAACTACTAAAAGGAAACTATCACAACAACTGAAGAATACTTCTTCAGCTATTGTGACAAACTCTGAAGGCTTCAGTACTTGTCTTCAGACTTTGTACTTCAGCTTCTGTCTTCAGTCTTTGTACTTCAGCTGATGTCTTCAGACTTTGAACTTCAGCTGTTGTCTTCAGACTTTATACTTCAACTGTTATCTTCAGTCTTGTACTTCAGCTGATGTCTTTAGACTTTGTACTTCAGCTGATGATGAAGTCTTCAGCAGTTGTTGTGATGTCTGTAGGACTTAAAGGTTTTTCTGATTTGGCTCATTGGTTATTTTGGTCCAATAAGGACTGTGCCATAGAACTAGAAGGTTGTAGGTTTGCTGCTAAGTTACATGTGATGCCCCTAGGTGGATTTGATGTGGTACTAGGGATGGATTGGTTAACAACCTACAAAGCAAACATCGTGTGTCAAAAGAAGATGATTAGACTGATAGCGCCCAACGGTAGTCCGGTGACGATATACGACGATCGAGTTATGACGATTCCACAGATGATTTCGATGGCGGTGGCCGGAAAGTGCATGAGGCGTGGATGTAGTGCTTATTTGGCCTACGTGAAGGATGTAGACATGTCAACACCATAATTGTTTGATGTACCGGCGGTGTGTGACTTTCCTGATGTGTTTCCAAAAGATTTGCCAGGCATGCCACCGGATCGTGAAATCGAATTTCAGATCGACCTGATACCCGGTGCTCAGCCTGTAGCTAAGGCACCGTATCGGTTGGCTCCGACGGAGATGAAGGAATTGATGGAGCAACTACAAGAGTTGCTCGATAAGGGGTTCATCAGACTGAGTATCTCTCCTTGGGGTGCTCCGGTCTTGTTCGTAAAGAAGAAGGACGGTAGTATGAGAATGTGTATTGACTACCGTGAATTGAACAAGTTAACGGTAAAGAATCGGTATCCACTGCCGAGGATTGACGACTTGTTCGATCAACTCCAAGGTGTCAGTTGGTTTTCGAGGATAGATCTTCGGTTTGGCTACCATCAATTAAAGGTAAAGGAGCAAGACATTCCTAAGACAGCTTTTCGTACGCGTTGTGGACACTACGAGTTCCTTGTGATGTCTTTTGGTCTAACTAACGTGCCAGCTGCTTTTATGGATTTGATGAATCGAGTGTGTCGGCCGATGTTGTATAAATTAGTGATTGTGTTTATCGACGATATTCTGATTTTACTCAAGGAGCGAAGGAGACATTGCCGGTCCCACTCGGGAGGTGTTAGAGACGTTGAGAAAGGAGAAGCTGTATGCTAAGTTCTCCAAATGCACGTTCTGGTTGCGCGAAGTTCAGTTCTTGGGTCATGTGGTAAATTCTGAAAGGATTATGGTGGACCCGGCAAAGGTGGAGGCGGTGATGCAATGGAAGTCTCCAAAGACGCCATCCGAGATCCGTAGCTTCTTGGGTTGGCAGGCTACTACCGAAGATTCATTCAAGACTTTTCCAAGATAGCCTCACCTTTGACTAAACTGACTCGTAAGGATGTGAAGTTCGTGTGGGGAAAAGAACAGGAGGACGCATTCGAGGAATTGAAGGAGAGATTAACACAAGCTCCTGTCTTGACATTACCTGAAGGTAGTGAACACTTAGTGGTATATTCGGATGCTTCTTATTCTGGGCTAGGTTGCGTATTGATGCAATGCGGAAGGGTGATAGCCTATTCATCCCGACAGTTGAAAACCCATGAATTCAACTATCCATCGCACGATCTAGAACTAGCACCTGTGGTATTTGCCTTGAAGATTTGGCGGCACTACTTGTACGGGACGAAGTGCACCATCTTCACAGATCACAAAAGCTTGAAGTACTTCTTCGAGTAGAAGGACCTGAACATGAGGCAGAGGCGATGGTTGGAGCTCATAAAGGATTATGATTGCGAGATCCACTATCATCCGGGCAAGGCCAACGTGGCGGCAGATGCTCTTAGCCGAAAGGAAAGACCCGAGCTGATTCGGGTGAAGACGTATCAGTTGATTATGACCACGGATGTGATGACGCATGTCAAATAGTTTCAAGATGAGGTGTTGAAAGAAGATCATCTTAACTCTGAAAGGATGAGGGGTTTAGTCACAGAGTTGGGTGAAAACACTCTCGGTGTTAGAACCCGACACGGGCGGATGTGGATTCCTCGTTACGGGGACTTACGTGGAAAGATCATGGACGAGGCTAACAAAATTCGGCACTCCATTCATCATGACACTACTAAAATGTACCGGGACTTGAAAAAGGATTACTGGTGGCCGGGTATAAAACGTGACGTAGCAGAGTATGTGAGTAAATGTCTTACTTGTTTACAAGTGAAGGCGGAACACCAGAAACCATACGGGAAGTTCCAACCGTTGGATATACCCGAGTGGAAGTGGGAGCAGATCACCATGGACTTCGTTACGAAGTTACCACGTACCCTGAAAGGGTATGATGCTATATGGGTGATAGTTGATCGATTGACAAAGAGTGCTCATTTCCTACCGATCCGTGAAACGTACTCATCCGAAAGATTGGCGGATCTGTTTATTAAGGAGATTGTAGCTCGTCATGGCGTGCCGGTGTCCACCGTGTCAGATCGTGACACCCGATTCACATCGAAGTTTTGGAAGAGGTTTCATGATGCGATGGGGACGAGGCTACATATTAGTACGACTTATCATCCTCAGATGGATGGTCAGTCTGAAAGGACGATCCTGACACTTGAGGACGTGCTTCGAGCATGCGTGATCGATTTTGGAGGAAGTTGGGAAGACCATCTGCCGTTAGTAGAATTCTCGTATAACAATAGTTATCATGTCAACATTGGCATGCCACCATACGAGATGCTATATGGTAGAAGATGTAGGACACCTGTTTGCTGGGGTGACATTGGTCAGAAAGAGTTGAAAAAAATATTGAAGTGGTTGAAGCTATGACTGAAAAGCTCAAAAAGATTAAAGCCTTCATGAAGGTAGCCAAAGATAGGCAAAAGTCGTATGCTGATAAACGGTGTAGACTGATTGAGTTCCAGGTGGGTGATAGGGTTATGTTAAAATTCTCACCTTGGAAGAGTATCATTCGGTTTAGAAAGCAGGGCAAGTTAAGCCCAAGGTATATAGGACCTTTCCGAATCATTGCTTGAGTAGGAGAGGTGGCCTATAGGTTGGAACTACCAGAAGAGTTATGTGGAAATCACCCGACATTCCATGTATCTCATCTGCGGAAGTATTTAGCAGACAAGAATATGGTTGTACCACTAGGGGACATCGAAGTGGACGAATGGCTAAATTACGTGGAACAACCAGTGGCGATCATTGATCGTAAGGAGAAGAGGTTAAGGAATAAAGTGGTCCCTCTTGTGTGTGTACAGTGGAAGCACAGAAAAGGATCCGAGTCTATGTGGGAGACTGAAGAG
Source organism: Flaveria linearis (assembly GCA_024085815.1). Classification (NCBI taxonomy): domain Eukaryota; kingdom Viridiplantae; phylum Streptophyta; class Magnoliopsida; order Asterales; family Asteraceae; genus Flaveria; species Flaveria linearis. The sequence goes on along the minus strand of CM044018.1, from coordinate 4,852,512 downwards.
GAGATGAGACAGCATTACCCACATCTGTTCGAGGAATAACATGTTTCGGGGATGAAACCTTTATAATGGGGGGTGGACTTGTAACACCCGGTCATTTCTTTTATAAAGAAATAATAAAAGTAAAGGAAAAGAAAGGAAAGGTAAGTTAACCAAAGTAAAGGGGTTAAAAGTGTCAAAATGGCAAAATGTACAAAAGTTGGTACAAAAGTGGGCATGGCCGCCCACTCTTGCCTGCACACTTCTTTTATTCTGTTCTAGAGAGAGAGAGAGAGAGCAGAAAACTCTCGGAAATTTTAGAAGAAGGAAGAAATTCAAAGTTTTGGTTAAGAATTCTTGGTTTTGTGATGTTATAAATAGTTCTAGTCTTGGTTATGTGCTTATATGTTTGTGTGGGTTCGGGTGTGTGTGTTTATGGTGGGTTTTAAATGTTAAAAATGTCTGTGAAAGTTCAAGAGAAGAGTTTACGTTCGAAAGCTGCTAAGGTGAGTTCTAGACCCCGTATTTTACTTGTTTTAAACGTTTTGGGGCTGAAAATGTATGCAAAACTATTTTTACTAAGTTATTTGAATACTCGTATATGTCTATGTATGAATGATGATGTTTCTATGATTGTTATATGATTGCTATGCTTTAAATAGTGCTACTAAGCCTAAAACATGTAAGAAAAAAGATTGAGATTTATTATATGTAAGAACAGGCTAAACAGGTTGCCCAACCACCCAAACAGTACTCCCAACTGTCTGAAATTTGCCTTAGAAAATGCCAAGTCAGGCCAAACTCTAAACAGGGCCCAACCATCCAAACAGTGCCCCAAACGTCTAGAAATGCCTTAGAAAATTTTAAGTGCAAGCCCAACCGCCTGAACAGTGGCCCATACGTCCCAATAGTGACCATGCGTCTGGACCTCCCATGCGCCTAAGTGACTTCATGCGTCTGAGAGGCCCATGCGTCCGAACAGGGCCCATGCGTCCGAACAGGGCCCATGCACCCACAGAGGGCTCATGCGTCCAATACTTAGAATTTATTTTTCAGGAATTTTATGGGAGTCTGTACAATTAGGGTTTGGAACAAGGTTTAACTAGGGTTAATAAATGCTTATTTCCATGCACAATCATGATTGTCTTTATGATTCCTTATTATTATTATTATCATTACTGTTATCTTTATTATTATTGTTATTAATATCTTTAATATTGTATTACTTTACGTGGTATGTATATGATCGTAACGTAAAGTATTATCATTAATAAAGTGAAAGATTAATGAAGAAGAAAAGTGGAATGTAAATGAATGAATAAAAGTCTTGCAAGCAAATGTATGGAGGTGCACGGCCTTGTTGTCGTTAGCTCAACTGTGATGCGGGTTAGCTACCCCGAAGGATGCACACAGGGTTAATCATTGAGATTGACAATGAGGTGAGCGACCCTGTTGTCGCAAAAGACTCGGATAAAGTGCAATTATTGAGATTGCTAATGAGGTGAGTGACCCTGTTGTCGCAAAAGACTCGGATAGATAATGATAAAAGTACAAATGAATGAAAGAATAAATAAAGTTACACCTTGTTGTATGTACGATGTGTGCTCATGTATGGAAGTAAAAAGGAAAGTGTTGGTCCATTAGTGATCGATTTCAGTGCTAATGAATGATAAACACAGAGATATCCCACAAATATTGAGACAACAGAGCAAAACACAGAAATGAGTTTCAAAGTATAACCATATTATCCAAACTCAATCAATATTAGCAAATAAGGCTCAAAGATGTGAAAAACAAATGCAATTCCAGCCCAAACGAACTATGAACACAGTAATGCAAAAGTATATTTCGATTAGGTTTGGCAAAACTTGGTGCCAAAGATACATCAGCTGCATATATATAAACAGACGCAAATTCGCTGGTAGATTCGCTAAAGCGAATCTACCCTGACCAACGGGTAAGTTCACCCGGCGAGCAACAGATTCGCCGGGTGACCTTCTTCAGCTGACTACTAGCGAATCTACAGATTCGCTAGTAGATTCGCTGGGTCAGAGCGAAACTAAACTATTAATTACTTAAGTCAAAATCATCTAACATTTGTCCTATTACATCCAAAATGACAGAAACTAAACTAAACTAGGTGAGTCCAACCTATCTATATCATCAATACTCCCCCTAGGTTGGACCTCACCTAAAGGGGTCTTCTCAATCAGCTCCATCCAAATCAACTTCGGCTTCAAAATTCTCCACGAAAGCTCCTGCCCTTAACTCAAACCCGGCCAATGGATTGGTAACATCTTCAGATCCTGCCTCATCAGATTCAACATCAACAACAAAGTTCTTAGCAAACCCAGCCTCACTTATGTCTGGAACTGGTGAGTCCTCAACTACAACTTTCTCTTGATCTTGCATGCTTTGATCCTTAGTTTTATCTCCAGACCCACTTGCCTCATCTATCACCTTCTTGTCAAACCTCTTTGAAATTGATTGATCCAGTTTTTTGCTCAAGTCATCCACATCCATTCTTGTTTCGTCCGCTTGAACTATTTTTTGTCAGCTCCCGGACTTCAGCTCTTAGTCCCCTAGCCTTGTTGGCTACTCTCATGAAGAGGCTCGCTTCTTTCAACGTATCAGCTCCAGCACCAACTTTTATGTGATTCTCACATAGAATCACCAAATCTTCATCACAGAACGAAAATACCTCCATTGGATCAAACAATCTGATCTCAGCTCCCCCTTTTACTCTAATCACTGCTTCCCCAGTGTTGTTATCATAGAACCATTTTTCAAATGCTTGCAGTCTCGGGGGAAGAGGATTAGGTATTCTAATACGATCCACAGTCTTAGCCGGTTTTAGTTTAAGTACAATCTTTCCTTTTCCGGTCACCCAGTCAACATCCTTTTTCGACCTCTTTCTCTCCATTTTCATGAAACCAAAAGCTTGGAAGTTATCAGTTAGACCCTTTTTGATTTCCATCTCCAACAGCTTGGCTCGTTCACTCAGTTCTGCTCCAATCAAATGAATCTCAGCCAACCTTCTCAAATCCCATCTTGGGAGGGTTTTAAAGGCTTTTCTTTTATGAACGTAAGATATCCCCCTCCCCTTCTCTTGATCATAAACAATTTCAGCTCAGAGTTGTATTTCCAGCTGAAAATCTTCTTATCGCTCTCCTTTCTGGTGGGATTTTTTATGTTCTGGAACAGTGGAGTTATTTCTTCAGCCTCCTTTTCTTTAACAAACCACTCAGATTGATCTAACTCCACCGCTCCGGTTTCAGCTGACCCAGTATCAGTCACATAGGTCACTGGACGTTCATCCACCTCATAGAACTCCGGTTCCGAGCTGTAATCTACTAACTGCTCCTCAATTTCCTCTTCTTCATCCACCAGCTTCATCTCCGCTTGTTTTCCTTTCTCCAATCGTTGTTTCTCTCCCACAATCTCCTCGCCTGTCAAATCCTTCTCAATATCAAGTCCCAAATCATCAAAATCTTCATTCACAACCTCCACATCATCATCCTCACCCTGTTCTCCTTCAGCATCAACAGGTTCATCAATTTTATCTTTCTCTCCACTCGATCCTGCAGCGTTACTAGTACCAGCTGCTGAGCTTGGGCCCTCTCCTGCCACAGAGAATCTCCCCACCTTCAAAAATGTGTATTTTGAGGTATCGGTGAGGTCATGTAGTTCCTGTTCAGATCTAACACCTGGCAGGCCAGCCGCTTCTTTCAGAGAGTTTACTTCCTTGAACAGTGTCTTGATCAGTTCTTGTTGATCAAGCACCATCTTTGTCAAACCTTCAATCAAATTATCCTTCGATTTCTCCCTCAACTCTTGATTTATCAATTTGGTTTTCATCATACTCAGCTCATTTGCCACAGAAGCACTAACATTTCTAATCACATCTTGGTCAAGCTCAGATCTTGCATCTTTTCTTGGAGGATTTTCTGTGAAGGCCTGATGTTTGTGTTTCGTTCTCCTCTCCGATGCTTCGGTGTGACTACTTTCTTCGGGCCTCTTCTTAGTTCTTCTCTCCTTCTCAACTCGCATTTCATGCATTGCTTGATCAATTTCATCCTCAAAGTCATACTCTTTCTCTTTGGCATATCTTTTTCTCTTTTTAATTACTTCTTCTTGTTTTTCCCTGTTCTCTGCAGATCTCTTTTTCTCTGCTTCTATCACCTTCTTTATGTATTCCCATCTCTCAGCAGAATACATATTTTCCCATAAGTAGGTGATTTTCCCACTGAAATCATGCCTTGCAGAGGAACAGTCTGCAAATATTCTAGAGCTCATCGGGGTTAGCCTTTTGATTTCTCCGTGTTTGGAGATGTTTGGAACCAAATCATCAATTAACATCTGAACAAATCTTGGATACAAAAGCCATTTCTCTTTCTTTAGAGCCATTATATTGTCACACATGCACTCAAAGATTAGACTTGCTATATTTGCCTTTTGGCCTCTGCAAGATATCACCATTGCTTTGGCCCATCTAAGGTTAAGACCGTCTGATCCTCCTTTTCGATCATCTAAGCACATGATGAAGATATGAGCAATGTATCTCCATTCTTTTGACAGCATGGATTTCTTTATCTCTTTCTTTGACCCAAAAGATGGTCCCTCATAACCCATGCTTCTGAATCCCTCCAAGACTTGATCTTCAGAAAGCTCGACCTCGTCTCCCTGATCTCCTTCCAGACGAAGCACTCTAGCTATGATCTCTTCAGTGATGGCTATATCATTTCCTTCTATCCTCGCTCGAATACAATGAGGGTTAGCTTTAACATCCAACTTAGCTGATCTCCAGAAATCTTGGATGTGCAAAATGTAAATGGATGGTGAGTGAGTGATAGCATAAAAAATCGGAGATTGCTTCAGCCACTTTATGCAGTCTCTGAACCCTGCAGCTTTGGGATTGTCTTCATCCAAGATAGCTACTGTGTTGTTCTTCTCATCAAACTTTAAATTAGCCATGGTTGCTGAAAAACAAATTAGAAAAGTCTAAGTATACAAAATAATAAATGTGTGAGAATATGTGAAAGCAAAAACAACAGAATTAAATTAAATTCGCTCAATTGAATCTATAAATTCGCTAAGGTGAATCTATAAATTCGCTAGCGTGAATCTATAGATTCGCTCACATCATATGAACTTTCGTTCAAATTCGCTCGACCTTAGTTAATTTACAGAGGCGATTATATAAATTCGCTGAAATTCAATTGACTTTTAGCTTAATTTTGTTGGAAAAACATTAAGTTCGCTGTGGCGAAGTTGTTGGGTGAATTTACAAATTCGCCGAGTTCAAGTGAACTTTCGTTCAGATTCGCCTGAAGATCCGCAAGTTCGCTGGACGAGTTCCACGAACCCTAACCCAGTCGAAGCTGCCAGATCCCACAATGCGAAGTGAAATACACCGATGAAATGCTTCATCGATGTTCGCGACACCTACCTAAAGCTTATCTAACGTGCAGATCCAACGGAAATCGAAACTAAAAGAAAAACTCTGAAATTTCGCTCAATGAACTTATATTTTGTTTTTAGGGTTACTGTGAAGAATTTCGCCTTCACTGTGACTTTATAAGACGTAGATTCGCTGTAACGAATCTATAGATTCGCCTGGTAAACTCAACACGTTGGTTTGACCTTGCAGCTGGTCGAGCTTACTGGCGAAGCTATAGGTTCGCTGTAGCGAATCTTAATTTCGCCCATTTCAAAAACAAATTTTAAAATAAGATAAAATTAAAGAAATATTAAAATAAAATAAAATAAAATAAAATAAAATAAAATATCATAAAATTGAAATTTTGCCTTTTGAATACCTTATTGCCCCACGATAAAATAAAACTTTACGTAAAAATAAAAATAAATTTAGAAATAAAATAAAATAAGAAAAATAAAAGAGATTAGAATAAAAATTGAAGTTAAACGGTTTAAGAATATAATATCATCTTTTTCTCGAAGTTTTTCAGAGAGACATGACTTAGCGAGATTGCTGATATGTTTGTCCTCTTAAACCCATTCCCTGTTCTTTTCAACTTGTGATCTGCAACTGTTTATCATGTTCTGAATTTTCTTAGAAACTCAGCAACTTGGTCCCCACTGATATTTGGTAAAGAATTCGTCTCGACATCAAGGTTTATCGAGCATAATTATTGATTTTTGCCTGCTCATTATACTGAATCTACTTAATGCAAACACAATGACTGACACATACACATATGAGACACTATTATATACAGATGCAAACACACATAAATGCAAGATATATACTCATGAGATTTAAACTCAACCTTTGACTGATTGACGAGAGCTTCAGGTCAATGCTTTCGCATAGCAGAGAAGATCGTCTAGGCGTGTTGATGAGAGCTTCAGGTCAATGCTTTCGCATAGCAGAGAAGATCATCACTCCAGGTCAATGCTTTCGCATAGCAGAGGAGACAAACACACATCTTTTCTTATGTAAAGAACTAAAGTATATATAGTAATAAGCTATTTGAGATCATTTAATGTTTAACTTAGAGGGCGTTATCACCAAGTCACCATCCCGGTGGGAAACACCATAAGCTTCGCATCAATAATCTACTCCTAAATGTAATGAAAGTATGTACAGTAATAGGCTATTTAGGATTATTTAATGTTTGACTTAGAGGGCATTATCACCGAGTCACCATCCCGGTGAGAAACACCATAAGCTTTGCATTAAAAATCTGATCCTAATAGTAAACACAGTATATGAGCAAGATGACAATCAGCAACTCTCAACCAAGTTTTAGAAAAGACTTATATCTTTGTGCAAACCAAAGTATCATGAGGATAATCCTTATTACTGAGTTATGATCTTTAATTTGGCTGCATGATCACTTGTTTACTTCGTTTTGGGATGAGTCTATCATGCATATCCCAGCGTAAGATGCTCCCCTCTTTCTTACTTCATTTTCTTGAATTTCTGAGAGAATAAAAATTAAAACTTATTATTAGCATAAATCTCCCCCAAAATTTTTATTCAAGGGCTTACTTAATAGAAAATTTCTTAATAACGAAAGAAAAAAAGGAAAATTAAAAAAAAAAATATATGGGACACCAGGATTCTCTAAGCAGACAACGACCAAGACCATAAGGAAAATATGTACATATTTACATTTCAAACATTTATTTGACGCGGAAAAAGGTTTCAGAAGGATATTAATCCTAGCATTGAGATCAGTTCATAAAAACGTGGTTTATCAAATGTTTTAGTGAAAAGATCTGCCTTCTGCTTCCTAGTTTCAATAGGAATAATATCAATGAACCCCTTTTCCTGAGCATCACGAATGGCATGAATTCTTGTTTCGATGTGCTTGGTTCTAGTGTGATGAATTGGATTCTTGGCAATTCCAACAGCAGCTTCATTGTCACAGAAGATTGGAGTGTGAAGGAAGTTGATGCCATAATCCATCATTTGGTGTTGAATCCAGAGCACTTGGCAACAGCAACTTGATGCAGCAATATATTCAGCTTCTCCTGTGGATAAGGACACTGTTGTTTGTTTTTTGCTTTGCCATGAAACAAGACAGTCACCCAAATATTGACATCCACCGGTGACCGACTTTCTGTTAATCCGGCAACCACCATGATCACTATCAGAAAAAGCATGTAAATCAAAGTTCCCACCTTTTGGATACCAAAGTCCCAAACGAGAGGAACCCTTAAGATAACGAAAAATGCGTTTAACTGCGAGCTCATGTGATTCTTTGGGATTGGCTTGATAACGAGCACAGTAGCACACAACAAATGTGATATCTGGACGGCTTGCAGTCAGATACATGAGAGATCCGATCATCGAGCGATATCGATGAGCATCCACGGATTTCCCATTATCATCGGGGGACAAGCATGTCTGAGCAGTAAAGGGAGTAAGTTCTGGCTTTGAATCATCCATGCCGAACTTTGTTATGATTTCCTTGATGTACTTCTCTTGATGAATAAGAATACCTTCCGGTTTCTGTTCTACCTGCAATCCTAATCTCCCCCATCATGCTCATTTCAAAGCGATCCTTCATCACTTCTTCAAAATCTTTACACAGCTTCTCATTCGTTGATCCAAAGATAATGTCGTCTACATATACCTGAACAATCAGCATCTCACCATCAACCTCCTTCTTAAAGAGTGTCATATCTATAGTCCCACGAGAGAAGCCCTTGCTGAGGAGATACTGCGTCAAGGTCTCATACCAGATTCGGGGAGCTTGATGCAACCCATACAAAGATTTGTCTAGCTTGTACACTTTATCTGGGAAATCTGGATCCTCGAAACCCGGTGGCTGACATACATATATCTCCTCATCAATGTTTCCATATAGAAATGCACACTTCACATCCATCTGAAAAACTTTAAAGTTCTTGTGAGCTGCATGTGCAAGGAAAATTCTGATGGCTTCGATTCGAGCAACTGGAGCAAACACTTCAGTGTAGTCTATCCCCCAATGGGACATTTGTTTGGGGGAAGATCAACTAACTCCCAAACTCTCAACTTTCTAAACTGTTGTAACTCAGATTGCATAGAGTCCACCCAGCTTGGATCTTCAAGTGCTTGCTTGTAATTCTTTGGAACAATCTGAGATAGAAAGGCTGTATAAAGGCACTCATTTATCAATCCACTTTGACTCCGAGTCCTCACTCCGTCTGTGATAGATCCAATGATGTAGTCATGAGGGTGATCTTTTAAGGTTTTAAAATTTGTGTTAAGCAATGAAGGGTTATGTTGTGATGTCGATGTGGAAGAGGATGGTCGTGCAGTAGAAGATAAATTTGTGGGAGTTGGATCGATAGGAGGATGTTGAATGGATGAAGCGGTGGGTGGAATGGTAGATGAGCTTGTAGGATTAGATAAAGATGGTTGAGATGAAGAATCAGGTGATGGAAGTGGTGACAAAGGTGGTGAAGATGGGATATCAAATGAAGTTGGATGTAATGAGGTGGTTGCAGACGGTCGCAGTTGTGGTGGAGTCAGATTCACGGGCGAGTGAGGAATAACGTCATCATCATCGGGAATTGGCAAATTAAATGACTTAAAGACAGTGGTAGAATCATAAAACCATGCAGGCTCACTTCCAATGCTTGTTGAGTTTGATTCTTGCCAGTCGACATAATAGGACTCTTGCACAATCCGCGATCGTTTATTATACACACGATACGCCTTTTGTGTTTCTGAGTACCCAACAAAGAAACATTCATCAGAGACCGCACCAAACTTCGTTTTCTGGTCTTGGGTATTTAACAGAGTACAAGAGCAACCGAAAGGGCGCAGAAAATCAATAAGAGGCTTAATTCCTCGGAACAACTGGTATGATGTCTTCATTTTGCTCTTGACAATCAATACCCGGTTAAGTACATAAGCTGCACAATTAACTGCCTCTGCCCAAAAGATAATCGGAAGCTTTGACTCGATCAACATTGTTCTAGCTGCTTCAATTAAAGTTCTGTTTTTACGTTCAGCAACACCATTTTGTTGAGGTGTTCTGGCAGCACTGAACTGTCTGAGAATACCCCTTTGTTCACAAAATGAATTGAAGATGTGGTTTCTGAACTCAGTGCCATTGTCACTCCTGATGGCTTGAATTTTTCTCTTTCCAAGAACCTCAATCAGTGGGATCAGCTTCATCAATTCCTCAGCGGTCTCACTTTTGTTAGACAAAAATCTCACCCAAGAGTACCTGGAATAATCATCTGTCACAACAAGACAATAAGATTTCTTAGCAATTGATTTAACACTGATAGGGCCAAACAGGTCAATATGTAACAATTCGAGGGGATGCTCAATTGAGTTTTGAAATTTAAGTTTATGTGGCTTCTTATGTTGTTTTCCTTTTGCACAAGCCATACATTTTTCTACCACAGAATAGTCTTTCAGTGGTAGTCCCCTGACTAAATTGTTCTTAACTAACTTGTTTATCAATTTAAAATTGATATGCCCTAATCTTTTATGCCACTGAAAAGATTCATGGGAAGAAGCTTTTGATAAAAGACAGGTCACGGTGGAAGATGATTCTTTCGATTTCATATTTAACAAGTAGGTATCATTTCTCCTTGGAGCTCGCATGATCACCATCTCTTCAGGGATAGAGAACTCTGGTTTCAAGAACAGACATTCATTTGCAAGGAACATCACGGGAATATCTTTATCACAGATCTGTGATACACTAAGAAGATTGAATGCCAATTCTGGAACATAGTTTACTTTCTCCAAAGTCAGGAAACCATTTGAGACATCTCCTTGACCAATCATCTTACCACCCTTCTTGTCTCCAGCAAAAGCAACATATCCACCATCAATTATTCTAAAATTTGTCAGCAGATCCTTCAATCCAGTCATATGGCGGGAACATCCACTATCTACATGCCAATAACTATTTACAGCGGCCTCTGAATGTTCCTGTCATAAAAAAAATTGGTTAGACTTTTGAAATTGGGACCCAAGTCTTAGTGTACTTAGGTTTTGGAGGAACAGATTTTCTACAAAAGAAACCATTTACAAAAGCTGTCAATCTAGTTCCAAAAGAGTTATTTTGTTTATTAAAACCACCTGACATATGACATTGCTTAATTAAATGATCTTCCTTTCCACATCTAAAACAATGGGATCTCAGCCTTGTTTTGGAACAATTTGAGGAAGGAGCTCTATCGACAGATATCACGTCATCACATTCAGACAATCTTGAATCTGAATCACTGTTCGAGTCATATGATTCGTTTGACTTCTCTGTCATAACTTTCTCTTTAACTGGTTTTTGTTCACTTTTATCTTTGTTATCTTCAGAGGAAGAAGACGTTTCTATACCTTTTGGTTTAGAAATCTTTATTGGTGTAAAAGATGGGATTGGATGAGAGAAGAATTTGTTAAAGCAATTAATTTTTGTTTCACTTTCAGAGACATGACCTGAAAGTTGAGCTGCATCATTCATACACACATTAACATTAACTGTAGAATTTAAGACATTTAAATCATCACGAGTGTTTGAAACAGAACATCCTAAGTTACTATTACATTTCCCAGAGTTTGAATCCAAAATAGTTCCACCAGACACAAAATGATTACTTAAACTAATGTCTACAAATGACTTCTTGGAATTAAAATCATTAATACTAGAGCTCCCGAGACCAACACTGCCACCATAATCATATCCTTCTCGCAATTCCTTAGAATTATCTCCTTCTAAACCTGCAACAGAGCTGTTAGTATCATTCTGTATAATCTCTTGTATCAACTCATTTGATGGATGAGGAGTGGGCATAGGAGAATAACAGAAAGTACTAGGTGGAGGATATACCAATGCATTATTTTCATTACCCAAACCGGTCTTTATCCTTGCCCCCCTTTGTTTTTTGCATAATTCCTCCCTTTTCATGCTCGAAAGAGACCACTGTTCTAATTTATTTTTAAGTTTTCTAACTTCAAATTCAGCAAGTGTGACTTGTTCAGTTAAATAGTTAACCTCACAGTTCTTTTCCAAAAGTGTCCTTTTTAAATGTTCATTTTCTTTCAAGGCTTCTCTTAATTTAACAAAATACTTTGACTCATTTTGTTTAAGCTCTTTATTGGTTTTCTTTAATTCATTTTCATTCATTATAAGCAACCTATTAGCTTTATATATACCAATCAAACGAATTTTGCATGCAGAGGAACACATATCTTCAACAATTTCATAAGGAAGACCCATTACCAGTTTTTCTGCTGCAAGAGCACGATCACATTGGCAATAAGGAGTGTTCCTCTTGTACTCCTCCACAGCTTCTCTCTTTGCATCTTCAATTCTTGATTTCATTTTCAGCTCCTCGTTTTCACCAGCTTCCATATCAGCAGATTCACAAAACAGTTTAACCTCTTCCTTAATAGTTTCACATACTAAGCCAGTTTGAACAATCTCTTCTTGCACCACAGCTTTCTGAACCATACCTACACATTCCTTAACCTTTTGAATGACTTCAGACCCAATAGATTCATCATTGCTATCAGCTTCACCATAGAACTCCTTGAAAGGATCAAAACTATTAATGTCCCCATCATCAAGAGCATGTTCCTCCACTATCTCAGCAATTAGGGCATGGTTGATTTCCTCCTTTGATTCTTCAATTTCTGCACTCCAATCAAAGTTGGTCAACAGAGCAGTTTCTTTCTTAGGCTTAGCTTCTTCAACTTTATCTATGACTGGGATGGTTCTTGAGTTTCCAGAATTAACAGGTTCAGTGACAATGGGAGAAGGGCACTCTCTTTTGAAATGACCAAGCTGCTTACAATTGAAGCATCTGAGCTTAGACTTGTCATATCCTAGAGCATTGTTCTGACTCTGGTTTCCAAAATTTTTCTTCCCAGTTCTTTCCATGAACCTCCTGGCGCGAAGAGTAAGCATGGCCATTTGCCACTGAATGTCGGTTTCTTCAAGGTCATCAGGATCAACCTGATACATATCTTCCACTGTCATACCACGACCTTTCAATTCTCCAGCCACTAAAGCTTCATAACTGTGCACAAATAACCCAAACAGTGCCATAGTATCGTGTGGAATTTGGGTACAAACTAAGGCATTTGAATTTGACCCAGCATCCTTACAACCACTTCCTGAGTTAACAATTTTACCATACCCAGAGTTAACAAAGCCATTATTTCCAGATGCACTCCCACACGCTGCACCATGATAGTTAGAGTTTGCAGCGGATGAAATCAATGCAGCGTTTTGAGGAGGGATATTGGGAGACATCATGGTTTGGTTATACTCTCTTCTCTTTACATCAAGATCAAATGACTTTAACTTGTTGATTACATCCATCAACTTGTAATCAGCAAAATTTCTTTCTTGTTTGAGTAGTTTGATTTGCAGACTCCACTGAGCAGGAAGAGAGTCCAGCAATTTACTCACTTGCTCATGATATCCAAGCTGTTCATCATACTTCTTCAGGTTGCTTGAAACTGACAGAAAACGGTTTGTTATATCAGTAAGTGTCTCATGCTTATATCCCACGAATGAGTTAAACTCCTTCTGAGCCTGAGCTTTCTTGTCTTTCTTCAGATCTTCGTTCCCGTCATAAAATTCACATAAGGCATCATACAATGCCTTAGCGGTAGTGTGCTCAGCAAACCTGTTATAAATATCCTGATGTAGGCACAGAATCAAAGCTCCAAGAGCTTTCTTGTCGCGATCGAGCAGCTTGATGTCAATCTCAGTATAAGTGCTAGGATCCTGATTTGGTGAAGTGATAGATCCGACAGTTGTTGTTGGTAGGTGAGGTCCGTTAGTGATAGATTCCCACTGACCATGATCAGTGTAGAAGAAAAAGCTTTCAAGCACCGTTTCCAATCCTCAAAATTCTCTCCGTTGACAAGCCTCGGTGGCCTGTTTGGTTGAACGCACTCCATATCAGTCAGATTCACACTTGAAGTAGACATGATGGAATCAGAAATTAGAATCACTGAAAAGATGTAAATTCGCTGGCAAGTTCGCCGGTAAATTCGCTAATCAAACCAACAGCAGATTCGCTCGAATCAGTGCTATTGCAGCTCTAGTTCGCTGAACAAGTTCGCAGAACTAGTAGAACTTTCGTTCTAGTGGTAAATTCGACTGTATCTTCGCTTGAGAATAAGGTAACAGAGGTGAACTTTCGTTCAATAAATGCAGATTCGCTGAGAACTCAGAGAAAATTAGATTCGCTTGGGGAGTAACAAATTCGCCCGATGAACACTAAGTTCGCCCGATGAACAAACAGCACTTTTCGGTCTGAAAATCACTCTAAACTCATTCAAATCGCTATGAATTAGCGATTGAATGATTGGGATGTCTCCTTACTACTTGAGTAATGGTTTTTCTACGAATTTCTATTAGTAAAACACACTTTGATGATGCAAATCGAATGAAACAGTGACTTTTCTTCAAAAAACACTTCAAAACCCCAAAAACTCAACAAATCAAGAGCACAATGGCTCTGATACCATATTGTTGGTCCATTAGTGATCGATTTCAGTGCTAATGAATGATAAACACAGAGATATCCCACAAATATTGAGACAACAGAGCAAAACACAGAAATGAGTTTCAAAGTATAACCATATTATCCAAACTCAATCAATATTAGCAAATAAGGCTCAAAGATGTGAAAAACAAATGCAATTCCAGCCCAAACGAACTATGAACACAGTAATGCAAAAGTATATTTCGATTAGGTTTGGCAAAACTTGGTGCCAAAGATACATCAGCTGCATATATATAAACAGACGCAAATTCGCTGGTAGATTCGCTAAAGCGAATCTACCCTGACCAACGGGTAAGTTCACCCGGCGAGCAACAGATTCGCCGGGTGACCTTCTTCAGCTGACTACTAGCGAATCTACAGATTCGCTAGTAGATTCGCTGGGTCAGAGCGAAACTAAACTATTAATTACTTAAGTCAAAATCATCTAACATTTGTCCTATTACATCCAAAATGACAGAAACTAAACTAAACTAGGTGAGTCCAACCTATCTATATCATCAGAAAGGTTTTATGAAAAGAGTATTTTCATATAACAACTACACAAGGTTTAAAACGAGAACTCACTCAGCAACGCTGACTTTTATGCATTTTCAGTTGGCAGATAAATTGTTACCGAGGATGGCATGCGGGTGAAGCTACTCGGTGGGGCATGACTGACATCCATTCTTACATGATAATACTGTTGTTTTGTAATGAAATTGGACAATTCTTTTGTAATCTGATCAAACCAGGGTGTATTGCTTAACAATAGTGTTTATAATGAAATGAATGGATTTTGTTAAAACTAAATCCGCTGCTTAAATTTTTAATATGTCACGTTTTATGTAATTACTGCTGTGAATGACCAACTGTGAGGTCTCTGGGAACGGGGCCTTACAGTCGAAGTGTTTTAAAAAAAAAAGACATCACATGTTAGTTTTTCAACTTATGTGATTTTTCATGAGCAATATGCTAAGGTTATGGATATATGTGATAACCTACAGGAGAAGCTAAAATTAAATACGAATATTTTAGATTTTAGAAAAATGATAGGAGCAATGCAAGTAAAATATGATAAATACTTTGAAGATAATGGACATTGGTAGGACAAACGTGTTGTTCCGGTTGGCAAACATACTACATACGATTTAAGCTTGATGTAATAATGTATGGTTGTGCCAATAAATGTGAGTTGCCCATGGAGTCTTTGAGTGAAGATATTGATATAAGAAATAAGCAAGAAGATGAAGTTAAGGAAAATGTATACAACATGGTTGAAGGCGTGAAGACTGCGTTGCATTTACTGTATAGGGAATATGAGGCTGAATATGGAAGTGGTTCAAGCAACCCAATGAGGACAAGGAATAGAGCAGAACGAAGTCGTTCAGGTAACAATTCATTTATGGGTAAGTTTAAAAAATACTAGGGTGGTGCTGCTCAATCGATTAGTCAAAGAATAGAACTTGAAAAATACCCGACAGATGATGTGGAAACAGATAA
Organism: Flaveria linearis; assembly: GCA_024085815.1. Classification (NCBI taxonomy): domain Eukaryota; kingdom Viridiplantae; phylum Streptophyta; class Magnoliopsida; order Asterales; family Asteraceae; genus Flaveria; species Flaveria linearis. Next base: position 4,837,056 of record CM044018.1, on the reverse strand, counting down.
CAAAGAGGGTTTTGATATTCTCCAATGATGGAAGATAAATTCCGGTAGATATCCAATTCTTGCACTAATGACAAAAGGTAATATTTAAATTTTTATATTTTTATTCTAGATAATTACATTTAATCATACATTCTAATTTATTATTATTATTTAGATATATTTGCTATTCTGATTTCAATTGTTGCTTCTAAGTCTACTTTTATCACCGATGGACGAGTGGTGGAAACCTATAGAAGCTCGTTATCCCCTAACATCATTGAAGCATTAATCTGCACACAAGATTGGATATGGAAAAAAAAAGAAAACAAATTAATGAAGATGATGGTTTAGAAAAGTTTGATGAGTTCGTAAAAGTTAATTATATTAATTTTGCTAGTGACTTGTTTGTTTATTTATAAATTTGTTGTGTATATTTTATAAAGTTAAAAACGAGTCACTTTTAGGTGGTTATCATTATTGTTACACCCTTAAAATTCATGGGTGGGGTTCTACCACGAGGTGCGTGACAAGCTAAGATCTGAGATACAGTCATATCAAACGACACTATATGTGGTTTAAAATAAGTGTTTTACCTTAACTCAGAGTAAATTACAGTTTTCAATGTAATCAATGAAGAAACGTAAACATATGTAAATCCATGAGTTAATAAATGCGCAAAACATGGTGCCCAATGAAAGTTAATAAATGTAAATGACTTGCTTTCAAATAATAAAGATGATGCATGAGCCTCAGATGTGCAACCCTAGCCTTAAGCATGCCAACAACATGAGAAGGCATGCTAAATTGTGTCAACACAAGCTTCATGAGTTCACAACTGTAAATCAGTAAATATGTTTGAGCGTTTGCATGGTAATGTAAATAGACCATAGGTAGCTAGCCTATATATCGAGTTATTTAGCATTTCGAACCGAAGCCGACTGCTTGTGAGTTGTTTTGCCTTTCGCCATGTCTTATCATAGAACAATGGCAAGTGTCTAGGTCAATTAAACACATGTTCGACCTCTAGTCGAGTTAGAGCGACTAACGCAGGTGGGGTTTGTCAAACCAAGTACTGCTCAAATTTACCTCGCTAGTTCAATATTAACGGTTCGAGTGTGTAGGAAATTGTGTGATAATGTATGCACTAGAGTAACAAGAAATATACCAATAATACTAAAACAATATAAATAGAAATATTTTGCATGCTTCTCCCTTAAAAAGGAAAGTAAGTAAAAGTAGTAATACTCACCTTAGATGCATAGGAAAACATAAATTGTAAAAGTTGGAAGCTACTCAATAGCTAACAAATGTAGGTTCATGATTGTGTGTACATAAGGATCATATAAACCTTATTGTATCCAAACAACATAAACTGTTAGTGTGTTCGAGAAATGTTTGACAAGTTTAACAAAGTTGACTTTTTGACCAAAGTTGATCGGACTTAACCGATGACCTATTGGTGATTCAAATAAGTAAAAACATTTTTAGTCATGCTCAAATATCTCAAGTAATGATTCACATAAAGTTTCATGTCAGATATCTATTTTTGGAAAGTTTTTATTTTTAGAAAGTATGAATTCATTACACACGTGCAATCTATTTCATGATTTTGAAGTATATCATGACAAACATATCAATTATACATGTAACACATCCAACCATCATCCAAAACATGTTAACATAACTTACAAACTTCATCGCGCCTAAAGTTTTCTAATTTAAAATGTTAGAATACAATTTGCATAAAATTTATTTAAAATCTCCTAACATGCTCCTATGATCATTCCAACATCAATTACATCATCATATCATGTTCTACACATATCATGTTCTACACATATCATATTCAACTTTGTATCACATTATGTCATAAAAGTTCCTATAAATAGCAAGCATGTTCATACGAATCGATTTTCACAATTCGATTATTCTTAATTATTTCTTATGCTCTAAACGTCATATAACAATTTTCACAAGTCGATTATTCTCAATCATTTCTTATGGCCTCCAGGCGATTGAACATCATGCGAATTGACCACTGCGGATGAACACCAATGCGGATGAACACCCCAATCGTGCGAATGGACCTCATGCGGATGAACACCAATGCAAATGAGCACTTATGCGAATGGGCACTCAGTCGTATGACTCCCCATGCGACTGCCCCCCCAATCGTGCGAATGAACCTCAATCGTGCGAATGAACCTCAATCGCAACCCATTCGGCCGTGTTAGGACCGTGTACGTACGGAGTACTAACTGATTCAATGTGAAACCAGATCAAATAGTGCGGAATCCTATTTGATTGGCGAACCAATCAGGGAGAACGTTAATCCGATCAAAACTAACGATTAGAATATGTTAAGAATTTATTAGAATCGATCAGAAACGTTCTATGAAGTTGGAAGGGACTCTCTGGACGAACTGGGACGGCTAGGGTTAAGAATTCTCAAAGTGTTTTATTTTTCCACAAATTAAGTGGTATTTATATGTTTCAGTTTTCGATTGTACGACTGAGCCATGCGTATGGCTCAGTCGTGCGACTGAGTCGTACGATTGATCCATTCGTACAACTGAGTCAGTCTTATGACTCAATCGTGCGTATGGCTCAATCACCTAGTTTAGTCGTGTGACTGGCCCATTCGTATGGTCCAATCGTGCGATTGAATAATGAGACTTAGTTAACCATATTCCTGAACCTTTAACGATACAAAACTGTGTCTAACAACTGTAAACCTATATAACATGTTCATATAAGCATTTAACAATCAATCATATGAATAGATATAACATTCAACAACCAATAAACATTCAACGAAGAGTTTTTCATTTCATATATCAAACATTACATTAGTGTTACAAAATGAAAGTCAATTACATTTAAGCTCACTAGAACAAGAACTAGGGACATGTGTACCAACAAACTCCCCCTTGGACCTAGTTCTATCTATTCTTTGACCTCCTTTTTAAACTCTTCATATCTCTTAACGCGTTCTTCTCTTGAAACCCCAGTATGAATATTGAGTGCGAAGCATAGACGTATAACATGTTGAAACTGAAGTGCTTGCATGATATCCTGCGTGTCAAAAAATAGTGGCCACTTGTACAATGTGTAAACATCAGCTGCAGACAAGTTTGTGAGCCACATTGGGTCAAATACCCTTATTGTCTCTACCGTCCCCTCCCTATCCAAAACTATGACGGCCTCTCCAGTGCGCCAGTCATAATACCACCATTTGAAATGGGGTGCAAAATCTTATGGCATCTCCCTCAATGGAATACGAAACATTGTGCGCGGAGGGTGCCATTTGAAGACTATCTTTGGTCTTCCAGTAATGGGGTTTACCTCAGATCTTCTGATATACCTCGTAGCCTGTTGAGGTTTGAAGTTCATCCACCTGGTAAGATACTCTCATTTCAACAAAGCCTCAAACTATCCTGACATTTTCTTCGGGTCAGCATACAACAGCTTCAGGCGTGCTAGCTGGTTGAGCTCAAAACCAGGGAGAGTCTTTAGATCATGTGGAAATCTAAAGTACTCGATTCCCCTCTTCCTCTTCACTGCGTAAACGTTAAGATCCTCAAAATAAGCCCATGCTATAATCTTCCCTGACACCTTTAGATGCTTCTTCACTTTGTAGATCTTGGTGTAGGTACTTGGCTTAGCTGCAGCGCGCTGGGATCGGTTCTCTGAGAAACATGCCACCCATTCAGCCTTTCTGATATCTACATCGGCGTCCGAGGCTGGGGCTTGGCTTGTAGATGCTTCTGCTTCCTTCTTCTGATTCAGCTTCTCTAAAGTATCACTGCCGAGAGTACTACCCAGATCGGGAAACTCATTTCCCTCTCGGTCAGTATACTCCGGATAATGCTGAGTTGTGACGTCCTCGATCTCTATCTCGCCTATATCATTCAGCTCCTCGTCACTAGCCACATCAAAAGTAGGAGCATCCTTCACTATCTCATCCAGATTCAGCTGGAACATTTCAGCAAGTTGCTCATCAGTGAGGTTATGAATTATTTCTCCTTTTTTAGGAGTATAGCTCACAGACTTCCTGACGATCCCTTGCAGATCAAGTATCATAGTCAGTTGAGACTTGATCTGCTGTAAGGGAGCCACATCGTACTCATCTTGCTGAAATGCTGGATTTGCTTGATTTAAACATGTAGCGCAGCAATAGTTAGTATGTAATCAAGATAACCAAGCACTGAATAATAAATATATACATTAATTACATAACATCAAGTGATGATATCAAGTACAAAAGCTGAACAAAGTATAACATCTAATCTTTACTTTTGTCTTGAATCCTCTCTGTGTCTTCAGCTGATGGTGAGGTAGGTGGGGTTGATGAAGCTCCATGGTCTTGTTTCTTCTTAGTACGTTGCTCCAGACCAGGATCAGAGGCAGTTGCAGCCGAATCTTCTTTATCTTCATCATCATTATTCTGCCTCCCATTTTCTGTTTCCTCACCACTATCATCATCATCATCATCATCATCATCATCATCATCATCACTTTCATCATCATCATCATCATCACTTTCATCATCATCATCATCATCCTCATCCTCATCTCCTTCCCCGATCTTCAGAGGCTCATATTGTTATCCATTAAGCTTGAGCATGATCTTCTTGTTAGTAGCCTCCAACTCCTCCAATCTCTTAACCAATTTCTCTTTGTGCTCTTGGAGTTGGGTGATCTGCTCAGCCTGCTGAGAGACCTGCTGAGCTTGGGAAGCATTTAGCACCCCCAGCTGACGTAGTTTGGTGGCTGGTGGTGGTAGCGGTGGTTGTGGTGAATATGGGCGGTGGTGAACGGATGGGTGGAGATGTATGAGGTGTGGTTGTGGAGGATGGAGTAGTAGTGGTAGGTGGTGTTGTGGTAGTGGGTGGTGTAGTGGTAGAAGTGGTGGCTGTAGTGGTATAGGTGGTGGTGGAGGTAGTAATCAATGTGATCCTCCGTCTCTTTGGCTTCATCCCATGGGGCTGAGCCATCCTCTTCCTCCGAGTACCCCTAGACCCGAAGGCTCCCTCTTGGCTACTGGGCTGGTCTGGGGTGTATGATGGATTTAAAGTAGCCTTCCCAGACCTGCTCGGACGTCCACCAACCGTCCTAATCCCCCTCTCGGTGGCAACCACCCGGCTGCCCACCATCCTAGTCAGTGGCTCCTCATCAGACTCCTCCACCTCATCAGGCTGGAAGTCCTGATGGAACCCTGCCATCTCTCGATCACCTTATGGAGATGTTGGAGATGTAACATCAGCAGTAGTGGCCTGAATGTGAGAAGGACCTGTATCTCCACCATCACCACTATCATCATTGTCAGAGTCATCATCTGGAAGGACTATCTGCTCTACATCAGAATCATTGTCATCGTGGCGCCACTTTCGCCTAGCTGGCGCCACATAGTCCTCCTGGGCCAGATGCCCGAATAATCTCCTCATCGGGGGCTTCACCTGCTAGCCCTGGTAGACCTTCATCCGTACCAGAGTAGTGTCATCCATAACCTCCAGGATCACAACATCTTCTTTCTCCTTAGGTAGCTAGGGGAGCTTCTGATCTATGATCATTTGTATAAACCATAGATACATATAGAAGCTTTCCTTCCCCTTCACCTCGATGTTCTCCACCAGATAGGTGAAGATCATCCTAGAAAAGCTGAATGGATGATTCAGCATCAACGCCGCGTAGGCATTATGCATCTGGTCGGAGAGCTCATCGAATCCACCCTTCCTAGAGGCGATGCACCTGAGCAGTATGTGGGCTAAGTATTTGAACTGGGGGCACAAGTTGCTCTTGTTGAGCATACTTGCATTGATGTCCCCCGAGTACTTAGCCCTCATAAAGCAGCCTCGAACAGTGAGGGGATATAATCTAGTAGGGCAGTCAGCATCATCCCCGAACTCTAACACTGTCCGGATATCCTCCTCAGTAATCTCGATGGCCTGCCCAAATATAGAACTCCGGATAGTATGGGGCTCAGTGGACCTATCAACAGTAGCGCCTTCCCAAAACACCTGCTGTACGGATCTGTAAGGAGTGCATGGCGTAGAGATCGCTCGGAAAATCCTCGAACGACGTAGAAATATGATAAAGCCAGCAAAATCCACAGCGTTGCGGGATGAGAGATCGAGATGAGCACAGATGTTGTGCTTGGTACTCATCGTCCACCAACTAACCATCTGTGACACAAAGTAAGTAAACATTAGCACGTGTCAGAGAATACAGTTTTATGCAATGAACTAGAAAATTTGTTCAGTCGTGCGACTGAGCTGAGCGACTGAGATCTAGTTGTGCGACTGAGTCGTGCGACTGAGTTCTAGTCGTGCGAATGGGTCGTGCGACTGAGTTCTAGTCGTGCGAATGATCTCATACGTATGACTGAGTTATGCGACTGGACTTAGTCGTATGTTCTCTCATGCGTTTACCTTAGTCGTGCGATTGAGCTCAGACGCATGGTTCAGTCGTGCGATTGAACCATTCGTTCATCTCAGTCATGTGGTTGAGCCATTCGCCTCGCTCAGTCGTGCGATTGAAGTTCATCAGGGTGTCCAATCGCATGTCCAACTGTTGGTTCATTCAAATTCAATTTTTTAGCTATACTTGATGTTAAACGTTGAGGATTGGCTCATTAGGTTTGCTGAAGACCGACTAAACCCCTAATAACTTTCTTTTGATCAAAATGCTTAGTTTTAGTGGTTTATTAGTCACATTTGGTTCGGTTAACTTTAGGTCATCGTTTCGAACTTTTTGACGTTGTAGTAACTGATTAGTCGTGCAAATGTTGTCGTGCAGTACCTATAGAATCGAAACAAAACGTTAGAGAATGTCGAACAATGGTCTGTGATGATCAAATGTAATTTTGGCAATAGGGGTTTATGTCGTACGATATAGAGGCGATTTGAGTGAATGGAACGACTGAGACCGACTCCTCCTCTATTTATACTAGGGCAGCCTTCAGTCGTGCGACTGAACCTAGTCGCATGATTGATTCATACGACTGAGCTTCAGTCGTACGACTCGCCCATTCGGTCATCTCCAATCATATGATTGAGGATCATTCGTGCGACTGTCACAGTCGGTCACCTTCAATCGTGCGATTGGGTTCATTCGTATGATCCAATCGTATGACTGGTCCATACTTATGGTCCAGTAGTGCGAATGGGTCATACTTGTGAAATTTTGCCTTTTGACCCTTTGACACTTAGCCCTTATAATAGTAGATAAAACATTTTGATCAGTTTATCATCTCAGACATGACCATTTTAAATTAAAGATCCTTTGATCACCTCAGACGTGATCCATTTATCCACCTGATCACCTCAGACGTGATCCATTTATCCACCTGATCACCTCAGACGTGATCCATTTATCCACCTGATCACCTCAAACGTTATCCATTTATCCACCTGATCACCTCAGACGTGATCCATTTATCCACCTGATCTCCTCAGACGTGATCCTTTTACTTTTTCAGAACCAAGTGATTTAAGATTAACATTAAGTTCATTGTGTGACCTATTCAAAGATGAATAACATAGCCCAGTCCAACACTGACACACTTTACAAATAACTTGAAAAACTAAACTAAGTAACAAACTAAACATGTTTTTATGATTTTGTTAGGGTAGGGTAGAGTAGCCTATTAGCATTAACATCATTTCTAAGACCGATTCATATGGAATCAGACAGGCATAAACTCAATTACTTGGAACTTTTATATATATATTGAAACGGAAACTAACATATTTACATATCACAGTTTCTCATTCATCTGAGACTTCTAAGCTCTAACTGGAAATCTTACTTGATCTGATATGTAACACACATTGATTTTGAACATCAGGCAGTGCAGCCACGACGATTGTCAGTATACTGGTCCACTTAAATCCATACACAGATTTTTGACACATATTGGTGATGTATTTGGTTATATTATTTCGACCAACATTTGTGGATCCCAAGCTTATATGGTAATCAACATTCCTCAGGAGACTTTTGATCGGTCTACGGATATTTTGACAAGAAGAGACTATTCATAGAGCTTTCAAAGAGAAGCCAAGCCTCAGGTCAGTGCCATTGCACAGCAGAGAGGCGGCAAACAACAATGAATTCTAGAATATCTAGGTTATGCTTATCCTCAGGTTAGTGCCATCGCACAATAGAGAGGCACACAACCTATCTTCTTGTTAGAGCACCTTTAAAATTTTCTTTTGCACATAACGCACCAACAACCTAGGTTATCAGCTTGATTGCGTTTATTTTCATTTTTCATGCTTTGCTCTATTTGTGGTCTTCCACACACTTTTAGTGGCGTTTATTTGCTCGTCACCCCTTACTGGAAATAACTGATTGTGTTAACCAGTGATAAGATGAGAACCCACAGTCAGTTGAACAGATTAGTTTAAATTGAGTTCACCAATGATGTCTACTAGTCTATTATGTTGAATCTACCGACACAACGTATAGTGGACTAGCACCTCCCTAGATCTACTTTCTCTGTGTAATTGCAGTAACAAAGAAGCGTACTATCATTTTCCCAATTTGTTAGACTTAGAATTCTCTGACTAACAATTTTCTGTGATTTAATTAAACTAAAATTGAAAAAACTGAAAATCTTTTTGGTGTTCCAAGTAACTCGATGCCTGTGTACTATCACTTTCCATAGCATTAAATCACATTCTTAAATATTTTATTTTTGCCTTTTTAGCTTATCTGCCCTTCCCCTTTCTCTCTCTTTTTTTAAGTAAATAAATACTAAAACTAAACTAGTCTCCCCCTAAAATTCTATAACCGAAAATATTTTTTGTGGTTTTAGATTTTTAAGACAGGAAATTGAAATAAGATAAATAAAAGAAAAAAAGGAAAAAGAAAAAGAAAAAGAAAGTAAACAAGTGTTGGACTAAGCATTTGTCTTTTCTAGAATGACGTCACTTTTCTTTTTCACGTCGTTCACCTCTAACAGATAGAAAAATCTGGGTTTATCAAACGGTTTGGTGTAGAGGTCGGCGCGTTGAAAATCCATGTTTATTTTAACCACATCAATTAATTGTTTTTCATAGCAATCACATATGAAATGATACTTTATACCGATGTGCTTTGTTTTAGGGTGTTGAACATGATTTTTAGTTACAGCTATGGCAGCAAAATTATCAACAAAAATAGGGGTATTAGAAAATTGCAAACCGTAGTCCCGCATTTGCTGTTGGATCCAAATGATCTGAGAGCAGCAACTTGCAGCAGCAAAGTATTCAGCTTTACATGTTGACAAAGCAACAGATGACTGCTTCTTGCATTGCCAAGTGACTAAACGTCTTCCAAAGAACTGACACCCTGCTGATGTTGACTTGAAGTTCATCTTGCAGCCACCATAGTCTGAATCACTATACGCTGTTAGTTCAAAGTCATCAACATGAGGATACCACAACCCCAGTGTTGGAGTACCCTTCAGATAATGAAAAATCCTTTTCACCCCGATCAGATGATTTACGTTTGGTTTTGCTTGATATCTTGAGCACATACATATGGCGTACATGATATCTGGAAGTGAGGCAGTGAGATACATAAGAGATCCGATCATCCCACGATACATAGTGGTATCCACCAAATCCCCATTCTCATCAGGTGCCACTTCATGGTTTGTGGCGAGTGGGGTACCGGCAACAGTGACATTTTCCATATCAAATTGACTAAGAATGTCTCCAACATACTTAGTCTGATGTAGAAAAATTCTGGTAGGTGTTTGATCCACCTGTAATCCTAGGAATAACTTCATCTCTCACATGGCACTCATTTCAAATTCTGCCTTCATCACTGATTCAAATTCTTTACATAATTCTTCATTTCGAGAACCAAGATTATGTCTTCCACATAAATCTGCACCATTAGTAAATCTCCATCTCTCTCTCTTTTATAAAAAACGTGCAGTCAATCACACCTCTGCGAAAACCGTGTTTCAACAGGTCGGTGGAGAGCTTGTCATACCAAGCTCGTGGAGCCTGATGTAGCCCGTACAAAGCCTTTTCCAGCTTGTAGACTCTGTCCCGATGATAAGGATCCTCAAATCCTTTGGGTTGACTGACGTAGACTTCTTCATGGATTTCCCCATGAAGGAATGCACTCTTTACATGTAGTTGATAGACTTTGATCTTCATATAAGATGCATAGGATAGGAAGATACAGATTGCTTCCATTCTAGCCACAGGTGCAAACACTTCATTGTAGTCGACTCCCTCGACTTGTCTGAAGCCCTGAACAACCAATCTAGCTTTGTTTCTGATTACGACACCTTGGTCGTCCTTCTTGCAGCATAGCACCCATTTGGTGCCTATTACTTTAACTCCTTTGGGCCTATCAACGAGTGTCCACACTCCAAGCTTCTTGCATTGTAGCAGCTCTTCCTGTATAGCATTGACCCAAGCCTCATCCTTTAGGGCATCACTTACGTGTTTGGGCTCGACTTGAGAAACGATACATTTAAAAGCTCCATTATTCACGTAGACCTTTTCCATAATTGCAGCATAATCAGCAGAGTATAGCTGATTTCTCATCTACACACCGGAGTGAAGATCCCCAATGATAGACTCCGAGGGATGATTCACACTGATCATAGTCACAGGTGTTGTAGGAACGACAACTTCAGTATCCAGATTTGTGAGGTTAGGTTCAGTATTCGGATTCCCTTATGCATGTTCAGCATCTGTTGAGCTTCCATCTTGATTAACATTATGCTCATTGCTTGTCTCAACTGCATCTTCACCGTCTGATGAATCATCACTCTCGTCCTGAGCAGCTGCTTAAGATCCCGAAGCACCACTAGCCGGTGCCATATTGCTGATATCTAGATTCGGTGTATTTAGGACGTCATACATCATCTGAGCAGCAATTTCTTCATCTGAATCTATCTGAGGAAGGTTGAATGATTTGAAAAAACCATCATAGTCGAAGAATGATGATGGACCTTTTCCAGCAGGCGGGATGGTGTATCGTTGCACATCGACATTGCACCATACTTCTACCTGACCTGTCAAGTTGTTATAAACCTGGTTGTCTGCTATGCTGTATCCAAGAAAGATCCCCTGATCTGCTTTCTCGCTGAACTTGCCCTCCGGAGTTTTCTTTAGTAACGTGCATTGAGCTCCGAATGGTTCCAGATACTCCAGGTTAGGTTTGCGCTTCTGAAGCAACTCATAGCAAGTCTTCCCATGCCGCTTGACTACTAACACATGATTAAGCGTGTAGCACACATTGGCAATAGCTTCATTCCAGAACTGTACTGGCAGTTTTGAATCTGCCAGCATAGTCCTTGCAGTCTCGATCAAGCTCATATTCTTGCGTTCAGTAACTCCATTCATCTGTGGCGTGTATGAAGAGGTGAACTGATGAACAATTCCCGTTTCCTTACAGAAGCATCCATCCACTAATTCTTAAATTCAGTTCCATTGTCTGAACGTACCATCCTCACCTTCAGATTGTAAAGAGACTCCAGTATTGTGACGAGCACCTTGAACGAATCAAAGGTTTCTGACTTAGCTTTTAGAAACATCACCCAGGAGAAACGTGAGTACAGATGACTACAAAGTAGTACCAGTCTTTAGCGATACTCTTGGTGCTAACAGGACCGAAAAGATCCATATGCAATAGCTCCAGGGGCATCTCGATAGAGTTAACATGCTTGGTCTTGTGAGACTTCCTGGTCTGCTTTCCTTTCTTGCACGAGACATAAAAATCTAGAAGTTTGAAGTTCTTTACAGTAGCTCCCTCAACTAGGTTGTTATGAATCAGATGATTCATCTTCCTATGATTTATATGTCCTATTCTCTTGTGCTAAGAGATGGACTCCTTCTCTGTTGCTTTTGATAAAAAGCACTGAACAGTAGACTGAGTAGTAGAAGCATTTAACATGTCCAAGACGTACAAATCGTTGTACCTTGATGCTGACATTAAGACCTGTTCCTCAGGAATCTCCATCTCCTTCTTCAGAATGTAACACTTTCTATTGTCAAACATTACTTTGAACCCTTGTCATATATCTAAGAAACTGAAAGCAAATTGTTTTCCAACTGTTGAACATAGTTTACTTTATCAAACTTTACCTTTCTATTACCTACTTCTCCTTGTGCGGTAATGTAGCCTCCTTTGTTTCCAGTGAAAGAAACATGTCCCCCTTTAATTTGTTTGACGTTGAAAAGGAGAGACTGATTTCCCGTCATGTGCCTGAATGCTCCGCTATCTACAATCCATGTGTTGGTAGAAGCACTATAGCGGACAACCTGCACACAATAGAAAATAATTAGTTAAGGAGGGGGACCCAAGCCTTGACTAGCTTAGGTTTCCCAGAGGCATCACACATCACAAACATAACCCACTGACCTTTAGAAGTTGGAGAGACCTCATCCTTCAGCTTATCAACACTATCAGACACATTAGATGTTTTAGCTTTCCACAGACCATCCTTGTGTAAGGATTGTTTATGGTAAACCGATGACTGATTTACTGTTTGAACTTTAGGTTTATTTTCAAAAACAGGTTTCACCTCAGGCATCACAGACTTTCCAGTGACTTTTCTATGTTGTCTATGGTGTTGGGGAGGGGTAAAAGACCGAGCAGGTGTTTTAGACCTAACAGGAGTCTTAGATCTCTGTTTTGAAGAAAACTGTTTAACTTCTTGATCTAATTCAACTTTAAGCCTAGGTGTCTGATAGCGAGAACAGTATGAAGAAATGTGTCCTCTTTGTCCATAAGTATAGCATGATCTCCTCTCAACAGGACTAGGAGATCACTTGTGGGGTGGAGAGTAAACTTCAGGTATGGGCTTTTTGGTCTCCACCTTTTGATTTTCACCTTCTTTGAAAAATTTTACTTGTTTAACATTATGATTAGTTTGTCTTTTAAGATGATTGTGATCTTGCTTAACCGGTTTAGACTGAGTGGTTTTTGAAGTCTTAGGTTGTGTGACAGCAGATTTTGAACCCAACCCATGAGATGCTTGAACATCCTCTTCCACCCTATTCTCAATGATGGTTTTATCCTTTTTGCCTGAAGTTGATGTCTTCTGATCAGCAACCGGAGGAGCAGGTTTAACTGCAGTGCCCGGATCACTAACCAGAGGAGTAGTCACCACATGGTCCTTGATGGGATTATTGTTAACAGGTCTCTGTTTGGTGTTCAGGAGGATCTCATGTGGTGGAGGCATAACTTTATAACCCAGCCCTTCCCTATTGTTTCTTTCTTTAACCAAGTTTTTCAAGATGTGAGAGGAACTAGCTAAACTATGTAGTTTTTGCTTTAAGGATTCATTTTCAACTTGTAAAATAGCTTTGTCCTTTTTAGTTTCCTCAATTGTTTTTATGTAAAACTTTATGTTATTTTCTTGGTTAAAGACAACAACCTCAGTTTCTTTTAATTATTTTCTCAGAAAATCAATTTTCTCTTTAAAGCTGCTTTCATTTTGCTTTAATACTCTATTGGCCTCAGTGTAAAGTTTTAAGTCATTTACTAAGTTATCATTATGTTCTAATAACCTAGCGAATTTCAGATCAATGCATTCTCTAAACTTATTACATTCAACGCAAGCATGTTTATCAAAGAGATCGTCTTTCGATTCTACCTATGCAGATGTAGAGGTGCCAGCCATGAAGGCAGCTTGGGGTTCCTGGTGTGCTGCAGATTCTACATTTAGTTCATCCTGCACTGGTTGATCAACAGCAGCCATAGTCTCATTCACATCAGCAGTATCAAGCTCAACCGAGTTCTTCCCTTCACTCGTTGAGTCTTCGTTCAGATCATTAACAGATGCAATGTTAGCTTCACCATCAGATAAGAAACGGAAGGACCAGTCTTGTCCTTCATCACCCTGTGCTACCATTGCTTTGGAGTCAAGACTTCTCGATGTTGCCTTTGGAGTCCTGTCCTTATCCTGCCTGTTAAATGATGAAAACGGGTTGCCATTTCCTGTCTTCTTAGGTTTGACACACTCTCTCTTGAAATGGCCTTTTTCACCGCAGTTGAAATAGGTGACTCTTGACTTGTCGAATCCAAAAGTTGTATCCTTTATTGCCACCATGTTCTGTCCCGTCTTTTAAACAAACATCTTAGCTCTACGCACAACACTAGCGAGGGGCCACATTATATCCATCCCCTCAGCTCAGTTTCATCCACTTGCTCATAATCTTCGTCGGCCAAGTGGCAGTTACCAATCTTTCCTGCTACTAACTCGTCATAAGAATGTACCACAGTAGCAAGTAGATCCATATGCTCCTTAGCCACTTCCACAGTTACGTTGCCCAGATTTTCTATCACTAACTTTGTCGATTGAGCTTCAGCAGAACTGTGTTGAACCCCTGATGAAACATTTAACTCACCACCAGAAGATGAGCTTTGAACATTTGCAGATGTATTAGACACCAAAGCTGTCTGCAAGGGTGCACTAGAAGATGCTATAGTAGAAGTCACTTTGTAGAAAGAAGGATTCTGAGTGTAAGTTCCCTTCTTAGACTTGTACTTATGTCGTACCTCTTCCTCCCTCAATTTCAGAATAAAGTCATTTATGTCCAGAGTCTCCAACACAGCATTATGTCTTAAAGTGGAAACAAATGAATCCCACTTATCAGGTAACCCATCAGCCAAACTCGACACCTTATCTTCCATGGACGTTTTAACCCCATGAGTGTGCAGTTCACTCATCAAATGATAGAAGCGGTCGATCATATCATCCAAACTTTCATTCCCAATAGACGAGAAGTTATCAAATTCTTTCTTCAAAGCTTTAGCCTTTAGAGACTTAAGCGTAGCATTTCCTTCATAACGTTTCTCAAGAGCCTTCCATAACTTCTTGCACTGCTTGTGCTCTGAGAACTGATGGAAAATGTCCTTTGGGATGGACTGTGGTGACAAAGCATAGGCCTTCTTCTCAGCATTGTACGCAGTCTTTGTGCCTCATTCAAACCACTTAGAGTCAGTGGAACACCATCAGCTCCAACTGGCATAGTGTAGCCAGTCTTAATAGTGCTCCATAAGTTTGTGTCCATTCCATTCAGACGAATTTCAAACCGTTGCTTCCATTGAGGATATTCGTCAAGAGACAGAAGCTTTGGTGGTTTGTTATGATTCCCGATCTCATTCTCCAAGAGCAATAGATTCTGGATCCTGGAGTCCTTCCCTGCTGAGAGTGCAAAGTTCTGTGTGTCCATATTGAATTAGTCTCAAAACTTAAAAAACCAAATGTGTATGCGACTGGAGATGCGGCTGAGACTCAACCGTGCGATTGAGCTTAGTCGTGCGACTGAGCAGATGACTAGGACAGTTGTGCGAATGAACAAACCGACTGGGCCAATCGTGCGATTGAACAAGCGACTGGGCCAATCGTGCGATTGAGCTGAGCGAATGGAGTTCAGTCGTGCGATTGAGTCAATCGTGTGACTGAGACTGCTGACTTCGAAACTTTTCAAAATTTTTCACGCAATTCAACCTAAAAACACAATTTTGAAAACCCTAATCGGATGAAACTCAAAAAAGACTAACTTTTGAACACATGCACTCGTAAAAACTGAATTTTAATGCAACAAGAACGGATCTTTTGATTAAAAACGTTGACTTTTGCAAAAACGCGATTGAATCCACGTAGAATCAAGAGCCAAAGCTCTGATACCACTTGTTAGGACCGTGTACGTACGGAGTACTAACTGATTCAATGTGAAACCAGATCAAATAGTGCGGAATCCTATTTGATTGGCGATCCAATCAGGGAGAACGTTAATTCGATCAAAACTAATGATTAAAATACGTTAAGAATTGATTAGAATCGATCAGAAACGTTCTATGAAGTTGGAAGGGACTCTCTGGACGAACTGGGATGGCTAGGGTGTAACAAGCAGGAAACCGCATCGGATATTGTCCGCTTCTTGGGGAGAATAGCCCTCTCACGGTTTTAAAATGCGTCCAATGAGGAAGGTGTCCAGCCCCTTATAAAGAGACTTTCGTTCCCCTTCCCAACCAATGTGGGATGTTACATCCTCCCCCACTTGGGAAACCAGCGTCCTCGCTGGCACACCGGCCCTGGCTCTGATACCAACTGTAACAAGCAGGTAACCGCATCGGATATTGTCCGCTACTTGGGGAGAATAGCCCCATCACGGTTTTAAAACGCGTCCAATGAGGAAGGTATCCAGCCCCTTATAAAGAGACTTTTGTTCCCCTTCCCAACCGATGTGGGATGTTACATAGGGTTAAGAATTCTCGAAGTGTTTTATTTTTCCACGAATTAAGTGATATTTATATGTTTCAGTTTTCAATCATACGACTGAGCCATGCGTATGGCTCAGTCATGCGACTGAGTCGTACGATTGATCAATTCGTACAACTGAGTCAGTCTTATGACTCAATCGTGTGTATGGCTCAATCACCTGGTTCAGTTGTGTGACTGGCCCATTCGCATGGTCCAATCGTGCGACTGAATCATGAGACTTAGTTAACTATATTCCTGAACCTTTAACGATACAGAACTATGTCTAACAACTGTAAACCTATATAACATGTTCATATAAGCGTGTAACAATCAATCATATGAATAGATAAAACATTCAACAACCAATAAACATTCAACGAAGAGTTTTTCATTTCATATATCAAACATTACATCAATGTTACAAAATGAAAGTCAATTACATTTAAGCTCACTAGAACTAGAACTAGGGACATGTGTACCAACAGGCCGTATGGCCTCCAATCGGTCGCCTAGCCCTAGCTGATGCAGAATGCAGTTCATCCCGAACCCAATCTGCCATTTTCGACCTCCAAGCTTATCCAAACCCATTCTAAGCCCAAATTAACCATTCTAAACATTAAGAATGCATACCATAACCATTCAAGCACACACAAGCCTGGAAACAAACTCCAAACGCATCACACTCAAACACATACAAATGGGTCAAACACACACACACACATAAAACAGATTTTTTAGATGTGTTCCAGTCCTAAAATTGACCAAAACGTGTAAAAGAGGGGTCCTATAACTCACACAAACAACACCGAGAAGTAGAGCTTTGATTTGACCCGCTACACCATGATTTTCACGCTCGAAACCAAGAAAACGAAGCTTGGAACCCCTTTTTCTCCCTCTCTTCTCTCTTTGGCTGAATTTTGCAAGAATGGGGAGGG
Organism: Flaveria linearis; assembly: GCA_024085815.1. NCBI lineage: Eukaryota > Viridiplantae > Streptophyta > Magnoliopsida > Asterales > Asteraceae > Flaveria > Flaveria linearis. Next base: position 4,819,914 of record CM044018.1, on the reverse strand, counting down.
TGTGGGTTGCCCTCCCCCTTTTATACCACCACTCATCCAAATTTCTACCCGTTTTGGCAAGTTTTGGTCCCTCGACTTTGGACTTTATTTCTTTTCTTCTTTCGTCGGCTTCAAAGAAAATATCCGGGCGTTACAAGTCCACCCCTTTATATAGGTTTCATCCCCGTAACCTGTTATTCCTTGAACAAACATGGGTAATGATGTCTCATTTCTTCTTCGGTCTCCCACGTTGACTCAGATCCCTTCCTGTGCTTCCACTGTACACGCACAAGAGGAACCACTTTATTTCTCAGCCTCTTCTCTTTTTGATCGATGATTGCCACTGGTTGTTCCACATAATTAAGCCGTTTGTCTACTTCGATATCCTCCAGTGGAACAATCATATCTTCATCTGCCAAGCACTTCCTTAGATGGGATACATGGAATGTCGGGTGAATTCCACTTAACTCATCTGGTAAATCTAATCTATAGGCCACCTCTCCTACTCGAGCAATGATTCGAAAAAGGCCTATGTATCTTGGGCTCAACTTGCCCCGCTTTCGGAAACGAATGATGCCCTTCCAAGGTGAGACCTTTAACATAACCCGGTCACCCACTTGGAACTCACTCGGTCTGCGTCGTTTATCAGTATACGACTTCTGTCTATCTTTGGCTGCCTTCATGAAGGCTTTGATCCTTTCAAACTTTTTAGTCGTACCTCAATCACCTCAATGCTCCCTAACTCTTTATGAACAATATCACCCCAACAGACGGGTGTTCTACATCTCCTACCGTATAGCATCTCATAAGGTGGCATACCAATACTGGCATAATAACTGTTGTTATATGAGAACTCCGCTAACGGTAAGTGGTTATCCCAAATTCCCCCAAAATCAATCACACATACCCGAAGCATGTCCTCCAATGTCTGAATGGTCCTTTCTGACTGACCATCTATCTGGGGATGATAAGCCGTACTAATGTGTAACCTCGTCCCCATCACATCGTGGAATTTCTTTCAAAATTTGGATGTGAACTGGGTGTCACGATCAGACACAATAGACACTGGCACACCATGACGAGTCATAATCTCCTTAATGAAGAGATCCGCCAACCTCTCAGATGAATATGTCTCGCGGATCGGTAAAAAGTGAGCACTCTTCGTCAGACGATCAACAATCACCCATATAGCATCATACCCTTTCAGGGTACGCGGTAGCTTCGTAATGAAATACATGGTGATGTGCTCCCACTTCCATTCCGGTATATCCAACGGTTGGATCTCTCCATATGGCTTTTGGTGCTCGACCTTCACTTGTAATCAAGTAAGGCATTTACTCACATACTCCACCACATCACGCTTCATACCCGGCCACCAATAATCTCTTTTCATGTCTTGATACATCTTTGTAGCACCGGGGTGAATAGAGTATCGAGTCTTATGAGCTTCATCCATAATCTTCACGCGTAGATCCCCAAAACAAGGAATCCACATCCGCCCGAATCGGGTTTTAACACCAAGTGTGTTTTACCCAATTCCGCAACCAGAACTCTCATTCTTTCGGAGTTAAGATTATCTTCTTTCAATGCCTCATCGTGAAACTCCTTGACTTGCTTCATCACATTAGAGGTCATAATCAGCTGGTACGCCTTCACCCGACTCGGCTCGGGTCTTTCCTTTCGGCTAAGGGCATCCGCCACCATGTTGGCTTTGCCCGGGTGGTAATGGATCTCACAATCATAATCTTTTATGAGCTCCAACCATCTCCTCTGCCTCATGTTCAAGTCTTTCTGCTCGAAGAAATACTTCAAGCTCTTGTGGTTAGTGAATATGGTGCACTTCGTCCCATACAGGTAGTGTCTCCAAATCTTTAACGCAAAGACCACTGCTGTTAGCTCCAAACCATGAGTAGGATAGTTAACCTCATGAACCTTCAACTATCGGGATGCGTAGGCTATAACTTTTCCTCTTTGCATTAACACACACCCTAACCCCAAGTAGGAAGCATTAGAATAAACCACCAGGTCTTCACTTCCATCGGGTAATGACAATACAGGAGCTTGAGTCAACCTCGCCTTCAATTATTCAAATGCCTTCTCCTGAGCTTGATCCCACACAAACTTTACGTCTTTCCGGGTCAACTTGGTTAGTGGAGAAGCGATCTTAGAGAAGTCTTGAATCAACCTTCGGTAGTAGCCCGCCAAACCCAAGAAACTACGGATCTTGGATGACGTCTTTGGAGACTTCCATTGCATCACCGCTTCCACCTTTGCCGGATCCACCATAATCCCCTCCGGATTCACCATGTGACCCAAGAATTGAACTTCGCGCAACCAGAACGCGCATTTGGAGAACTTGGCATACAACTTCTCCCTTTTCAACGCCTCCAACACCTCTCGAATGTGACCGGCATGCTCTATCTCGCTCTTCAAATAAATCAGGATATCATCAATAAACACAATCACTGATTTATCCAACATCGGCCGACGCACTCGATTCATCAAGTCCATAAAAGCAGCTGGCGCATTGGTCAAACCAAAAGACATGACAAGAAACTCGTAGTGATCGTAACGCGTGCGGAAAGCCGTTTTAGGGATGTCCTGCTCCTTCACCTTCAACTGATGGTAGCCAGGTCGAAGGTCGATCCTTGAAAACCAACTGGCACCTTGAAGTTGATCGAACAAATAATCTATTATTGGTAAGGGGTATCGGTTCTTCACCATCAACTTGTTCAGCTCACGGTAGTCAATACACATCCTCATACTACCGTCTTTCTTCTTTACAAACAGGACCGGAGCACCCCAAGGAGAGATACTTGGTCAAATGAACCCCTTATCAAGCAGCTCTTGCAACTACTTCATCAACTCTTTCATCTCTGCCGAAACCAACTGATACGGTGCCTTGGCAACAGGTTGGGCACCCGGTATCAGATCAATGTGAAACTCGATCTCTCGGTTAGGTGGCACTCCTGGTAAGTCTTCTGGGAACACGTCTGGAAAGTCACACACGACCGGAACATCGGATAGTTGTGGTGTTGGTGTATCCACATCCTTCACATAAGCTAAGTAGGCGCTACATCCACGCCTCATACACTTTCCCGCCACCGCCATTGAGATTACTTTCGGGATTGTTGTGACTCGATCCCCATAAATAGTTACCAAACTCCCGTCAGACGTTGTCAAACGAATCATCTTCTTGCGACACACAATGTTCGCCTCGAAGTCCGCCAACCAATCCATCCCAATAAGCAAATCGAAACCACCTAAGGTCATCACGAACGGCCTAACAGGAAACATATGACCTTCTAGTTCCACATCACAGTCCTCTACCATCTCAGAAATCCTGGTAGACTTACCTATGGCAGTTTCTACATCAAAGGGTGTATCAACACGTCTACTACTAACCCACAGCTTAATACAGAAAGCAGCAGAAATAAAACTTTTACTAGCACCAGAATCAAACAACACAGGAGCTAAATTTTTGTTCACCAGAAACGTACTGGACTTAACATCAGGGTCCATCCTAGATTCCTCTTGTGTCATGGTGAATGCCCTGGCGCTCTCTCTCGGTCCTTCACTCCCCGTCTTCTTCATCCCCGAACCTTCACCCCTTGGCTTCTTGTGGTCTCTGCTCATGTGGCCCTCCCCGTCACAGTTAAAACATCTCCCCTCTTTGCACTCCCGTGGCATATGACCTGGCTTCCCACATTTGAAGCACACATTCAATCCCCACCTACACTCCGGTATGCTCCTTCCCATATTTGCCACACTTTTTCGATCCCATACCCAGTGTGGCTACACGGCGATCATCCACCCGTGCCTTCTTGTTACTCGTCGAGGCACCACCCCGACCAAACCTTTCCCCATTCCAGTTCCAGTCACCTCTGTCACACCCCAACTTTGACGGCGGAAACATCAAGGAGTGAGATTAAAATCGTTCACAGCCACATTACGCTATTAGTAATCCCAAATATATTTATTAATCATCAATTCCAATAGTACCATTACAATCATAAGTCTCAAAGAAATTAAAATAAACATAACAAGTCATTTATTCCATTTATTTATCTAGGTCCATTCCTAGAGGTGTAAGCTTCGAAGAGTAGAAATTAATCTTGAGTATTTCCTGAAACATATTAAAAATAAAGGGTCAACAATAATGTTGGTGAGATTTCCATAGTTTCAATACATAAGTATATATAAAAGATGGCAATTCATGTTGTAAATTAGAGAACAAAGTAACTAGGGATGTAAGACAGAATGCACAACCAAACCTTGACAAAGTTTTACAAGTCTCAAATGTTAAAAGTATATACGATTAGCTAAGTGTTCTTAAATCAACCAAGCAGGCTTGTCAGACCCATAGATCTATGACGTCGCCAGGCTAGCAATAGTTAATGATTGTACATATATTCGGCATTACATGGTAGCTACAAGGTCCAACTAACCACAACACACAAATAAATTGCCATAAGTGTACAAGAATCAAACGTGTTTACAAGTGCAATGTTTATAATGTAACATGTTTCACCCAAAAGTGTGAAAATAATAAAATGGGTATAGAAATACTCATTTGGTAGATAACTTTAAGTATGACGTCTAATAAGAATAATACTAGGCGTCATTCCAATGTGAATCGTCACAAGGCACCTAAATGTATATATATATATATTCACAAGGGTAAACTTTTAATAATAAGATTAATGTTCTAACAAGAACTAGGGTTTCAATATAAATGTGGGGTTTTGACAAGTAAATAAATTTATATAATGAAGTTACTTATTTTTTTTATTCATTCAAAAGAATTATACCATTTAAGTATTTTAATATAGAAAAGAAATTAGGTATAATGATTGATAAGGTTTTAAATATATTATGTATATAATCTTTGTAATCTTTTGAAATAAATATTATTTAACATTGATTACAATAACGTATTAACCATTAATAATTTATTAATCTAAAATATTAGCTAAAGTGCATTTATAAGATATAACCTAAAATAACACTTGAAAATAATTTGTGAAATTATAAAATATAATTTCTACAATTATCATGATTAATCCATAATTAAAGATAATATAATGTCCATTAATAATTTGATGATTTAAATTATTATTTAAAGTCCATTTTTATAAAAATAACTATTTATAACATTTGTAAATAATACTTTAAAAAAATAAATAAGGTTTTTAAAGAAATAAATTTTCAGAAAATAATTAGATAACTTTTAGAATAAACAAAGTTTGTAAAACTAATTTTTATAATTTTTAGAAATTTTTTTATAATTTTTTATAAGCCAAAAAGCCTTTAAAAAAATATGTGAGGTTGCCCGGTTCGAACCCGAGACCTCTTGTATAGAATGTCAGTACAGAACCAGTAAACCAAGGCCTCAGCCGCGGTTTGTATTGGTTTTCAAACTTTAAAAACATCAGTTACAAAACAGCCCCAAATTGAATGAACCCTAGCTTGATTCGAAGCAAAATTGAAGATCAAATCGATGTTGTTAATGATTTGAATCATAGGGCTTTTACTCCCCATGTTAAATCGAGTGTTTGGGTGTATTTAATTACCCGTATATGTTTGACTTGAAGATGAACCCAACGAAGAACAAGCCGCGACAGGGGAAAAAATGGTTCGAGGTGCAAATGATGGTAGTAATCGAATTAAACTCGTGTGAAGCTTCAGATGGTGATCTTGATTCTAAGCCCTCAATCAATTGAAGTTGAAAATGCTTGGAAGAGAGCTTTTGACTAAGTTGCAGGTCCGAAAGGAAGATGGTGATTGAACTCAATGATTGTGTTTGTTTCGGGTGAAATGGGAGATGGTATGCGATTAGTGATAGTTAAACGACGTTTTGGTTTATTTAATCGAATTATTATTGAGGTGTAATGGTTGAACGACTTCCTGATATAAAGGTGTCGGTTACTCATTCGATTGGGTTAGTAACCGATTGTTTAATCGCGTTTAATTGATGCCTACAAGTTCGAAACGAGTTCTGAACGGGTTTGAGATGTGTTTTGGGTCAAAACCGTGGCCAAAAGGGCCGTTTTCGGCCTTGCCGGAATTCGGCCGGAACATGGCCGGAGAGATGGCCCGGAAAACGGGGTTGGGGGGCTGGGTTTTAAAACAAAGTTACACATTTGGTCCCTGCTGTTAATCTTTTGTTATTTTATGCTTAAAATTTCATTTTAAGTTTTCAAATTGACGTAAAGGTCCCCTTAACTTTAAGTTTAGCATTAATCTAACATGTTAACCTTTATTATTATTATTATTATATTATTATTATTATTATTATTATTATTATTATATTATTATTATTATTATTATTATTGTTATTATTATTATTATTATTATTATTATTATTATTGTTATTGTTATTATTATTATTATTATTATTACTATTAATTGTATTATTATTATTATAATTACTATTATTATTATTATTATTATTATTATTATTATTATTATTATTATTATTATTATTATTATTGTTATTATTATTATTATTATGTTTAGTTTGATTATTAAACATTAAATTACAGAATAACAGAATATAATACAAGGATCAATCATAAGTAAATCTCATAGTTTTATAATGGCGTAAACAATCCTTGCAAGAAAATAAAAGAGTTAACTTTTAATTAACAAAAAAACATGAAAGGTTACAGTCTCCCCAACTTTTAGGAATTTCGTCCCGAAATCGAAATTAAGAATGAACTAAGCGAACAAATGCGGGTATCTCTCCTTCATATGATCCTCACGCTCCCAAGTGAACTCAGCTTCACACTTGTTCTCCCAACGAACCTTGACAATTGGAGTAGTTGTGGTCCTCGTCTTCTTCATAATACGATCCATGATTTCAACAGGTTTCTCAACAAAGTGCAATGACTCGTCAATCTGGATGTCTTCCAATGGAAAATGCAGACTCTCGTCGGCCAAACATTTTGTCAAATTTGAGACATGGAACACAGGATGACCTCCGCTAAGGTCGGAGGGTAGTTCCAGTTTATAAGCCACTTTCCCAATCCTTTTAAGGATTTTGAAAGGTCCTACAAATCTTGGAGCCAGTTTACCTTTCTTTCCAAAGCGAACCACACCTTTCCACGGTCAAACCTTAAGAAGAACCATGTCGCCAACTTGTAATTCCAACGGCTTACGACGCTTATCGGCATAACTCTTTTGTCGACTTCTTGCCACTTCAAGGTTCTTGCGGATTGTAGAGACTTTATCGGTCGTTTCTTGTATAAGTTCAGGACCAGTGATGAAGTTTTCACCAATGTCGGTCCAACAGATCGGTGATCAACATTTACGACCATAAAGTGCCTCGAATGGTGCCATCTTGATACTCGAGTGATAACTATTGTTATACGAAAATTCCGCGAGCGGTAAATGCGTATCCCAATCACCACCAAAGTCAAGGACACATAGTCGTAGCAAATCCTCGAGGGTTTGGATTGTTCGTTCGGTTTGACCATCAGTTTGCGGATGGTAAGCCGTACTTAAATCCAATTGAGTACCCAAGAGTTCTTGCATAGACGACCAGAAGTGCGAAGTGAAACAAGCGTCTCCGTCAGATATGATGTGCAACGGCACGCCATGACGACTCACAATTTCGTCAATGTAGATGCGGGCCAGTCTTGAAACTTTGTAAGTGCCTCGTATTGGTATGAAATGTGCCGTCTTGGTCAAAAGGTCAACAATGACCCAAATACTATCATGACCACGAGGAGTACGAGGTAACTTGGTTATGAAATCCATGGATATATGTTCCCATTTCCACATAGGGATTTCGGGTTGTTCAAGCAAACCACTTGGTCGTTGATGCTCGGCTTTGACTCTTGCACACGTGAGATATTTGGAAACATAAGACGTGAAGTCTTTCTTTATTCCAGGCCACCAATATTGACTACACAAGTCCATGTACATCTTATCGGAGCCAGGATGAATGGAATATCGGGTTTGATGAGCTTCATTCATGATGTAGTGACGAAGATTACCACGATTAGGGATTCAAATTCGATTCAAGAAGTACCACAAGCCATTCGGTTTTGTCTCCAGTCGTGACCGAACGTTAGACACCAAATCTTCATCTTTTCCTTCGTCGGTTAATGCTGCTTGTTGAGTGTGACATCCGTCACCTCAAGATCCGTTATTTAACGTGAAATTACGTTAACTATCCTTAGAGTGTTCATTTTTCACCTTCATAGACTATTTGTGAGGATAGCATACTTGTTTGATTTTCTTTTACAGTCGTGATACCGTTATTTGCAACCTTATCATCCAAAACGTTTAGGGGTATCACAACCGACATCACTAACTATATTATGTTATGTAATATAAACATCATTAATAACAACATATACAAGATACAAACGACATTAAATACTTCCCTATAAGTAATATAACGTGCATATTTACGTCGTTTTCAACCGAAACAAGTTTGGGAACCCGGGGGCAAAGTACGGGGACTAAACATGTCATTTTGTGGAACTAGGGCTGGGTATAAATACCCCTTAACCAGCCCTAGCCCCCATTCTTACCATCATCTTCATCTTCTTCTTCCCTTCACTTTCTTCACCAATCTAGCACCAAAATCCGTCACGTTTGTTGCATTTTCACCGTCAAATCTCGGTTATCATCGTGAATACTCACTCCTAGCAGGTAGATAACCTTGCTTGACCCGTTTCTTACTCGGTTTCACTTCTGTGTTTTCTAGGGTTTCGGGTGCTCGGGTTCATCCGAGCACATGAGGTCGTGTGGGCTTTTGTTTTGCGTTTTTGTGTGTGATTCATGTTTAGACATGTTAGATGAGTGTTTCTGGAGGTTCTTGATGTGTGAAACTCGTGCCCGGAGCAGCTGGACGCTGCTCTGCACTTCAGCAGTCGCGAACTTACTGTTCAGGCGACTGAGTCTTTCAGGCGACTGAGACGTGCGACTGAGTGAGTCATGCGACTGAGTCCATGCGTCTGAGTCAATCGTGTGACTGAGTGGTGTGACTGGGGTGAGTCGTGCGACTGAGTCCATGCGTATGTGTGTGTGGTGCGATTGAATGTAATGCGGATGATTGTGTGCGACTGTGTGTATCGCACGACTGAAGATCCAGTCGTACGAATGAAGATTCAGTCGTACGAATGAAGCTGATTTGTATGACTGAGGGTTAAATCATGGGAATGGAAGGTTGAGTCGTGCGATAGGGTGTTGTGTGGTACGACTGAGTGCTTAGTCGTACGAATAGGAGTTCCATCATGCGAATGAAGCTGATTCGTATGACTGGAAGTTGATTCGTGTGAATGGAGTGTCCAGTCGTGCGTCTAGTCCTGTCGTGCAATTGGATTCATGGTGTGTGAATCCTTCCTGTGTGCAGTGTGTGTTGTCGTGTGATGTTATGGTGACATCAACACGGTTGCCCTAGTTGATGACGAACTGTAAGACTAACATTATTAGACTTATTAATGCTATATCAAAATCCAATCAACTTCACACTTTACAATTAGTAACAAACGAATCATAACACAAACACTTAACTAGTACTTTTCTGACAATGGTAACACTTTACACAAATGTTATCGACAATGGCAACGTTACTGGTGTCTAGAACTACTTAAGATCTATTGTGTGTGTTTGTGTGCAAGTGTTACCCACGATCGAACCGAAGCTGTCCGAACCTGTTGAACATCATCTTATGCTTTATGCACATTATTAATGCTTGTCAGTAACTGTCAATAGGTGTTGACTGTTCATAGCATTCTACTGTTGGGAATATTCATCATTCGTGCTTATCATCTATTCAGTGAGTTTCGATGCCCCTTTTTACGTTTATAATACTTTTAAACATTTTCAATCTTAGGGGAGAAGAATGCTCACTTACTTAACGCATTTTCAAGCCTCTTCCCTAGTGGAAGTCTGCGGCAACACTTATGGTTAACTTATCTTGCTTATCTTGTTGAATGATGCTTTGATTCTATGCTATGTTGCTACCTTGTATGTTACTTGGTGGCTTTACATTACTATGCGATATTACTGTGATGCTATATGTTGTATGATGTTACTTGTGAATGCTATTGACCTTGGATGCTCTCGGCTGTGTGGTTCTTCTGTGTGGTTCTTCTATGTCGTTCTTCTAAGCCGATCATCTATTACAACCATTAGTCCCGGTAATGGGACCTAAAGATTGGTTTGGTTGTAACCTATACGTATGCACTGTGTGGATCTTGCTACGTCATGTGAACTTGTCTTTTAACACAACCATTAGTTCCGGTAATGGGACCTAAAGATTGGTTTGGTTGTAACCTATACGTATGCGCTGTGTGGATCTTGCTACGTCATGTGAACTTGTCTTTTAATACAACCATTAGTTCCGGTAATGGGACCTAAAGATTGGTTTGGTTGTAACCTATACGTAAGCGCTGTGTGGATCTTGCTACGTCATGTTAAACATATTATACTATGGAAAATCTTTTAATACAACCATTAATCCCGGTAATGGGACCTAAGGATTGGTTTGGTTGTAAACTATACGTATGCGCTGTGTGGATCTTCCTACATCTTTTTAAACTATTTATGCTTTGGAAATACTTTCTTTATAGCCATCAATTCCCGTGAGGAACCTATGAATAGGTCTGCCTGTAACTATTTATAACTGGTAAAACCGCCAATACATAAGTATTGCTGCGTAACTCTTATTAAACTTACTCACTGTTTACAACTTAACATCTTTTACTACGTAAAACCTGCGAAGCTCACCAACATTTATGTTGACCGTTTTGAGCATCTCTTTTCAGGTGATCAAGGTAATTGAAGTTCTAGGAGTGCTGCTGATGTCCTAAAAAGTAGTTCAAATAACTGATTAAAAATAACCAACAACTAGACACGAAGTAATACTCTAGACTCTCTACTTCTAAACTACTGACAGGCAAGTGTACCTATCGACTCTAGTAAAGCTAAGTAAGTCCGGATATCGAACCACGGGACTTCTAAGGAAAAACGTGAAATTGACTTGATCTAACTATTGCAATACCGACTAAGAACTAAATCAATGATTAATAGAAGGGGGGTTGTATGGAAAAATCCAAAGTCTAAAAGTAATAACTAAATTAAAATAGATTAGAACGTGAGAACGGAATAACAGACGATTTCAAGTTAATAAGAGTACTACCTAGGTAAGATTCCTACACATGCATGACACGGTTTCTATCGGTCTTGAAACTATTGTGGAACCAGGATCTTAGAATACTAAACTCAAAGGTTACTTAGGGAATCCTTGACCCTTCTCAAAGATATCAACTAAACACACTTTAAGCCGTTCAAACACTGGTTTAAAGGATCACCCTCACAGGTTCTCCAACTAAGATAATGAAACACCCTAAAGACACTCTACTTCACAGCACAAGTGACTAAATACCTTACGGTATTGGGATAGATTACGGTTGATGAATCAGTCTTGGTAAACTAAATGTGAGACGGGAAACTACACAGAACTCCTCACAGAGAATCCGAATAGCAATCAAAACACACCTGATGAACCAATAACCTATTAACCTCACAATATTAAGATTAGTTGCATATTTGACTAGTTAATTTCTTGATAAGTTATCTCAATGACTTACTACGTCTAGCAAATCATCCAATAGTCTAGAACACATAGTAAAAGACCTAGCATGCACCTATTACTTGATATACAGTCAACAAGACACACATGAGATAACAAATCAGTAATCTAAACCAACTCAAATACACGTTTACAACTGATTAACGCAACGAAATCTTTTCATTATCATTCAACACAAAGTATTGTTCCAAAAACCGACAAAAGATCCATGTCATACACATGTATTCATCAAAACCCTAGGTAGATAAAAGGAACTAGCCAACAATCATGTTCAAAACAGTATCAAAAGTAATAATTGAAAACATTGTATCAAACAAAATTGAAGAACGGATAAAGAAACGCAAAACCGAATCGTTTGATCCTAGAATCACAATCTCTTCTTCACAAACTTCAATCCTTGCCTTCTCAACTTGTCAAGAACTCTGAAAATCGCCCCTCCTGCGCTCTTTAGCCGTCTAATCATGAATAATCTCGGCCATTAGGGTTAATTAGGTTAAAACACTAATTTTCCACGATTTTACACCCGTCGCGTAGCGCGACGGGCTTTCACCTACTGTCGCGTAGCGCGACAGGTCTTCATAACCCGACAAAATAGTCGGGTGGCACCTCGGGTAGAAAAATGGGTTAATGAGGGGTAAAATGGTAATTTTCCACCCCAGGCGTAACGCGAGGAGTTCTTCCTCAGTGTGGCGCGTAGCGCGAGAGCAGCAAAAACTCAGATTTTTTAATTCTTTTAATTCCAAACTCCTCGGCTTGATCCCGGCATCTCGTTAAGACTCGTTTAAGCTCCAAAATGCTATCTTTATGCTCGGGATCCTACAAAACCCACAATTGATCAATAGAAACGAATTCCGAGATAAAAACGAACATAAATAATGCAACTATTATACAAAATATACACGGGGAATCCAACTAATTATAATCATATCAAATATCCCCACACTTACCTCTTTTTCGTCCCTGAAAAAGACTTATGCAAATGGAATCATAGTCAAGTTTAGATCTGATTTCCAACATTTAAGTCTAGTTACTTATTAAAATTTACTAACGTGTTAACCGCGATCACAAGTTATATTTATCCATTTAAACCCAACCACCGATCATCCAAGTCCCCAAGAGTATAGCATTTAGGTTCAAGTATTCTATTTTATTAATCATGAATTCTCACAAGTCGGTATCTATTCCTGTTATCAAATCTCCAAAGCATAGAATAAATCAAAAATCCATGATTTTTCTACCACTGTAACCCAATACCCACATGTATTTAAAACTAACTTATTTTGATGGAAACTAAGCTGCACTATAAATATTTTTCTTTTTTTTTTTTTTTTTTATATATATATATATATATATATTTTATAAGACTCCACCTAGAGGGCTGTTTCCCACTGAGTCACCATCCCCTTGAGCAACACCATAGGCTTTGTCTTCTTTTTTTATTATTTTGTGCAAGATTTAAAAACAACAGGATCACGACCCTAACTCAGAGGTGTTGCCAGCCAAGTCGCCATCCCAGCTGTCAAGCACATAAGCTTCAGGCCACAATCATTAAGCACTGGCCTAGAGGTTTTTGAATGCCCTCTCGCACCTAATTGTCATTTTCAAACTCACACAATACTAAGATGGAATCCTAAGGCGCCACATAACGTGTGCCAACTATGCTAATCTTAAATACAGACGGGTATCAACCTACAGTGGTGCTTTTTCAAACTTCCAACAGTTTCGACTTCCATCTAGTGAGAACACATATAGTAAATTAAATATTTAATTAGATGGATTAGAATACATCTGTGAAAACCCTTCAAAATCGGCTGGGCCTACCCGTGCATCCCACATCAGACACGCTTTCAATTATTTATTATCTCATACATATAGTAGTTGAAAACCAAACACCTGACTTTACCTATCATTTTCCATTTTTAATATATGCAAACATCAAAATCAGGGACATTTTCTAATAAATTTTTTTTTTTTTAAGACTCAAATAAACAGACAAAAATAATAAAACTAACTAAACACACTCAAATTAATTAAAACAGACTCAAAAAAAAAAACAAATGTTCCCGTCCCCACACTTGAATTTTGCATTGTCCCTAATGCAGGAATGAAACAAAACAAAACCAGCTAAAAAAATAAAAATAAATCAGAAAAGACTTAGCTGGTATAAAGCAAGACTGTCAAAGTGCCAGTCTTTTCCATCAAGAACCGCCCTCCTAATCGAATGTGCTCAGCAACAATTCCTACTCATCATACACAAACGAAGCGGCAACCTCCACAAACAAACTCAACAAATGGGATGATTCAAATCATATTAAGCATAGATGAGAAAGATAAAGATAAGTTCAAATGTTTGGAAGTTTTAACCAACCCATCATCCCTTAAATTCCAGTACAGACCATAAATGTAGCAAAAAATTTACAGGGATGGAAACAAGTAGAGAAACACATCAAACATCACAAACCCGCAGCAGCATCATCAGCTAATCCTCATCATCATCTCCATCGTGCTCCCCTGACGGTCCCTGTGGCTGAAAGAAAGGAGGTACCTGTATCTGCATGGAACTCATCATGTATCGCAGCGCATCATCCTGTCGCTGCTGTCCCCTCATCACCTCCTCATGGCTAGACCTCCAGTAATCCATACTTCTCTCATAATATGTGTCCATCCTCCCACAAAGTGACTCTAGAGTAAGCGGGTCAGGGATAGGCTCACGCAGAGGATACTGCCTCCCAGGTACATCTCTCCTAAAAACTGGCCTCTGACGGTGTGTAGGAATACTAGATCTCATAGCATCTGCCGCCTCTGACCCCTGTGGAGGAAAGGCCTGATATCCAACCCTAACACCCTCTAATTGAGGAGGATCATCCCAAGTAAGAATGCCCGCTTTCTGCAGATCCTTAACCTCAATCGGTGTGGTCACCGGCCCTAAAGTCATCAGGTCTGGGGAATACCTGTCAAACACTCCCAAGTTCGCAGCAAGCCTATACACATAAGGACCCATATCAAGTCTAGCCCGAGTACCACCTCTCCTACCCCTATTAAATGACTGGGCTATCAAACAACCAAAATTTGGCTCCTGGCCCTGAACCATGCAATAAATGCAGAACAGATCTATCCAGCTCACTTTTTCCTCACCAGAGTACCTACCAATCACCGTACACGCTAGAACCCTATGAATATACCTCAGAATCGGGTCCCTAATGTCAGACTCCACCATGCTGGTGGAAAAAGGTGAATCAGCAATAGATGTCCAGAAAGCACTCAACTCTGTCTCGCCAATACTATAATCCCTTGGCTTCCTATTCGCACCTCTCAACCTAGTCAAAAAAACAGAGCTCTGAACCTCCTCATCAGTATAAAAACCAGTGGCTACAGCAAACTGTGGGATTGTCATCTCAAATAACTGTCTTCCTAAAGCAAAAGAAACAGTATCGACCTCATCATACTGATCATCATGGTGAATGAACGTGGAATGGAACTCAACAGTCAACTCCCGATACTGTGGCCAATCACAACTCAAAACATTAATCCACCTTGGCCCTAGCATCTGCTCTACTCTCTCTCTTTGCCCCAAAACTCCCAGCAACATCCAGTCAAAAGTCCTATGATGTAACAGGTTCATAGAAATAAACCTGTCAAGCCTCACTGACTCAAATGTATCCAACTCAAACTGGAGCAAAGTATGCTCTCTCAATCTCCTAACTCTGCTGACTGGCACCCGTTCATTTTCCAAATATTTAATTTGCCTCCCGTGCCTTTGAGCCTCCCTGGGTGAATCTGGGGCTCCCCTGGGACGGGGAGCTGGACCTCTTCTCCTCTTAGCACCTGCTGCAGATGATTCTCCTCCTGACATTCTGCAACACAAAGTTTAATGGCAAAACAAATTAAAGAGCATTAGTAATCATGATCTGGAAATAAAACACAACTATAGCATTTCATTCGCAGTTGTGACTAACAAGGTCAAAAATTTGGTCCACTTGATTAACACAATGAAGAATTTGACTTATTCTCTACCCGAATGGAGATTGAGTACGGGCAGGATAGCCAATAAATTAAGCATCCCAAATTGCACATAAGAACCAAAACAAATTACTCAAGACTAAAGCGAAAATAGAAACTCAATATACACAACTACCCCATCCCAACACTTTAATTGTCCTCAACTAAATACCAAGTGCCATAACAAGTTGCAAAAGGGGACATTTGAACCTTGAAGTGATACATGGTAATAACTGATACATAGCAAGAATGATGATCAAAAAGGAAAGAAATTCAATTTTGTGTTTCAAGGACCCAAGGAACAGATTAGATGAGGAATTTTTGTCTTTTTCAACATGTACACCAAGTCATAAACTCCTAGAAGAACAACCCGAACAGGAGATAATGTCATTATGCTTCGGTAGCCCTAAGCCTAACAAACATCAGTCGCAAGCTGTTCATAAAGTAATTCAAGTGGTCCTAAGTCCCAACCAATCCAAGACTAACAAACCCAGATCACAATGCTGACAACTACCAGTTAACAAAATCTACAACATAGAACACAAGCGAGTCATCAAGCAACCAATTTTCAATGTTTCTGTCTAGAGTAACTGAAATCTACAACATAGAACACAAGGCTGACAACTACAGTTAACAAAAGAAAAACAAAAAAAAAATTAAGAAAAATGAAGAACAAAGTGAAAATGAGGAATTGTACCTGATTCGTGAAGGAAACAAGAATTAAAGCACAAGAATGATGAAGAAACACCTGAAATTCTCGTGATTTGGTGATTGGGTCGGGGGGGGTGGTCGGCGGGGGTGGTGAGTGAAGGTTTGGGGGGGGATGAAGGTGATGGTGCGGGGGGGGTGAGTGAAGGTTTGGGGGGGGATGAAGGTGATGGTGCGGGGGGGGGGTGAGTGAAGGTTTGGGGGGGTGAAGGTGATGGTGTTCGGTGCGGGTGGTGTTTGGCGGGGGTGGTGAGTGGTTGTGGTGAGTGGTCGGAGTGGCGGTGTATCGCTGTTGTTGGTGGTGATGGTTAATTGTGGGGTTAGGTTTTGAATTTGGGGCTTTTTTTTGCCCGTCTGGTGTGTCATCGCGTAGCGCGAGACGTGTAACCTGGTATTGGCGCGCTACGCGAGCGACCACGGTTGACCAAATGTTTGACTAGATTTGTCGCGTAGCGCGACAGATGTACATAATATGTCGCGTAGCGCGACGTGTGCTTTTTAACAGAAAGTTTTCTCCTTTCCATGCCTTAGAAAAATTTTGATTCTCCAAAATCCTTACCCAGCAATGCCTGGAAAAAAAAACATACCTGGTGTCCTCTAGGTGGTGTTTTCCATCAATCCTCAAACAATAACCTGCAAAGACACTAACAAAACAAAAACAAAGCAAAAACAAATACGAAAAAAAAATTGACGAAAACACATCCGAGAACTTACAAAAACACGAAATTACACACTTTACAAACTCTACACTTTGGCACTTACCCAAAGACTCTCAGCATACAATCACTCGGGTTTTTCGAGAGGGATTTCCTCCCCCTCTATAGGTTCTATTGGTCCTCCAAGATAATGCTTCAACCTATGACCGTTTACTTTCCACGTGTTTCCATCAACCTCATTCTCCAACTCAACCGCACCATATGGAAACACCTCTTTCACCGTATAAGGTCCCGTCCATTTGGACTTAAGTTTTCCACCAAACAACTTCAAACGAGAGTTGTAAAGCAAAACCTTGTCGCCTTTCTTGAACTCTTTCATACCTTTCAACCGTCTGTCATGCATCACCTTCGTCTTTTCCTTGATGCTCCATGATCTTGCATAAGCCGCATCCCGAAGTTCCTCTAATTCGTGAATTTGAAAGAACCTTTTTCTCGCTGCTTCGGTGAGATCAAGGTTTACCGCCTTAAGAGCCCAAAGTGCACGATGTTCTAGCTCGACTGGGAGATGACACGCCTTACCATATACAATCATGAATGGTGTGGTCCCTAATGGTGTTTTGTAGGCGGTTCTAAACGCCCACAGTGCATCATCTAACTTCTCGGACCAATCCTTTCTACTCTTCCCAACGGTTTTCTCTAAGATTCTCTTCACTCCCCTATTAGCATTCTCAACTTGTCCACTTGTTTGTGGATGATAAGCGGTGGACAAACGATGAGTGACTCCGTAGCGCGCTAAAAGTTTCTCCATCAAGGTGTTACAAAAGTGCGTACCACGATCACTAATTAGAGCCCTAGGGGTACCAAAACGAGTAAACAACTTTTTCAAAAACTTAATCACAACTCGGGCATCATTAGTAGGAAGAGCTTGAGCCTCCACCCACTTTGAAACATAATCGATGGCCACGAGAATGTACTTATTACCACTAGAAACGGGAAATGGCCCCATGAAATCTATGCCCCATACATCAAAGACTTCAAGAACTTGAATGGGATTTTGAGGCATTTCATTCTTGTAGGAGATGTTTCCCGTGCGTTGACACGCATCACACTTTCTCACAAACTCAAGGCAATCCTTCACCACCGATGGCCAATAAAACCCACAATCAAACACTTTTTGGGCGGTGGTGTGATGACCATGATGACCCCCTGTCAAACCCTCATGACAATGCCTAATGATCTCTAAACCTTCCTCAACACTAACACATCTCCTTAACACTCTATCTCCTCCAATCCTAAACAGATAAGGATCGTCCCAAATATACTTACTCGCATCCCTGAAAAACTTCTTCTTCTGTTGGGTGGTCATACCCTCAATCACATTGCCATAAGCGAGGTAATTTGCCAAATCAGCGAACCATGGCATACCTTGCTTTTCTGCTGCTATTAACTCAACCGACTCATGAGGAAACCTATCACCTATCTCCTCCTCATGCATCTCCTCTCTACTAGGATCTTCTAAACGAGATAAATGATCGGCCGCTACATTCTCCGCCCCTCTCTTATCCTTAATCTCAATATCAAACTCGGAAAGCAAAAGAACCCAACGAATCAAACGAGGTTTGGCATCCTTCTTGGCGAAAAGAAATCGCAATGCCGAATGGTCGGTGAAAACGGTGGTTTTAGAAAGCACGAGGTAGGAACGAAACTTATCAAAAGCAAATACTACTGCTAGAAGCTCTTTTTCTGTGGTGGTGTAATTCTCTTGAGCATCATTAAGAGTCTTACTAGCATAGTATATTGGATGGAAATGTTTCTCACGCCTTTGTCCTAACACTGCCCCGACAGCATAATCACTAGCATCACACATCAACTCAAAGGGTAAACTCCAATCCGGGGCAACTAAAATAGGAGCACTAACTAACTTCTCCTTCAAGAACTCAAATGCTTTAAGGCACTCATCATCGAAAACGAAAGGAACATCTTTTTCTAGAAGACGGGTCATGGGGCGAGTGATTTTCGAGAAATCCTTAATGAAACGCCTATAGAAACCCGCATGACCAAGAAAACTACGAATAGACTTGACACTAGTGGGTGGTGGAAGTTTGCTAATCGTGTCTATCTTCGCTCTATCAACCTCAATCCCCGCACTTGATATCTTATGACCTAAGACAATGCCCTCTCTCACCATGAAGTGACACTTCTCCCAATTAAGCATCAACTTCGTCTCTTCACACCTCTTTAACATCCTCTCTAAATTCAACAAACACACATCAAACGAGCTACCATAAACCGAAAAATCATCCATGAAAACCTCCATGGAAGTCTCTATCATATCCTGGAAAATGGCAACCATACAACGCTGGAATGTAGCTGGAGCGTTACACAAACCGAATGGCATACGACGATAAGCATATGTGCCATAGGGGCACGTGAAAGTGGTCTTATCCTGATCCTCCGGTGCAATGGGGATCTGAAAATAACCCGAGAAGCCATCTAGGAAGCAATAGAATTGCTGGCCTGCTAAACGCTCTAGCATTTGATCAATAAACGGGAGTGGAAAGTGATCTTTTCTGGTGGCATCATTGAGTTTCCTATAATCGATGCAAACACGCCAACCAGTGACGGTACGAGAGGGAATAAGCTCATTTTTGGAATTCATCACAACAGTCATCCCCCCCTTTTTAGGGACAACCTGGGTCGGGCTCACCCAAGCGGAATCAGAAATCGGGTAAATTATACCTGCATCCATCAACTTCATCACCTCTTTCATAACAACCTCTTTCATGTGTGGATTTAAACGTCTCTGCGGCTGTACTACCGGCTTATACCCATCCTCCATAAGTATCCTATGGGAACAATAAACTGGACTAATACCCTGAATATCGGAAAGACGCCAAGCAATGGCTTGCCTATGCTCCCTCAACACTTCTAACAACCTATTCTTCTCCTCCTCCGTCAATCTAGAAGAGATGATGACGGGTAACGTGGACTCTTCCCCTAAGAAAGCATACTCGAGATGGGAGGGTAGGACCTTAAGCTCTAAAGGTGGCGGTGAATCAATCGAAGGAATCCTACTCTCCTGTCTAACCTCATTAATCTCTAAGACCTCGGGTAACAAAGGAATCTCCTCCTCAAACTCATCTAACTCCTCCTCACTATCCTCAACAACTAAATCCGCTCCACAGATGTAATCTAGACACCGATCAACACGCGAGATGAAAGAATTTATGAAGTAAACGGAATGACACGGATCACTAAAATCATCATCACTACCCGGATGTCGCATGGATTTAACTATCTCAAACGTGACATTCTCCTCCCCTACTCTCAACGTGATTTTACCATCAAACACATCAATCACCGCCTTAGCGGTGCGCAAGAACGGACGCCCTAAAATGAGTGGAACGGTATCATCGGCTTCCATATCAAGAATCACGAAATCAACGGGGAACACGAACTTATCGACCTTCACTAAAAGATTTTCAACTATGCCTCGAGGATATTTGACTGACCGATCAGCAAGCGAGAGTGTCATGCGCGTTGGAGTCAGATCGCCTAGGCCTAGCTTTTCATAAATTGAATATGGCATCAAATTGATGCTAGCACCTAAATCCGCCAACGCGCGACTCTGAGTATCACTACCAAACAAACATGGGATCGTGAAGACTCCAGGATCTGTCAATTTTTCCGGTAGCTTATTCAGAATCACCGCAGAACACCCTCCAGTCAGTGGAACATTGGACAACTCACCTAACTTACTCTTACGATTGAGTAGATCTTTCAAGAATTTCGCGTATTTGGGCATGTGCTGAAGAGCCTCGATAAACGGAAGATTAACTTTCAATTGTTTGAAGATATCAAGGAAATGCCCATACTCCTTCGCATACTTCTGATGGGCCAAACGAGCGGGATATGGAAGACGGGAATGATCTATGACAGGATCGGGCCTAACCTCAACAGGCTTCCTAACTACCGGCCTATCTACTGAAGACTCACTGTTTGGTGCTGTACTTGCTGGGACTAGCCTAGGTTGCACCCTCACAGGAGCTTCTACCTCTATCTCCTCATCCACCGGTTCATCCTCCTCTACCGGTGGTCTAACTACTTCACCTCCTTTACCACTACGGGTTGTGACTGCCTTGAGCTGAGCATTCGGATTGGGTTGGGTTTTTCCTGAAAACTGTCCTTGAGGCCTCTCATCTAAACGCCTAGCAATGTCACCTACCGAACGCTGAAGATCTAGAAAAGCAGACTGCTGGTTCTTAAGGAGAAGGTCATGCTCTGCTAAGGTTTTCTGGGTAGTAGCATCCTTAGCAACTAACTGGGTCAACAGCTCTTCTATCCTACTCATGTTTCCACCATTATTCGGTGGTGGGTTACTACTTGATCCTCCACTAGAAGACTGACCCTGCCCCTGGGCTGGATTAGGATTTGGGTTTGCATGAAACCCAGGGGGATTACCCGAAGATCTCCAACCATTGTTTCTCCAACCTGAATTGTAGGGATTATTAAACGGATTAATGGGGGGTCGATTTGGGCCTCCTATATAATCTACCTGTTCTTTCTCTATCAAAGGACACTCATTGGTGGCATGTCCTCCCCTACACAACTCACACCTGTTAACTCTCAGCTTTAAATCCTTCACCTCACTTACTAAACTTTCGAGAACAGCGGTTACACCGGAATCCAAAGTAACCTGGTTCACTCCCTTAGGGAACTGACCGGTGGCAAGAGTTGATTTCTTTCGACCTGACCGTTGTTCATACTCTGCTTGTGCGAAACTCTCAAACATTTCCCTACACTCATTAACACCTTTCTTACCCATCAAGTGCCCACCCGCAGAAGTGTCAAACCGAGAGCGAATCTCATAAGTAAGGCCATTGTAGAATTTCTCTACAAGTGCCCAATCAGAGAGGCCATGCTGGGAGCAACGACTAAGAAGGTTTTGAAAACGCTCCCATGCACGGTAGTATTCCTCATCGGGTTCCATTCTGAATGAATGGATTTCATCCCGAAGTCTAGAAGCCTTGGCCGGCGGGAAGTACTTATTCAGAAAACTTTGCCTAAGAGCCGGCCAAGTGGTGAATGTACCTGCAGGGTGAGATTCAAGCCATGTAGTAGCACGATCTGTGATCGAGAAAGGAAAAAGCTGAAGGAAAATAGCATCCTCAGTAGCACCTTGCAGTTTGAAGGTGCGGCAGATACGCTCAAGACGGCCTATGTGAGCCGGAGCATCCTCATCATCACGACCATGGAACTGGCAATTGTTAGCAATCGCGGTCATAACATATGAGGGAATCTGCCAGGAGTTTTCATTGACAATGTTAGGAATGGTGATGGGATTGTTGACTCCAGTGAAGCCTTGGGTGGCTTGTTGGTGGACAGTGCGATGTTCAGCCATTGGTGTAGGAGTAACAGTGGGTTTTGGACTAGGAAATGGAGATGTAGGTGGTGTGGAGGGATCAGAGACGGACAAGCTTGAAAAGGAAGTTCGGACTTTTTCTGTAAGATCCTCAAATCCAAACTTCTCTGAAATCAGATGCTCTGGTGGCGGTCCTTGTGAACGCAAATGTGGCATAAACTGCAAGGACACAAAAACACAGATGTAAGCAAGTGAAAGACAAAATAACTAAACAATTTAAAGCAAAATAAAAGACACTACAACTCGAAATAAAACACTTAGCACAGATATAGCAAATCAGTTCAAACAAAGTAAATAAAACGCAATCGCCTAAGAAATCCCCGGCAACGGCGCCAAAAACTTGATGTCCTAAAAAGTAGTTCAAATAACTGATTAAAAATAACCAACAACTAGACACGAAGTAATACTCTAGACTCTCTACTTCTAAACTACTGACAGGCAAGTGTACCTATCGACTCTAGTAAAGCTAAGTAAGTCCGGATATCGAACCACGGGACTTCTAAGGAAAAACGTGAAATTGACTTGATCTAACTATTGCAATACCGACTAAGAACTAAATCAATGATTAATAGAAGGGGGGGTTGTATGGAAAAATCCAAAGTCTAAAAGTAATAACTAAATTAAAATAGATTAGAACGTGAGAACGGAATAACAGACGATTTCAAGTTAAATAAGAGTACTACCTAGGTAAGATTCCTACACATACATGACACGGTTTCTATCGGTCTTGAAACTATTGTGGAACCAGGATCTTAGAATACTAAACTCAAAGGTTACTTAGGGAATCCTTGACCCTTCTCAAAGATATCAACTAAACACACTTTAAGCCGTTCAAACACTGGTTTAAAGGATCACCCTCACAGGTTCTCCAACTAAGATAATGAAACACCCTAAAGACACTCTACTTCACAGCACAAGTGACTAAATACCTTACGGTATTGGGATAGATTACGGTTGATGAATCAGTCTTGGTAAACTAAATGTGAGACGGGAAACTACACAGAACTCCTCACAGAGAATCCGAATAGCAATCAAAACACACCTGATGAACCAATAACCTATTAACCTCACAATATTAAGATTAGTTGCATATTTGACTAGTTAATTTCTTGATAAGTTATCTCAATGACTTACTACGTCTAGCAAATCATCCAATAGTCTAGAACACATAGTAAAAGACCTAGCATGCACCTATTACTTGATATACAGTCAACAAGACACACATGAGATAACAAATCAGTAATCTAAACCAACTCAAATACACGTTTACAACTGATTAACGCAACGAAATCTTTTCATTATCATTCAACACAAGTATTGTTCCAAAAACCGACAAAAGATCCATGTCATACACATGTATTCATCAAAACCCTAGGTAGATAAAAGGAACTAGCCAACAATCATGTTCAAAACAGTATCAAAAGTAATAATTGAAAACATTGTATCAAACAAAATTGAAGAACGGATAAAGAAACGCAAAACCGAATCGTTTGATCCTAGAATCACAATCTCTTCTTCACAAACTTCAATCCTTGCCTTCTCAACTTGTCAAGAACTCTGAAAATCGCCCCTCCTGCGCTCTTTAGCCGTCTAATCATGAATAATCTCGGCCATTAGGGTTAATTAGGTTAAAACACTAATTTTCCACGATTTTACACCCGTCGCGTAGCGCGACGGGCTTTCACCTACTGTCGCGTAGCGCGACAGGTCTTCATAACCCGACAAAATAGTCGGGTGGCACCTCGGGTAGAAAAATGGGTTAATGAGGGGTAAAATGGTAATTTTCCACCCCAGGCGTAACGCGAGGAGTTCTTCCTCAGTGTGGCGCGTAGCGCGAGAGCAGCAAAAACTCAGATTTTTTAATTCTTTTAATTCCAAACTCCTCGGCTTGATCCCGGCATCTCGTTAAGACTCGTTTAAGCTCCAAAATGCTATCTTTATGCTCGGGATCCTACAAAACCCACAATTGATCAATAGAAACGAATTCCGAGATAAAAACGAACATAAATAATGCAACTATTATACAAAATATACACGGGGAATCCAACTAATTATAATCATATCAGCTGCCTTTTAGTGGAGACCCTAGGAAGCATTTTTGAGACTGAACATACATCTTTTGTACATTGTTGCAGTCCGCTAAACAATTAACATTCTTTTGAACACTTGTTCCTGGGTTGTGGGAAACTAAACAACGTTATTCTATATGATTATGTGATCCTTACATGTTATGCTTATGGGTATGTTGTCGTGAATATTGACTAAACGCGACACAGGTCTCCATTTGTGTTCGGGTGTCTTCATGACACGCTTGTCATCATATTTATATTGCTACTCTTTTGTAAACCATGTGTTATGACGATCCCGTCTAGCTCGCATCCCCATGTTTCCGCTATCAGCGGGGGTGTGACAGACTGGTATCAGAGCCATTGGTTATAGAGAATTAGGCAATACACTTGACCTAGACTAGAACCTAGGAACCTTCATGTAGAATGCATACTAGGACTGGCTTGCATTTAATATTACATGTGTGTTCCTCTATACTTGTTGCTTGACTATATACATGATTCTATGCATATGTGCTTTTTATCTGATCATCCTGAGGAAGACACTATTACTCTTAGTCTTTCTTCATGGGATATCATTACACTAGAATCTTACATTGTATGCGCACTACATTATATCATTAGGTCGGAACACTCCCGTGAAGGGAAACTTCACAGATCACGTGTAGCGTTGATCTCAAATACTAAATCCGACCCTAAGATAGTATGTCTGAGATCCTGAAAGTATGACGGACATACAACTAACGTTAGCAATTCGTGTTTATATGATTGGAGTTTATATGCTATTACATACTACTATTGGAATACTAATGGCTCATGGACATGAGGACATTACACGAACCATGCTTGATGAGTGTTTACAATACTATGATGTTAACTTGGGGTAAAGTGAAGCTAGGGTGACCATGCAAGGTAAATTACCATTACGGGTGCACAAGTAATTGCAATTCGCCGTGCATGAGAAGTCTGGCAAATGTTACCATGAAGTAACGATCATAAGTATTACAAGTTCTCTATTCTATACCCTAGAGTGTGCTAGGATCATAATTCTAGTAAGACCTCATTAAGGGTGACAAAGCATTACTAACACTTGCTATTACATAAGTCCTGTCCTACTTAGAGCCTTCATGGTATTTCCAATCATGACATTGATTCTATCTTTCACGAAACATTCCTCCACTTAGCATTTCAGTAACTAAGGAACTGATTGAATGCTTAGAATGAAAGTGGACTCTAGGAAATGTAGAGGAGTGATGATACTCTCTACACATACATTATGTTATTCTTCGGGATGATGCTAAGGAAAATTAGGATGTCGTGTAACCGGTTTAAGCGTCATTTAAGGTATATCGTGGATGTGGTGGGAACGCTGCGGGGAACCCTATATATAAGCATCACCGGTATACTAAGAATGTGCTTAAATTGGGCTACGTGATGATCTTGATGGACCGAAGCATGGGTTATTGGAACTTGATGAGTGGAATCATACGTGTATCTTAAAGTGACTAAGGTTTACATGTTTACTAAAGTTTACATGTTTACTCCTTTTATGATTAGACAATGCCACCTCGAAGAGTCACCCGTAGCACTAATCACGAGGGTGAGACCTCACAAGGCAGAGGTAGAGGCAGACCACCAAGAATAGGTGGTGCTCCAGCTGGCAATAATCAGGGAACTGACAACCCTGATATAGCTGCTATGATTGCTCAGCAGCTAGCCGCACTGATTCCTACTATAGTGACGCAAGTGAGCGACACTCTTCTGAATCATAATCTTCACGGGGATCATGATACTCACCATGAGCATAATCCAGGAACAGGGGAAGACACTGGGATTGGTGGAACAACTGGGAATGAAACCGAGGTTGATAATACTAGACGAGGATGTTCCTACAAGGAATTTATGGCCAGCAAACCCCGAGATTTTGATAGGAAAGGTGGGGCAATAGCCCTGACTAGATGGCTTGAAAAGATGGAGGTAGTGATTGACATCAGTGAATGCCTCGACAGCCAAAAAATCATGTATGCCACATGTTCACTGCAGGGCATGGCACTAACCTGGTGGAACACCCAGGTTCAAGCTAGAGGAAGAGAATCTGCGATGCAAATGAGTTGGGATGAGTTCAAAGCCTTGATTACTGAGGAGTACTGCCTCTCAACGAGATGCAGAAACTTGAGCAGGAATTTGGAACCATGCGATGGTAGGAGCTGGGCACGCAACTTACACTGATCGCTTTCATGAGTTAGCAAGGCTGGTTCCACACTTGGTAACTTCGGAATCAAAGAGAATTGAAAGGTACATTTGGGGACTCGCGCCTTAAATCCGAGCATTGGTAACAGCAGCTGCTCCTCCCACGATTCAGAGCTCAATCCTGAAGGTCGGCGCTCTAACTGATGAGATGGTAAGAACAGGGATATTGGGTAGGGGAGCAGAGAAGAGAAAATAGGTTGGGGAAACGAGCCGGTCTAATGCCGGTAGACTTGATAAGAAGGCCAAGACAACCCGAAATTTTGTGGCTGTGACTCAAGAAAGGAAGGAATATGCTGGGCCGCACCCGAAATGTAACAGGTGCACTCTTCATCATCCCCCAGCAACGCCGTGTCGGATATGTGTGAATTATAGGCGCCAGGGGCACCTAGTGAAGGATTGTAGAACTGCACCGAATCTGGTAGCGCCCGTCAACGTGGTTAACCCCGCCAGGAATGCCAGGGCTTATTATGAGTGCGGAGGTCTTGGTCACTACCGGAACATGTGCCCGAGACTGAATAGGGCACCGGGTCAACAAGGGAATAACCAGCAGCAAGTGATGGCCGTAGCTGGTAATCCAGGCCAAGGGAATCAAGGAAATGCTGCCAGAGGACGTGCTTTTATTATCAGAGCAAATGACACCCGTCAGGACCCGAATGTTGTTACGGGTACGTACATGCTCAATCACCACTTCACATCCATACTATTTGATACTGGGGCAGACAATAGTTTCATATCTTCTGATTTTGCGCACATACTCGCCTTGAACCCTAGTAGACTAGAAACTAGCTTCTCTGTAGAAATGGCCAACGGTAGAGTTGTACAAGCAGATGAGATTATTAGACAGTGCTCCATGATATTGGAGAGCCATGCCTTCGACATAGACTTAATACCTTTCGAGTTGGGGAGCTTCGATGTGATTGTGGGAATGGATTGGTTGTCGAAACACGGAGCCGAGATTGTTTGTCGGGAGAAAGTAGTATGAATCCCCATGCCAAATGGGGAGGTACTCAAGATTCAAGGAGAATGACCGGGAAGAACTCTGAAGCTTATCACTTGCATGAAGATGCGACGATGTTTACGGAAGCAGTGTTACGCATTTCTGGCCCATGTAGTGGAAAAGAAAGAAGAAGGCAACAAGTTGGTGGATATTCCTGTAGTACGAGATTATCCAGAAGTATTCCCTGATGACTTGTCGGGTTTACCTCCTCCACGACGGGTGGAATTTCATATAGAGTTGGTTCCTTGAGCTACGCCGGTAGCAAAAGCACCATACCGGTTAGCGCCATCCGAAATGCAAGAGTTATCTAGCCAATTGCAAGAGCTATGGAGGAGGGTTTTATTCGACCAAGCCACTCACCGTGGGGAGCACCGGTCTTATTTGTCAAAAAGAAAGACGGGTCGTTCTGCATGTGCATCGATTATCACGAGTTGAACAAGTTGACGGTGAAGAATCGATATCCTCTTCCCAGAATCGATAATTTGTTTGATCAGTTGCAAGGAGCTTCATATTTCTCCAAAATTGATTTTCGTTCTGGATATCATCAATTGAGGGTTTTCGAGGATGACATACCGAAAACAGCGTTTAGGACTCGTTATGGTCATTATGAGTTCTTAGTCATGCAGTTCGAACTGACTAACGCACTGGTTGTATTCATGGATCTGATGAATCGGGTGTGTAAACCATACTTGGATAAGTTCGTGATCGTATTCATTGATGATATACTTATCTACTCTCGATCGAAAGAAGACCAAGAGAAACATCTTCGGGCCATACTGAGTCTGTTACAAGAAGAGAAACTTTTTGCTAAACTCTCGAAGTGTGAGTTCTGGCTTTGAGAAGTGAAATTTTTGGGTCATGTGGTTAACGAGAATGGGATTCATGTAGATCCCTGCAAAATTAAAGCAGTGAAGAAATGGGATACACCCCAGACACCCTCAGAGATATGACAATTCTTAGGATTGGCCAGATACTATCGTCGCTTCATCGCAATTTTTTCAAAGATTACTCAACCGTTAACTATGTTGACTCAGAAAGACAAGAAGTTTGATTGGGGATATGCCCAAGAACAAGCATTCCAAACATTGAAGGAGAAGTTGTGCAACGCACCGATATTGTCCCTTTCAGACGGAACTGATGATTTTGTGGTGTACTGCGATGCTTCACATCAAGGATTGGGTTGTGTGCTAATGCAGAAAGATAAGGTGATTGCCTACGCCTCATTACAACTTAAGGTGCATAAAAATAACTACACAACTCATGATTTGGAGTTGGGCGCTGTAGTATTTGCACTTAAGATATGGAGGCACTATCTGTATGGAACCAAATGAATCATCTACACAGATCATAAGAGCCTTCAACACATCCTGAATCAGAAAGAACTCAACATGCGACAACGACGTTGGGTAGAGCTATTTAGTGACTACGATTGTGAAATCCGGTATCATCCGGGGAAAGCAAATGTGGTGGCTGACGCCCTAAGTCATAAAGAGCGTGTGAAACAACTACGTGCTCGAGCTTTGGGATTGACTATTCAAACGAACTTGAAAGCTTAGATCCAACTTGCACAAAGTGAAGCATTGAAAGAAGAAAACCTTGCGGGGGAAGAATTTCTAGGGTTAGACGAACAGATGATTTGCAAGGATGATGACATACAGTACTTCATGGATCGCATATGGGTACCCAAATGGGGAGACGTTCGTACCCTGATCATGGAGGAAGAGCACAAGACACGATATTCTGTCCATCCTGGTGCAGACAAGATGCATCACGATCTTAAGGATCTATACTGGTGGCCAGGCATGAAGAGAGACATTGCTATGTATGTGAGCCGATGCTTGACGTGCTCGAAAGTTAAGGCTGAACATCAAAAACCATCGGGATTATTACAGCAACCTAAAATTCCTGAGTGGAAATAGGAGAACATAGCTATGGATTTTATTACCAAACTCCCAAGGACGCCTAGCGGACACGACTCTATATGGGTCGTAGTGGATCGAATGACAAAATCCACTCACTTCTTGCCTATCTGAGAAGACTATAAAATGGATAAGCTGGCAAGGTTATACATCAAAGAGGCCGTGACGCGGCACGGGGTGCCGGTGTCAATCATATCCAACTGCGACAGTCGATTCACTTCACGATTTTGGCAAACACTACAGAAAGCGATGGGCACTCGATTAGAAATGAGTACCGCCTATCACCCCCAAACAGATGGCCAAAGTGAACGAATGATACAAACATTGGAAGACATGCTCAGAGCTTGTGCAATCGATTTTGGTGGTAGCTAGGACACTCATCTACCATTGATTGAGTTCTCTTACAACAACAACTACCATACAAGCATTGGATGCGTTCCATTTGAAGCATTGTACAGGAGGAAATGTAGATCCCCAGTTTGTTGGGCTGAAGTTGGTGAGAGCCAGCTTACGGGCCCAGAGATCATTCAAGAAACGACTGACAAGATTTTCCAAATCAAAGACAGACTTAAAGCTGCTAGAGATCGCCAAAAGAGCTATGCCGACAACCGTCGGAAGCCTCTAGAATTCAACGTTGGAGATCACGTTTTACTCAAAGTCTCTCTCTGGAAAGGGATTGTACGATTTGGAAAGAAAGGGAAGCTAGCCCCTCGATACGTAGGACCATTCGAGATTACAGAAAGAATCGGTCAGATGGCTTACCGATTGAGGTTGCCACAAGAACTCAGCAGTGTACATGATACTTTTCACGTGTCGAACCACAAGAAATGTTTGGCCAACGAGTCCTTACATGTGCCAATTGAGGAAATCAAGATCGACGAAAAGCTTCATTTAATCAAAGAACCTATCGAGATCATGGACCGAAAGGTCAAACGCTTAAGGCGCAGCAAGATACCGATCGTTCGCGTGAGATGGAACTCCAAGTGAGGACAAGAATTCACGTGGGAACGAGAAGACCAGATGAAGCTCAAATATCCACATCTATTCGAGGATGACACTCTTGGACCTAGCACCAGTTGAATTTCGGGATGAAATTCTCTCAACTGGGGGATACTATGACATCCATCACCTCAAGGTCCGTTATTTAACGTGAAATTACGTTAACTATCCTTAGAGTGTTCATTTTTCACCTTCATAGACTATTTGTGAGGATATCATACTTGTTTGGTTTTCTTTTACAGTCGTGATACCGTTATTTACAACCTTATCGTCCAAAACGTTTACGGGTATCACAACCGACATCACTAACTATATTATGTTATGTAATATAAACATCATTAATAACAACATATTCAAGATACAAACGACATTAAATACTTCCCTATAACTAATATAACGCGCATATTTACGTTGTTTTCAACCGAAACAAGTTTGGGAACCCGGGGGCAAAGTACGGGGACTAAACATGTCATTTTATGGAACTAGGGCTGGGTATAAATACCCCTTAACCAGCCCTAGCCCCCATTCTTACCATCATCTTCATCTTCTTCTTCTCTTCACTTTATTCACCAATCTAGCATCAAAATCTGTCACGTTTGTTGCATTTTCACCGTCAAATCTTGGTTATCATCGTGAATACTCACTCCTAGCAGGTAGATAACCTTGCTTGACCCCTTTCTTGCTCGGTTTCACTTCTGTGTTTTCTAGAGATTCGGGTGCTCGGGTTCATCCGAGCACATGAGGTCGTGTGGGCTTTTGTTTTGCGTTTTTGTGTGTGCTTCATGTTTAGACATGCTAGATGAGTGTTTCTGGAGGTTCTTGATGTGTGAAACTCGTGCCCGGAGCAGCTGGACGCTGCTCTGCACTTCAGCAGTCGCGAACTTACTGTTCAGGCGACTGAGTCTTTCAGGCGACTGAGCCGTGCGACTGAGTGAGTCGTGCGACTTAGTCCATGCGTATGAGTTAATCGTGCGACTGAGTGGTGCGACTGGGGTGAGTCGTGTGACTGAGTCCATGCGTATGTGTGTGTCGTGTGATTGAATGCAATGCGGATGATTGTGTGCGACTGTGTGTATCGCACGACTGAAGATCCAGTCATACGAATGAAGATTCAGTCGTACGAATGAAGCTGATTCATACGACTGAGGGTTGAATCGTGCGAGTGGAAGGTTGATTCGTGCGATTGGGTGTTGTGTGGTACGAATGAGTGCTTAGTCGCACGAATAGGAGTTCCATCGTACGAAGGAAGCTGATTCGCATGACTGAAAGTTGATTCGTGCAAATGGAGTGTCCAGTCGTGCGTCTAGTCCTGTCGTGCAATAGGAGTCACTGTGTATGAATCCTTCCTGTGTGCAGCGTGTGTTGTCGTGTGATGTTATGGTGACATCGAAACAGTTGCCATGGTTGATGACGAACTGTAAGACTAACACTATTAGACTACTTAATGCTATATCAAAATCGAATCAACTTAACACTTTGCAATTAGTAACAAACGAATCATAACACAAACACTTAACTAGTACTTTTCTGACAATGGTAACACTTTTACACAAATGTTATCGACAATGGCAACGTTACTAGTGTCTAGAACTACATAAGATCTATTGTGTGTGTTTGTGTGCAAGTGTTACCCACGACCGAACCGAAGCTGTCCGAACCTGTTGAACATCATCTTATGCTTTATGCTCATTATTAATGCTTGTCAGTAAATGTCAATAGGTGTTGACTGTTCATAGCATTCAACTGTTGGGAATATTCATCATTCGTGCTTATCATCTATTCAGTGAGTTTCATGGCCCCTTTTTACGTTTATAATAATTTTAAACATTTTCAAACTTGGGGGAAAAGAATGCTCGCTTACTTAACGCATTTTCAAGCCTCTTCCCTAGTGGAAGTCTGCGGCAACACTTATGGTTAACTTATCTTGCTTATCTTGTTCAATGATGCTATTATGACTCTTGATTCTATGCTATGTTACTACCTTGTATGTTACTTGGTGGCTTTACATTACTATGCGATATTACTGTGATGCTATATGTTGTATGATGTTACTTGTGAATGCTATTGACCTTGGATGCTCTTGGCTGTGTTGTTCTTTTGTGTGGTTCTTCTGTGTGGTTCTTCTAAGCTGATCATCTATTACAACGTCCCAGTAATGGGACCTAAAGATTGGTTTGGTTGTAACCTATACGTATGCGCTGTGCGGATCTTGCTACATCATGTGAACTTTTCTTTTAATACAACCATTAGTTCCGGTAATGGGACCTAAAGATTGGTTTGGTTGTAACCTATACGTATGCGCTGTGTGGATCTTTCTACGTCATGTGAACTTGTCTTTTAATACAACCATTAGTTCCGGTAATGGGACCTAAAGATTGGTTTGGTTGTAACCTATACGTATGCGCTGTGTGGATCTTGCTACGTCATATTAAACTTATTATACTATGGAAAATCTTTTAATACAACCATTAATCCCGGTAATGGGACCTAAGGATTGGTTTGGTTGTAAACTATACGTATGCGCTGTGTGGATCTTGCTACGTCTTTTTAAACTATTTACGCTTTGGAAATGCTTTCTTTACAGCCATCAATTCCTGTGAGGAACCTATGAATAGGTCTGGCTGTAACTATTTATAACTGGTAAAACCGTCTATACATAAGTATTGCCGCGTAACTCTTATTAAACTTACTCACTATTTACAAGTTAACATCTTTTACTAAACAATGTTATTATATATGATTATGTGATCCTTACATGTTATGCTTATGGCTATGTTGTCGTGAATATTGACTAAACGCGACACAAGTCTCCATTTGTGTTCGGGTGTCGGCATGAGACACTTGTCATCATATTTATATTGCTACTCTATTGTAAACCATATGTTATGACGATCCCGTCTAGCTCGCATCCCCGTGTTTCCGCTATCAGCGGGGGTGTGACATTGAGCCTCACGAATGCATAACTCGAGATCACTATCAATCCTTATATTTTGAAGCATGATAATAGCCTCGTTAACATCCACATGAATCTCGGTATCAAATTCCCTTAACGTGTCAAACCATTGCCTTCGATCTCGAATTTCTTGAAGTGAGACAATCTTGTTATGGTCCTTGCGACTTAGCGCGTCAGCTACAACATTCGCCTTTCCAGGATGGTAGCGAATGTCACAGTCGTAGTCACTGATCAACTCGATCCAACGTCTTTGTCTCATGTTGAGATCCTTTTGGTTGAACACGTGTTGGAGGCTCTTATGATCGGTGTAGACTATGCATTGGGTCCCATAAAGATAGTGTCGCCAGATTTTCAAAGCGAAAACCACGGCACTAACTTCAAGATCATGAGTTGTGTAGTTCACTTCATGAACCTTCAATTGTCTCGATGTGTATGCTATGACTTTGTCTCGTTGCATGAGAA
Source organism: Flaveria linearis (assembly GCA_024085815.1). NCBI lineage: Eukaryota > Viridiplantae > Streptophyta > Magnoliopsida > Asterales > Asteraceae > Flaveria > Flaveria linearis. The sequence goes on along the minus strand of CM044018.1, from coordinate 4,785,893 downwards.
CACAACCAAGACCTTGATTTGAAGCATCGCAATACACGGTAAAGTCATCGTTTCCATCGGGAAGTGTGAGAATAGGAGCATTACACCACTTGCGTTTTAATGTCTCGAAAGCCTCTTCTTGCTCGGGTCCCCATTCAAAGAGTCGATTCTTTTTGGTTAACGCCATTAATGGTTTTGCAATCTTCGAAAAATTTGCTATGAACCTTCGGTAGTATCCCGCTAAACCCAGAAAAGAACGAACTTCGGTTGGGGTTGTGGGAACACACCAATTCTTTACGGCTTCAATTTTTGTAGGATTGACGCGGATTCCTTGGCTATTCACCACATGCCCTAAGAATTGAACCTCTTCTAACCAGAATTGACACTTAGAAAACTTGGCATATAATTGTTCCTTCTTCAAGAGTCCAAGAACTTGTCGCAAGTGCGTCTCGTGATCGATTTTCGTCTTGGAATAAATAAGTATGTCATCAATGAACACGATCACAAACTTATCCAAATACGGTTTACATACTCGATTCATGAGATCTATGAACACGGCAGGTGCATTGGTCAAGCCAAAAGGCATAACCATGAACTCGTAGTGTCCATATCGAGTACGAAAAGCGGTCTTTGGAATGTCATCATCGTGAACACGTAGTTGATGATACCCAGAACGTAGATCGATCTTTGAGAATTGAGTAGCCCCTTGAAGTTGGTCGAAGAGATCATCGATTCGAGGGAGAGGGTATCAGTTTTTGATAGTAAGCTTGTTGAGTTCCTGGTAATCGATGCACATACGAAATGAACCATCCCTCTTCTTCACAAACAGTACAGGTGCACCCCATGGTGACGAACTAGGGCGAATGAAACCCTTACGTCAACTCTTGCAGTTGACTAGCTAGTTCTTGCATTTCAGATGTTGCAAGATGATAAGGCGATTTAGCCACAGGGTTTGCACCAGGGATTAAGTCAATCTTGAACTCAACTTCTCGCACGGGAGGTAGTCCCTTAAGATCCTCGAGAAAAACCTCAGGAAAGTCCCGCACGACAGGAATGTCTTTCAATTCCTTACCCTTGGCTTTCGTATTAACTACATATGCCATGAAAGCCATGTAGTTTTTGCTTAAGCATTTATGGACCTTGATGCAAGACATAAGTTTGAGTCCTTGGGACGATTTCTCCCCAAAGACCTTTAAGGTATCACCAGTTGGTAAGGGAATTCTGATGCACTTCTCGAAGCATAAAATTTCCACATGATGTTTGGCTAACCAATCCATGCCGATAATAACATCGAAGCTTCCTAGTTGCATAGGAATGAGGTCGATGGAGAACTCGTGTTCGTTAAGGCTTAAGGTGCAATAACGTATTATGACGTCAATGACAATAGATCTTCCATCGGCGACTTCGACCGTGAAGGATCTTTCCAGATTAACACGCGGTTTAGAAAGTATAGGCTCGAATTCCAACGACACGAAACTCTTATCCGCACCCAAATAAAACGATACAGATGCATAATGACTATTTACAAGATGCATACCTGTTTGGTAATAACCTATTATTGGTATGATAAACACAAAGATAGGAATATTTATAAGACAAGAAATGATTTAAAAGAAGTTCAACGTCATACCATTCACCACGTCGTTGTTGGCTTGTGCTTGGTTGGCGTCGATGTTGAAGACCCATCCACGAGCCGGTGGCACATTTCCTGCATTGCGAGGACATTGCGGACGAATGTGACCAGGCTCGCCACAGTTATAGCAGGTTCGGTTGGTAAGCATTGCAGTGTTGTTTGGCGCACGAAGACAAGTAGTCACCAAGTGCCCATACTTTCCACACAACGAGCAGACTCGGCATGGAGTGTTGCTCGCGTGATGGTACTTGCGCGTTTTACACATGGGGTATGGACCAACATAAGCTCTAGCCATAGGAGCTTGATTTGCAACCACCATTTGTTTTTGAGGTGCATTTAGGGCGGTCACAGCATAATTGCTTGTCGGGGTAAACTTACGCTTCTTGTTTTGGGAAGATGACTCGGCCCGTACTTCCTTTGTTGCCTTAGGTGTCACCTTCGCAGTAGCCTTGGAACCCCTTTGCCGACATAGCGCCAGCTCTAATATGATTCTCGGTGAGCTACACGGTGATAGTAATTGCCTCCTCCAAGGTTATGGGCCTACTACCCACCAGAGCATCTTGAATTTGAGGTGGCACCCCCTTGGTAAATTTCTCAATGTTACGGAGCACGGTGTCCACCATGTGTAGTAGAAGCATACTCAACTCATAATGCCGGGTGGAATAAGCCAAGTGATTCCCATCATCTTGTTTGAGGTTCCAGAACTCCTCCTCTAGCTTTTGCAACTCCCTCCTCGGGCAGAACTTTTGGATCATGATATCCTTAAATTCTTCCCAGGGCAACGCCAAAGCAACCTCAGTTCCACGATTTCTCTTTTCACTATTCCACCATGTTAGTGCCCTGTTGTTGGAGAACACTTGTAGCATAGCGAACCTTGAACTCGTCAGGGCACTCGCTAACAATGAATGTGTTCTCCATACTTTCAAACCCCTCGAGAAGCCCAGTGGCTCCTTCTTTTCCACTAAAGTTAGTAGGTTTGCACGAGTTGAAGTGTTTGAAATTGCAAGTACGATTGTTCCCGTTTTGGTTGTTGCTATTCTCTCCATGGGCACCGCTATTGTTCCCATTGGTGTTGTTGTTGCTATTAGCCATCAAGGTGCTATTAAGTTCAGCAACCATGGATAGGAGCACAACAGCCATTTGTCAGGCGATCATTGCTGCCAGCTTGCGGTCGGAACTTCCATTCCTTCCATGATGACGAGACATGCTGGATATACAAAAATGAGCTAGTTACGGGAGTGAGGATAACAAAGGATATTAGTTTAGACAAAGGTAAGCTAGGGGTTGTAAGGTACACGGGATGATTCCATTTGGTAACGCATTACCATTTGCAAACATTGACACGTCAAGGTGAATTGACCCATTTGTCTTAGAAATTTGTGTATATCTCATCCCAGAAATTCCCAGGTAAGCATGCCTAGTCCCGTAGGATTTATGCGAAATGCTTGCCTTAGCCCGAAAACCTTTTTGCCAGGAAATCCAGAATACAGATGTCTATGTGTCACACAATATTTCTTAGGCTCATGTAATCAAAACCTTGATGAGATTTATATAGATTAGACATAACGTCTAAAGATCCAAGTCATAAGCATAAGTATATGATTCCACGTGTCGTCAAGAATAAGATTAAAAGGTTTCATGTTCGGGGAGAGTCAAAGAGTCAAATATAAGTTTTGGGAGACATGTAGCAATGTTTAGGCAATCCTATGCTAAGGCATCAAATTGCACATAATGAGACATAGCATTATGTAGCATGCAAACCATATAATTTACAAGATAGAAATATAATTCTATAAGGTTCATGCATATGCTATAGTCTAGGTGACCATTTCTAATAACCTAAATCCCTATAGTTATGGGCTCTCATACCAATCTGTCACACCCCAACTTTGACGGTGGAAACGTCGAGGAGTGAGAGTTAAGATCGTTCACAGCCACATAATGCTATTAGTAATCCCAAATATATATATTAATCATCAATTCCAATAGTACCATTACAATCATAAGTCTCAAAGAAATTAAAATAAACATAACAAGTCATTTATTCCATTTATTTATCTAGGTCCATTCCTATGTTGGTAAATTAGAGTAAAACATAAGTAACTATGTTGGTGAGATAAGACAGAATGCACAATCAAACTTTGATAAAGTATTACAAGTCTCAAACGTTAAAAGTATATACGATTAGCTAAGTGTACTTGGATCAACCAAGCAGGCTTGTCAGGCCCATAGATCTATGACGTCGCCAGGCTAGCAATAGTTAATGATTGTACATATATTCAATATTACATGGTAGCTACAAGATCCAACTAACCACAACACACAAGTAAATTGCCATAAGTTTACAAGAATCAAACGTGTTTACAAGTGCGATGTTTATAATGTAACATGTTTCACCCAAAAGTGTGAAAATAATAAAATGAGTATAGAAATACTCACTTGGCAGATAACTTTAAGTATGACGTCTAATAAGAATAATACTAGGCTTCGTTCCAATGTGAATCTCACAAGGCACCTAAATTTATATATATATATTCATAAGGGTAAAGTTTTAATAATAAGATTAATGTTCTAACAAGAACTAGGGTTTCAATAGAATTGTGTGGTTTTGACAAGTAAATAAATTTATATAATGAAATTACTTATTTTTTTATTCATTCAAAAGAATTATATCATTTAAGTATTTTAATATAAAAAAAAATTAGGTATAATGATTGATAAGGTTTTAAATATATTATGTATATAATCTTTGTAATCTTTGAAATAAATATTATTTAACATTGATTACAATAACGTATTAACCAATAATAATTTATTAATCTAAAATATTAGTTAAAGTGCATTTATAAGAAATAACCTAAAATAACACTTGAAAATAATTTGTGAAATTATAAAATATAATTTCTACAATTATCATGATTAATCCATAATTAAAGATAATATAATGTCCATTAATAATTTGATGATTTAAATTATTATTTAAAGTCAATTTTTATAAAAAATAACTATTTATAACATTTGTAAATAATACTTTAAAAAAATAAATAAGATTTTTAAAGAAATAAATTTTTAGAAAATAATTAGATAACTTTTAGAATAAACAAAGTTTGTAAAACTGATTTTTATAATTTTTAGAATTTTTTTATAATTTTTTATAAGCCAAAAAGCCTTTAAAAAAATATGGGATGTTGCCCGGTTCGAACCCGAGACCTCTTGTATAGAATGTCAGTGCAGAACCAGTAAACCAAGGCCTCAGCCGCGGTTTGTACTGGTTTTCAATCTTTAAAAACATCAGTTACAAAACAGCCCCAAATCGAATGAATCCTAGTTTGATTCGAAGCAAAATTGAAGATCAAATCGATGTTGTTAATGATCTGAATCATAGGGCTTTTACTCCCCATGTTAAATCGAGTGTTTGGGTGTATTTAATTACCCGTATATGTTTGACTTGAAGATGAACCCAACGAAGAACAAGACGTGACAAGGGAGAAAATGGTTCGAGGTGCAAATGATGGTAATAATTGAATTAAACTCGTGTGAAGCTTCAAATGGTGATCTTGATTCTAAGCCCTCAATCAATTGAAGTTGAAAATGCTTGGAAGACAGCTTTTGACTAAGTTGCAGGTCCGAAAGGAAGATGGTGATTGAACTTAATGATTGTGTTTGTTTCAGGTGAAATGGGAGATGGCATGCGATTAGTGATAGTGAAACAATCGTTTTGGTTTATTTAATCGAATTATTATTGAGGTGTAGTGGTTGAACGACTCCATGATATAAAGGTGTTGGTTACTCATTCGATTGGGTTAGTAACCGATTGTATAATCGTGTTTAATTGATGCCTACAGGTTCGAAAAGAGTTCTGAACGGGTTTAGGATGTGTTTTGGGTCAAAACCGCGGCCAAAAGGGCCGTTTTCGGCCTTGCCGGAATTCGGCCGGAACTTGTCCGGAGAGATGGCCGGAAAAAACGGGGTTGGGGGGCTCGGTTTTAAAACAAAGTTACACATTTGGTCCCTGCGGTTAATCTTTTGTTATTTTATGCTTATAATTTTCATTTTAAGTTTTCAAATTGACATAAAGGTCCCCTTAACTTTAAGTTTAGCATTAATCTAACATGTTAACCTTTATTATTATTATTATTATTATTATTATTATTATTATTATTATTATTATTATTATTATTAATTTTATTATTATTATTATTATTATTATTATTATTACTATTATTATTATTATTATTATTATTATTATTATTATTATTATTGTTATTATTATTGTTATTATTATTATTATTATTATTATTATTTTTTTGTTGTTGTTGTTGTTATGATTATTATTATTATTATTGTTATTATTATTATTATTATTATTATTATTATTATTATTATTATTATTATTATTACTATTAATTGTATTATTATTATTATAATTACTATTATTATTATTATTATTATTATTATATTATTATTATTATTATTATTATGTTTAGTTTGACTATTAAACATTAAATTACAGAATAACAGAATATAATACAAGGATCAATCATAAGTAAACCTCATAGTTTTATAATGGCGTAAATAATCCTTGCAAGAACATAAAAGAGTTAACTTTTAATTAACGAAAAAACATGAAAGGTTACAACCTCCACCTTTCTTACTAACTTCAGACATCACCACCGTTCGTTCAACATACAACCTTCCCGCCAAGTCTACCGCCGACCTAAATGTGTTCAGTCGGGCAGCGATCGTGTGCCTGCGAATATCCGCTGGCAAACCCTGAATGTACCTCTTAATCTTCCGTGACAGAGGTGTCACCTGATCCGGCACCAAATGTGCCATCTCATTGAACTTCGTGGTGTACTGCTGATGTGTCATGGTTCCCACCTCCAGTTGCAGGAACTCCCTCTCAACCTTGTCCATCTCCCGGTGAGGACAGAACTCCTCAATAACCAACTTCTTCAGCCCCGACCATCTCATTCTCCCAATAGCCCTGTTACCCTCGGCTTGGACTATGTTGTCCCACTAGTATAAAGCCGAGTCCATAAAAGAATGGGCAGCAAACTTCACCTTTTGGTCCTCCCGGCACTCGCTGATATTCAATAAAACTTCCATCTCTCTCACCGATCGGTGAGCAGCAGCAACAGTGCCGTTTCCATCAAAAGTAGGGGGCTTGCATCGTTGAAATGCCCCATAGTTATAACCTCGTACTGCCTCCGGTACAGGCTCATCTTCTTCCTCTTCTTCATCATCGGAGAGAACTGTTTCAGGCTCTGGTTGCTCCCGTCCCCCCGAGGACTTGTTCCTCTCTTGTCTTTCCCCTTCCCATACTACCTTAATCACTTCGGTCACCATAGACGGTAAGATTGTCTGCATGACATGATGCACTTCTTCAACCACCGCGTCTTTCACCGAGGCCCTCAAGTTTGGACTCTCATCAGCACCCTCCGGATGAGGGGTCTCGGGTTCTTCATGAACCACCTTTTCAACTCTAGGTCTTACCCTCTTGGGTCACGGCTCAGCACCAAGCCCATCACGACCACCACCACGAGAGGCTTTCGAAGATCTACCACCAGCCATTCACACACACACTGAAAGATTCAAACACCAACATGATCATTCAAGGGAACAACTCAGTTTATGTCAAGTATAGTAAGTCCCTAATTACAGTGGCTAGTTGTGATTAACCACTTACTTTACTCTTCATACCCCGAGCATTACCTGTCCTGACTACATCAGTATCTAAATCTACCAGTAACACATAAACCATATAACGTGCGCATATAATACCGATTAACATTACGAAAATACCAGATGGCATGCAGCTACTCAGACTGGCATCCCTTCCCCTTCCGTCCCATTTTCAGTTTAAGTTAAGGTTTATTTTGAAAATTTACATATTTCACTTAAACTTTGGCTCTGATACCAACTTGTAAGGCCCCGTTCCCAGGACATTTACAGCTGGTCAATCATCGCACATAGATCATATCTTTATACATTAACATTTATAAAACGTTGCAATGGAATAACTTTTCATTCAATGTAAATGCTTTTGCAAGTTAATACAACATTCATTACAAAACATCGTTTGTTTGCATTACAATGCAAAAGCATTATACAAAAGAATGCCATCCAAAAAGAGCTGAGTAGCCGCCCCGTGCCATCCTCAGCAACATTACCTGCCAACTGGAAACGCATAAAAAGTCAGTGTTGCTGAGTGAGTTCTAGTTTTAAAGTAAAACATACTTTACTTTTGATTAAAACCGTATTTACATTTTTACGCGATCAAGCATCATACGTATACATAGGTAATATCATTATTATCTTCATCATTCGTTCGTTAACTTTCATTCATTCAACGTACATCATTACCATTCATATTCGTTACTTTCATTCACATTCATTCATAAGTTCTTACTTTCATTCGTACGTTCATTACTTTCGATGACATGTACAATACCCCGAACATTGTGCATGAAGTTGGTTACTGGGCCTGAGGTCTTTCATACACCTTGAACATTATGCACGAAGCTGACTCCAGTACCTAGGGCAAGTACATTCACCACTTATCTTTTCTCTTTCATTCCAGATCAATGCCATGTGCTAGACCCCGAATATTGTGCACGAAGCTGGTTACTGGGCCTGAGGTCTTTTATAGACCTCGAACATTGTGCACGAAGCTAACTCCAGTACCTAGGGCAAGCGGCAAGGATCCCATACATATGGTCAATCACAAGGATTGAACCCCAGTGTGCATCCTTCTAGGGTAGCTAACCCGCACACAGTTGAGCTAACACCCTTCATTGGGTGTGAACCTCCATACATTTGCTTACAAGCCTTTCTTACTTTCATTCGTTCATTCATTAATGCATGCATTCATTCATCATGTTCCTCTTTCATTATCTTCCACTTTATGTTCCATAATACTTTCGTTTCATTCATTAACATAACACGTAAAGCCACGAGAAAGATAAACATACGTCGTAATAAGGAACATCAACATACACAGTAGCATCATCATACAGGGCATCATCATACATACATAACATACATCATGCATAAACATGCAACATCATCATGCCCAACATACCCTCTAAGACCCCAACAATCATCTTACTTGAACTTACGGGAACTTCCACGTCAAAACTTACATCTGCACTTTCTCTCGAAAGTCAGAAATTAAACTATGTTTTTCCTCGGGTACACCAGCCCTATTTGGGCATATGGGCACCCTTTAGTCGTATGGCCTCCAGGTGACTAAACATCATGCGAATGGACCAATGCGGATGAACACCCCAATCGTGCGAATGGACCTTATGCGGATGAACACCAATGCGGATGAGCACTTATGCGAATGGCCCCTCAGTCATATGACTCCCCATACGACTTCCCCCCCAATCATGCAAATGAACCTCAATCGTGCGAATGAACTGAAGGAATTGATCTGCCCAAGATACATATTAAATTGATGTGACTAGTGTGATATGATCCAAGTCGGGTCATACCCAATAACAAGCTTAACAAACATCAAAAGATAATTTATTTGTTGATAAGATCATACAAATAAATAATGACACCAATTTAGAAAATGGATTTTCTAAATTATTGTTTTTGCAAATAAACATTATTATGTGAATAATTGTTCATGAGATATTATTTGTTTTTCATTATTTAGTGTTACTAAATGATAACAAACAAAAGGGTGTTTAATTTATAAAGTTTAAAAATAAGTTTTGAACTTTATAAACAAGAAGTAAATAAATGTTAGTTTTGTTTAAAACTTTAAAAGGGTGGGACCCTTTTGTTTTAAAGAATTCGGCCGCCCTTTGGGCATGCAATGGCCATAACTCCTTGTCTTGTAAATATACAAAGATAAGCATGCTAACTTGCTTCAAGAAATTCCATTATTCTCACTTGCATTCACAAGCTTTCTCCTCTCAAGACTCTCCATCTATCTCACGGTTCTTTGAAGGAGAAGAAGATCAAAAATATTTCAGCATTCAAAAGGTTTGAAGAGCAGAAATATTTCAGCTTTCAAAAGGGTTTTGCTTGCTGAAAATCGGTGTCAAAGATTCCTAGTAATCAAGGGTGTTTGAAGAAGCTTCGGGTATAGCCTTTTGAGAGCTTCTTCTTTGAAGTTTCAGCCACAAAGTCATCTTTCACAGCTCTTATTTTCGAGTTTAAGGAACCTACAAAGGTTGTAGATTCTTATCTATCTTGTTCTTTCATTTGTATGCATTGTGTATAAAGATCCATGGCTTGGGGTTGTTTGTTAAAATGGTTTGACAACTAACTTAATAACATGTTTTAAAATATAAATCCACTGCGTTTTCATATAAATAAGGTTGTATGAAGCTTTGATAAACATGTTAAAACCCCTACAATGGCATCTAGAGCCACTTATACATATGCATACATGTATTACCTTCTAGTTCACGGATTTTGTGGTGCTTGACACCAAACATCCGTGAGTTAGGGGCTGGATTTTGACCCCTTTTGGTGTTTTAAAGATGCTACTTTATGCATACAAGGATCTCTAAAACTCTAGTTTATTATATGGTTGTTCATGTGTTCTTAACCCACTTGTTCTTGGTTTATGTTGGCCAAAAACATGGGCTACAAGGGGCTGAAAAATCGATTTCTTATGCATGCTTGCTCATGTTGTTGTTGATTATGCATAACAAAGCCTTGACCTTTTGGATTGAATGATTGGTTGTCATGTTATATTCATTTGGGCATGTAATAATTTATCTTTGGTTTCAAGTTTTGTTTTGTAATCTATTCATTCATATGGTTTGTAATAAATAGATTAGGAGTTTATCTTTACTAGAAAAATGTATTAGGATACATATCTTGTAAGGAAGCTCAAGATCAAGACTTGAAGAAAAGATGGACAAAGAGGATTCTTGAAGATATGGTTTCAAGTAGGAGTCCCTTTGGTCAACCATGTGTCATGATTCTTAACCCTTAGGACATGACCATTTGACACACTTGTTTTGGCTAAACAAGTGTGATCAACTTAGTATGCTTTGTTATGCATATATGACTTGTTTTGTTTATGTTTGGTTGAATGCATATGATGATGTTTGTTTTGAATATTTGGATGTGATTAACAAACCGTCAACTAAAACAAACAATAAACAAGTAATTGGTTCTCAAATCTTTAAGCATAAATAGAATGGTTCTATAAAAGGAATTAATGGTTTGCAAAATAAAATGGGTTTTATTTAAAAGAACCAATAGGGTACCATATGGTTGAATGCATACAATCATATGGTACATAGACTTTTCTAAACAAGAATTGTGAAATTGTAAATCCCTTTTGATAACAAGTTAAACACCATCCTTTTTACACAACACTTAGGTTACTTGCAAACTCTTAGTGGGATAAAGGTCACCTAACCACTTTGAGGGAACTTGTAACTTGAGGTGAGAATACCATGTTTGTGGGATAAAGGTCACCTAACCACTTATGTAGTAAACTCACACGTGTGTGTAAGTAGGACAACTTGATTTGTAAAATATATTGAATGGATCACCTAAAATATGTTTTACAAAAGGTGTTGATGGGATAAACATGCCGTTATAAACATAAGATGTTCAAACGATCCCATACCACTAGAAGTTACAATAGGTTGTAATTGTCATTTATGACTACCTTGTTTATTTAAATAATGGGATAAAGGTCACCTAACCAATATTTAAATATAACGTTGGATTCTAAAATTTTATTTATTAATGGTCTATGAGACATAAAGGGTATTGATAAATGAAATATAATTATATCAACGATTACTAATGGAACTTTGTAAAATCTTGTAGATGGCCGACAACAACAACGCTAATAACGATGTACCAAACCAAAACAACCAATCCCTAAGGGCGATCCTTCAAAGGGATCGTCTAACACCTAACAATTTCATGGATTGGTACCGCAACTTGAGAATCGTTCTCAAGCAAGAAAAGCGGGCCTACATCCTTGATGATCCCATCCCCGATGAACCTGACGAGGAAGATGTGGAAGCGTATAATGATTGGGTTAGATACGTGGAAGACTCCGTCCAAGTCTCTTGCCTAATGTTAGCAAGTATGACACCCGAACTCCAAAAGGAGTATGAGCTCCATGGAGCCTATGACATGATCACTCAGCTGCGGGAAACGTTCCAGCAACAAGCTAAAGTGGAGCGCTTCGAAACGGTTCGAGCGCTTCATGCATGTAGGATGGAGGAATCCCAATCAGTTTCATCTTATGTTCTTAAGATGAAAAGCCACATCGACCGCCTTCAAAGGCTGAACTGTCCCGTCTCAAAAGAGTTGGCCACGGATTTGATTCTCAATGGCCTAACTAAAAAGTTTGAGGCATTCGTCATGAACTACAACATGAACGGATGGGACAAGAGCATAAATGAACTTCATTCTATGCTCAAATCAGCTGAGGCGGGAATGGGTAAAAGGGTTTTACCCGTTCTCACCATAAATGAAGTTGGAAGAAAGAGAAGGTCTCTACCCCCTCCTAAGGCAACTGTTGCCAAAGGAAAGGGGCATGTTGGGGGAAAGGGGAAGATGGCTATTAGGGCGCAACCTCCGAAGCCCAAGGAGAAGAAGCAAAAGGTTGTTGTGAACGACCCATGCTTCAAATGTGGTGAGATAGGGCATTGGATGAGAAATTGTCCAATCTATTTCAAAGAGTTGAGAGAAAAGAGGGATGCGGGGCAAACCTCAGGTATAATTTACATGATACACGTTGAGCTGAATGTTATTTCTTCTAACACATGGGTATTAGATACCGGATGTGGAACTCACATTTGTAATTTGTTGCAGGGGTTCAGAAGAATGAGCATTATGCAAAAGGGGAAATAAGTCTCTTCATGGGCAATGGTGCAAAGGTTCACGTGAAAGCCCAAGGAGACTACATTTTGAAGCTTCCAAGTGGTTTGGAAGTTATTTTAAATAATGTATTATATGCTCCTAGCTTGACTAGGAACATAATTTCTGTTTCCCGTTTAAGACAATATGATTATGATTTCAAGTTTGTTGATAATGATATTCATGTTTCTTTAAATCATGTATTTTATTTTAAGGCTATACCTTGTAATGGCATTTATGAATTGGTTCATGAAAACGCAACATATGATAGCTCTATATACCAAGCAACCACCAAAAGACTCAAACTAGATTTGAGTGATACCTACCTTTGGCATTGTCATCTTGGTCATATAAACAAGAAACGTATACAAACGCTTCAAAAGAATGGTCTTTTAAAAACAAATGAATGTGATTCATTTGATGTATGTGAATCTTGTTTACAAGGAAAAATGACTAAGGCACCCTTTAGTGGAACTAACGAAAGGGCGAAAGATTTATTAGGTATCATACATTCGGATGTATGTGGTCCTTTCAAGCCAATGACTAGGAATGGTGAGAGATACTTCATTACCTTTACCGACGATTATAGTCGCTATGGGTATGTGTATTTATTAAGACACAAAGATGAAGCTTTTGAAATGTTCAAAATCTTCAAGAATGAAGTAGAAAATCAACTCAACAAATCAATTAAAGTTCTCCGTACCGATAGAGGCGGTGAATACCTAAGTGATGTTTTTCAAGATCATCTTAGGAGTTGTGGGATTGTCTCACAACTCACTCCACCTGGAACACCACAACATAATGGTGTGTCTGAGAGGAGGAATCGAACCCTATTGGATATGGTTCGATCTATGATGGCTAGAAGCACATTGCCTCTATCATTTTGGGGTTTCGCTTTGCTCTCCGCAGCCCGTATTTTGAATATGGCCCCAACCAAAAAGGTGGAAAAGACACGTTTTAAGATATGGAATGGAAGAGTTCCATCCCTATCATACTTAAGGGTCTGGGGTTGTGAGGCTTATGTTAAGACTCCCACCCCAAACAAATTAGATGTCCGATCCACCAAGTGTATCTTTGTTGGATATCCTAGAGATTCTATGGGATATTATTTCTATGATCCACTGGAAAAAAAGGTGTTTGTTGCCAGAAAGGGTGAGTTCTTAGAAACAAAGTTCCTTATGGAAGGAACTAGCAGTAGAACAGTGGATCTTGAGGAGGATCAAGATTCACAGCCCGATGCACGTTTGGTTGAAACTAGCACTCAATATGAGGATGTTGAGAATGATCAAGCGGTTGATCGATACACACAAAACGTTCGCAGAAGTGGTAGAACTAGTAATCCACCTGAAAGATACGGATTTTTCATGGATGGATGTTATATGGTAGATTCAGATGAACCAACCACATATCATGATGCAGTGTCCAATTTGGATTGTGACAAATGGCTTGAAGCCATGAACGTTAAGATGCAATCCATGTATGACAATCAAGTTTGGGAACTTGTCGTACCACCTCTTAATTCCAAAGTAGTTGGAAGTAAGTGGGTTTTCAAGAAGAAAACCGATATGCATGGAAACTTGGATACTTACAAAGCTAGACTTGTAGCAAAGGGTTTCACTCAAACTCAAGGAGTTGACTATGATGAAACTTTCTCACCTGTTGCAATGCTAAAGTCTATAAGGATATTGTTTGCCATAGCTGCTCATTATGACTATGAGATTTGGCAAATGGATGTCAAAACCGCTTTTCTAAATGGATATCTTGAGGAAGATGTCTATATGGTTCAGCCTGAAGGTTTTGTCGATCCAAAACATCCTGATAAAGTATGCAAGTTAAAGAAATCAATCTATGGATTGAAACAAGCATCGAGAAGCTGGAATCACCATTTTGATAAGGAGATAAAGAAATTTGGCTTCATCAAAAACGCTGATGAGGCTTGTGTGTACAAGAAGGCTAGTGGGAGCATAATAACCTTCCTAGTATTGTATGTTGATGACATACTACTATTTGGAAATGACATCCCGACCATGGAAGATGTAAAAACCTGGCTTGGAAGCTGTTTTTCCATCAAGGATCTTGGTGAAGCTGCCTATATTCTGGGAATAAAGATCTATAGGGATAGATCAAGGCGGCTGATTGGTTTGAATCAAAGTGCATACATTGACAAAATCTTGAAAAGGTTCAAGATGGAAAACTCTAAGAAAGATAGTGTACCTATTCAAAGAGGGACAATATTGAGTACGACTCAATGTCCAAGCTCGAAGGAGGAGCAAAATAGAATGAAGGCAATCCCATATGCATCTGCTATAGGATCCATCATGTATGCAATGATATGCACTAGACCAGACGTGTCATGCGCTTTAAGCATGACAAGTAGATACCAGCAAAATCCTGGTGATAGTCATTGGATGGCTGTCAAGAACATTCTGAAGTACCTAAGGAGGACTAAGGATATGTTCTTGATCTACGGGTCTGGTGAAGAGGATCTCGTTGTAAAAGGTTACACGGACGCGAGTTTCCAAACCGATCGAGATGATTCACGATCTCAATCAAGGTACATCTTTATTCTGAATGGCGGAGCTGTTTCTTGGAAAAGCTCAAAGCAAGAAGTCGTAGCGTTGTCCACTACAGAGTCTGAATACGTCGCCGCTTCAATGGCAGCACAGGAAGCTGCATGGCTGAAGAAATTCATAGCCGATCTAGGGGTAGTCCCTTCCATTCAGGATCCCCTAGAGATCTTTTGTGACAACGAGGGTGCGATTGCTCAAATCAAGGAACCTCGTGCTCATCAAAAGACTCGGCACATTGAACGAAGATTCAACTACATAAGGGATGAAGTTGAAAAAGGAAAGATATGTATTCGCAAAGTCCACACTGATAAAAACATTGCGGATCCACTCATAAAGCTCCTTGAAAGGGCAAAGCATGAAGGCCATGCTTGTGCCATGGGACTTAGATATTCAAGTGACTGGGTTTAATGTTGTACTTTGTATTTGGATATTGGAACTCATGTTATTTGACTTAATTATAAGGTTATAATTTCATTTGTTCTTCTATTTTAGCATGTTTAAATCCGTGAATAAATAAGTTATTCTAAACGTCCTTAGTCGATCATACTTGTGGGAACAATTATGAATGTAAGACTATAATAAAATTGGATTGGTTGATATTCATAAGGTGTGAATATAGAGCAAGAGGTTGCTACCAAGGTTCATTAATATCTATGGGATATAGATATTGGACTGACCCGCTCTCAATTATTTCTGCATGGAATCTTTGTGATTAGTCATAAGAGATATTGAGTAAAGGCGAATATCATTGTATCCTCAGACCTGAGATACATATTGGGTCTTGATATTCACCAAGTATTGTACTTTGACTTAGTACTTTGCTGTTCTGAAAAATTGGCAGTACATAAGGCTGAGTTCAGGTATGATATGAGGTGATTGTGAGAGACGTATGTAGTCAAGATGGAATTTGTTCCTCTTATTTGTTGAGAGTTAGATGTCTAAGGCCTGTTAAAGTTAAATCATCAGAGAATGACAATTCTGTGTCTCTAGGATTTAACATGACATCTGAAACGAAAGGATAGATGATTAATTCACCTAAAACATATTCAAGTAAGGAACTTGAAAAGGATGATGTTATTGAATGGCACTTAGTCATATACATTAGGGGTAGCAAACCGTTGCTAGGCGTTATTTGCTGCTTGCATCAATTTTCTATGAATCTTGTGCAAGTGGGAGATTGAAGGAATTGATCTGCCCAAAATACATATTAAATTGATGTGGCTAGTGTGATATGATCCAAGTCGGGTCATACCCAATAACAAGCTTAACAAACATCAAAAGATAATTTATTTGTTGATAAGATCATAAAAATAAATAATGACACCAATTTAGAAAATGGATTTTCTAAATTATTGTTTTTGCAAATGAACATTATTATGTGAATAATTGTTCATGAGATATTATTTGTTTTTCATTATTTAGTGTTACTAAATGATAACAAATAAAAGGGTGTTTAATTTATAAAGTTTAAAAATAAGTTTTGAACTTTATAAACAAGAAGTAAATAAATGTTAGTTTTGTTTAAAACTTTAAAAGGGTGGGACCCTTTTGTTTTAAAGAATTCGGCCGCCCTTTGGGCATGCAATGGCCATAACTCCTTGTCTTGTAAATATACAAAGATAAGCATGCTAACTTGCTTCAAGAAATTCCATTATTCTCACTTGCATTCACAAGCTTTCTCCTCTCAAGACTCTCCATCTATCTCACGGTTCTTTGAAGGAGAAGAAGATCAAAAATATTTCAGCATTCAAAAGGTTTGAAGAGCAGAAATATTTCAGCTTTCAAAAGGGTTTTGCTTGCTGAAACTCGGTGTCAAAGATTCCTAGTAATCAAGGGTGTTTGAAGAAGCTTCGGGTATAGCCTCTTGAGAGCTTCTTCTTTGAAGTTTCAGCCACAAAGTCATCTTTCACAGCTCTTATTTTCGAGTTTAAGGAACCTACAAAGGTTGTAGATTCTTATCTATCTTGTTCTTTCATTTGTATGCATTGTGTATAAAGATCCATGGCTTGGGGTTGTTTGTTAAAATGGTTTGACAACTTACTTAATAACATGTTTTAAAATATAAATCCGCTGCTTTTTCATATAAATAAGGTTGTATGAAGCTTTGATAAACATGTTAAAACCCCTACATGAACCTCAATCGCACCCCATTCGGCCGTATGGCCTCCAATCGGTCGCCTAGCCCGAGCTGATGCAAAATGCAATTCATCCCGAACCCAAACTGCCATTTTCGACCTCCAAGCTCATCCAAACCCATTCTAAGCCTAAATTAACCATTCTAAACCTTAGGAATGCATACCACAACACCATTAAAGAACACATAAGCCCGAAAACAAACTCCAAACGCATCACACTCATACATATACAAATGGGTCAAACACATACAAATGGGTTAAACACACACACACATAAACCGGAAAATCAACCAAAACGTGTAAAAGAGGGGTCCTAGAACTCACACAAAAAACACCGAGAAGTAGATCTTCGATTTGACCCGCTACACGATGATTTTCACGCTTGAAACCAAGAAAACGAAGCTTGGAACCCCTTTTTCTCCCTCTCTTCTCTCTTTGGCTGAATTTTGCAAGAATGGGGATGGTGTGGGCTTCCCTCCCCCTTTTATACCCCCACCCATCCAAATTTCTTCCCGTTTTGGCAAGTTTGATCCCTCGACTTTGGACTTTATTTATTTTCTTCTTTCGTCGGCTTCAAAGAAAATATCCTGGCGTTACCATGTATATATATATGTATGTATGTATGTATGTATGTATGTGTATATATATGTGTATGTATGTATGTATGTATGTATGTATGTATGTATGTATGTATGTATGTATGTATGTATGTATGTATGTATGTATGTATGTATGTATGTATGTATGTATGTATGTATGTATGTATGTATGTATGTATGTATGTATGTATGTATGTATGTATGTATGTATGTATGTATGCATGTATATATATATGTATATATATATATGTATACATATATATTATATATATATATATATATATGAACATACTTGCATGCATGTATAAGAATTTACGTATGCATGGATTCTTATACGAAAATTCCATGATTTATGTGTTTAGATATCAAATAGTGATATCACTTGATTAGTTATTTCAATAATGTAAACATCATACTTGTATAAAGATACAAACTTAACCCTAATTACCTAAACAAACAACATAAACATAACCATAACCAAATCTCAATGCATTAGGATACTAGACCAAACCCGATTAGTATTCAAAACTCGGCTAATCCTAAGCTTAATGACTAAGTGAGTCATTAACATCAAAACCGCCACCTAGCCACTAACTCTTCCTATACAGGCGCCACCTATCACCATCCTTACTCCAAGCTCTCTCCAATGCTTGCCACCTCCCCTCTTAGAACCGACTAAGCATCCCTATTACCCACCACCACATCAAGCTAAGGAGTAGGCCTAATGATGGCATCTCCACTACATGAAGGCTCGGCCGATGGGTCTTCCACAACCATCACTTTCTCAAGCTACACACCACCACACCATCACTCTCAATCCTCCATCCTTTGGTTCTACATACCTCAAGCACCCTCACCGTGAACCACCACAAACCACCACAACACAATCATCAACCGGTCCCAAGATTATCGACACTTCCTTCTCTTGGTTTTCAAGTCATCAACCATCTCATCATCATCTTCTTATCAAGACCTATTCCAATTAAAGAAATTGGAATCAAGCACTAAGAAGATCACCTCAAACAAACTATCAATTCCTTAGTTACTCATTCAACTAAAAGGTTAGATTCTTAACTATGTCTAAAGGATCCATATGCGTTTAAAAAAACACATATGATGTAAAATTCCTTGAAACAAATCATCAAGAATGATCCTTAAAAAACACATAACCTCCGGTTTTCTTTTAATTCAGTAAGTATAAGATATTTAAAAATAAGGAAACTCATTATAAACAAAGATTTCAAGAAGATTACAAATAAAAAGAATAAAAAACTAATATTCTTGATGAGTTGAATTAAATAATTAAATGACTGTGATTGTGGGAATAAAAACTAAAAACTTATTATAAATATTAGGAAATAGCCTTCTGCAAATTTTGGTGTAATTTTAATATGTAAATTAAGTTATATAATTTATTTAAGTTAATAAAAGGAAATTACCAACTGGAAGAACCGAATCTGGTAAAAATATATAAAAATTATATAATGATCCTTATGTGTTATATAATCTCCAGAATTAATTTTGTAATTAAATTCGTTCATATGACTAAGATTTGTATTTTTATATGATCTATAAATAAAAAATCAAAAGAAATATCTTAACAGTGAGATAAATTATGAAAAATTCATATAAATTATGATATGTTTAAATAAACAGTATGTATAAATTTAGTAATTTTGGAAGATATATAAAAATTTTTATTGAATTTTGGAAGAATTAAAAAAATTACAGTAAAATATTTACAATGAAATAAGTATCAGGAAATTTATGAGGTGCTATGGATTATTATATGAGTTTTCTGGAACAATTTAGGAATTTATAAATAATAGTATCCATTTTTACCAATTTATGCTAAGTTTGTATTAATTTTAACAAATTATCTGGAATTAATTAGAAGTTGAAATTTTTATATGATTATTAATATGATCTGATTATATTGCTATTAAACTTTTGAAAATTTTGAGTAATCTTAGTTACTATTTTAAATTTTTAACTGAGGTATTGAAAATTTTAAAAAAAAATTATCTTTTCTAACTTATAATTAATTTTATAGGTTATCGCTGGAATTAAGGTGAGACTCATAGCCACATTTTCATACATACAAAGTTTTAGGAGAAAAATATACTATTTTGACTGATGCATAAGATTTTGAGAATTTACTGTCAGTTATGTTAACAACCATTAATTCGGATGTGGAACCGTTGGATAATATAGGTAGTGCTACTTAGGAAATTATTTTTCTGCACCAACAAGATGAGTGTTATGATGCTATATTATCTAATTTTTGTGATTTATATTTGATAGTTATGAATTACCTATGTTATAAGTAGGTTTGGTTGATATTCTGCATCAGGTTATGTATTTTGTTCAGAAATTAAACCTATGATCTCACCAACTTTATATTGACTATTTTCAGTATACTTTTTCAGGTAATCATGTCTAACAATATTAGGTTCTTTTTTGATGTATATAACGGCTGGGAGATCTGTTAGGGAAAGTATGTGTGAGTCTAACTGTCAATCTGCTTGATCTTAGCCTGTCGGTGGACGCTCATTTCCACCGTTTCTGAAGATGTAGCAGTTAGACTAAAATGTTTTGTAATATGGTTATATTAAAATTTTGTATACTAACATTAATGTAACCCGAACTAATATTATGATATGTTTATGTTTATGTTTACGTTCTTATGTGTTATTTGTTAATATTTTTAACCAATGCGTTCTGAATAAGCTAGTCACATCTTAAACACTTCACACTTCCATCGGGATGTGACAGTTCGTGCATGTGATATCCGGTAATTTTCCGTTACCAAACTCCGTTAGTTTCGTTAGGTCTTGCATACACGTGTCGTGAGCACACACAAGTTGTCGTTGGGCGTTGGTGACTTAATAATAATTAACCTTAGTTAACAAGTAACAATTGAATTAATAATATTGATTTATTATTATAGTTTGCATAAATTATAATGGTAAGCGTTATTTGCAGTGTTTTCACGACTAGATCGGACCGGCCGGTCCAACCGGTTCAACTAGGGATCGGATCGGTTCAACCGGGGATAGGTCCGATCATGTATGATTCATTTTTGAGTGGTTGAACCGACCGGTTCTTCCTGAACCGGTGGTTGGACCGGAAAACCGGGGTGTTGAACTATAATTAGGGTGCTAAATATATAAATATACTTAAGTTTTATATATAACTGTAAAATACATATATAAATCATATATAAATTACTTATATTTGATTATATATATAACTAAATATACAATATACTATATATATAATTATGACGTCATCCGATTTATAAATCCGGTCCGACCAGTCCGACCACCAAACTAGTAAGGCATCTAGTACGACATCCGATATGTTTCTGAAAACATTGGTTATTTGCGAAGTTGTGTTATAACGTGACCAAGTGCATTATATAATTCGTGTATAATATTCTAGTTAAGAATATTTTATTATTGTTGTGTGAGAATATGTCACTATTTACCTTGTAGAAGCTAACTAAAAAGTAATAGAAAAGACTAACCTTTATAAAAGGTTTAATGATGGTTAAAGGTGTAAAGGTGATTAATTAACTTTAAAAAACAAAAATTAAGCAAAAACCTAATACACTTTTCCCCTTTGTCGTGGACGAAGCCCTCATCCCCACCTTCTCGCGATTTTGATCAAGAAACAACAAGTTCCATCGAATTCCAGAGGCAATCAAGTATTACAAGTGAGTAACAAGTGTTAATCATCATCTTTACACACTTAAAGGTTAGATTTTATTTGTTTTTCATGAGTTTTTGATTATGGCTGAAACCCTAGTTCTAATTGGAGATGAATGTCAAGTTTTTGTGTTGTTTAATGATTGTAAGATATTAGTTAGACTGTATTGATGTTAGTTTACATGGATTATGCAAGAAATTCATGTCTTTGATGCGTTGTTCATACCCTACTATTAATAGTAACTTTTGTACATGAACTTGATGAATGGATGATGGATTAATGATACTAGGATGTTAATGATGTTGTTTGAATGTTAATCTATGTAGATTATGCAATAAATCCATGATTTATGTAGTCTAGTTCATACATTGCCGAAGGTGGAAACTTTTATTAATGAGGATTTGTGTTTGGATGAATTATAAGTGTTTGATGGATGCTTAAGATTGCTATGAACTAGATGGGTATGTTATTGATAATTTTTTGTTGAAATTGATGGAAAAATAGATTTTGGGATATTACTTTCCCAAAAGGGAAACTTTAATTTTGAAGATCATTGGATATTGTGAGTTAGACATGTTTATGATGCTAGGATCATGTTAGAATGTTTATTGATGATGTATAATGTATTGGATTATGTTAATTGGGTTAATTGGATGGTTAATGAACTATTTGGAAAAATCTATGTTTTTGGAAAATATGCAAGAATATAAGTATGATATTTTATGCCAATTATATGTATGATGAATGATGATCTTAAATATGCAAGAATATAAGTATGATGTACAATATTGATTATGTGGTTAGCTTGTGTGATGATCTACGAAATCATGACGTATAATGTGATACTACTTGTGGCTAAACAACTCAACTTAACATGTCACTAATGGGTCAATTGGGTCAACTAGGTCAACTTTGTTATTGTGTTTCATAGCACTTTGGTCAATCTATTTATTGAGCTCATAGGATCTGTTAGGTATTTCTGGTCATGAATACTTACAAACTCACATGATCTAGGTAATCTTTGACTGGTTGCCTTCCTACTCTTAAATTTTGATGCTTGTTTTACTCGTGTGCACATCAGGTGAGTTCATGCCCCACTGTTTTTGCTTACTTCCTTTTTGGGGGATATAGCATACTGTTTCTCACAAATATTTTACATTGATAAGTTATATTAGTATAACATAGTGTAGCATACCATGAAAGCCCTCACACTTTCGGATCATTAATTATTGTAACTAATGGGAAATGCTGGGTAGTACTACTGGCCTGACAAGCCTCGCCTGTGCGACTCGAGGTCAAACGGGTGCAATATTGTCCTAAACATAAACATCATCACAACTTGGTAGGTTGTGATGGGAGGCAAACAAACAAAACACATGTTAGCTTTGATCGTGAAATCTATAGTTATTACTTATGAATATAGACTAGCTATATATTTCAATGCACTTATTATGTTTTACAACTATTACTGTTTATGTTAAATGCAAACTCTTGAACTCACCAACCATTGTGTTGACATTTTTAGTATACTATTCTTAGGTCGTTAACTCTGGTTGACAGTAGGAGCACATCACGGTCCGACATGCTTTACAAAGCTTCACATTATGTCATGACAATTGGTTTTATTATTTATAAGTTTTAAATAATGGTTTGGTATGTGTTTTGTCAATGTTACATTTTAAATACTTTGAGTTTGATTTACTTACAAATGCTTTCGCACAGTTTTCAAGTTTTAAACTCTGGCTGGTTTTTATTTAAATATTGCATATAGTGTCGTTCTATGTAACTAATGACGGGGATCATGCTTTGTTTACACGCCTTGCAGTATGATCCCGTACGTGGATTTTGAGGGCGTGACAGTGCAATAACTGGCACATTTAATCGAACAACATTAAATGCATTTATGTATGATCGGAAAACCATGTTCATTTTGATCGGAAAGTGATTTGCAAATGTCGGGTGTTACAATTATTTTTTATTTTATCTAATAGGTGGATTGTAATCACAATGGTGATTACCAAACGAGATTGAACACATAAAATCCCTCACGTAAAGTTGTTTTTTATTTTGTAATTGTTTTTACAAAATATCCTAATGTAAAAAACTTAATGAAAAAAGTAAACGGTATTAATTATGAGTAGTTAAATGGATTTAAAGATGTAATTTTTACGAAATAGTTGAATGCAAATGATTAAATTCAAACTTTTAAAATTCAATGGCAATTTCAATGAAACCTTATGGATGAAAATGCATATAACTCTAAATAAAAAGAAAGTTAAAAATAAAAAAACCTAATCTAGTCCCCTTATCATCCATTATTAGTTATCACCGTCATGAGATCATCAGAATAGCAGCTCCTCCCCCTAACATTTGACTTC
Organism: Flaveria linearis; assembly: GCA_024085815.1. Taxonomy (NCBI): domain Eukaryota; kingdom Viridiplantae; phylum Streptophyta; class Magnoliopsida; order Asterales; family Asteraceae; genus Flaveria; species Flaveria linearis. The sequence continues at coordinate 4,762,028 of CM044018.1, read as the reverse complement.
ATCAGATCCGACAAGACCTGTGAATTCCAGTGGATCTACCACTTTCTACCTCTAAGTCAATCTATCTCTTACCACGTGATACTTTGAAGAATGCTCCTATTGACATGATTTATAGTACTTCTAGACACATATATTTCATGTATTAAGTTAAAATACTAAAATAGATAAAAATATAACACCCGAATATTTTTATAGACGAGAAAGAAAGAATAAACGTGAATAAAAAGGAGAAAAATGTCATTTAACCCAAGTAGAGGGGTTAAAGGTGACAAAGTGACAAAAGTATCAAAAGTTGGTAAAAAAGTGAGCATGGCCGCCCACTCTAGCCTGCACACTTCATTCTCCTTCGGTTTTATAGAAAGAAACAACAAAGAATTTGAGTTTTAGAAAGAGGAAGAAGAAGAATTTAAAGTTTAAGATAAGGTTTTGTGTTTTAAGTTGTTTTTGGTCGACTTAGCCTTGGTTATATGCTTATGTGTGTTATTGTATGTTCGGGTTGTGTGTTTTAATGAGTTTTAGGTGTTAAAAACGTCTGAGAAGCTCAAGTGAAGGGTTTAAACTCGAAAGCAGCTAAGGTGAGTTTCTAGAACCCACTTTTTAACATGTTTTTAACAAATTTTGAGGCTGGAAATGCATGTGTTCATGTTTTTATAAAAATGGGTTTTACCCATATATGTGTGAATGAATGTGTATGTGTGAGGGTGTTAATTTGGGGTTTATATGTGGTTATGTTTGTGTTATAATGCTTAGAATGTTAATACTAAGATTAGAACATGATATATGTTGGATTGGGACTGATTTATGTTAATTTAGTGAAAGTTAGTTGCCAATGCGCCTAAACAGTGGCCCATGCATCCAACGGTCTAATTTACTAAGTGTTCCAAACCGCCCAGAAACCCCAACCGCATAAACAGTACCCAACCGTCTAAGTGCCCATGCGCCTAAGTTAGGCCCATGCGTATGAATAGTACCCAAACGCCTGGGAAGATTGCCCAGAAAGGCTAAATGTAAGCCCAAGCGCCTGAATAGTGTCCATGCGCCTAAATAGGCCCATACGCCTAAGTGTAAATAGCTGTGTAAGTCCAGACGCCTGCATAGTAGGAAAACACCTGAACAGAGCAGAAACGCCCAAATAGTGCCCATGCGCCTAGACACTTAGAAATATTTCTGAATTTTTAGGAAAACCCAGGATTTTAGGGTTTGACATGATTTGACTTATGGGTCATGATTACCCATTCTAAGCATGATTATGGGATGTTTTAGGGTTATGAAATGTATGAATGATGTATGGTATGTATAGTGTGTTATCTTTTAAATGATATTTATACGTATTTATTTTATGTTATAAAATACATTAAATATTATGTTATTACTTTACGTAGTATGACAAACGAATGAAAGAATGTAAAGAATAACGTAACTAAATAAAAGATAACAATGATGAAAAGTAAAACGTAATGAACGAAAAAATGGCTTGCAAGCAAATAAAAGGAGGTGCACGACCATGTTGTCGTTGGCTCAACCGTGATGCAGGTTAGCTACCCTAAAGGATGCACGCAGGGTCAATCATTGAGATTGACAAGACCCTTTGGTATGCCCTAGGTGACTGGATCAGCTTCGGGCACAATGTTCGTGGTTTAATTACCACAGGTCCAGCATCAGCTTCGTGCATAATGTTCGGGGTATACTAATTGGTTTGAATGAATGGGGGAGATGACTTGCCCTAGGTGACTGGATCAGCTTCGAGCACAATGTTCATGGTTTAATTACCACAGGTCCAGCATCGGCTTCGTGCACAATGTTTGGGGTATTGTTCATCGATCCATATGAAAGTGAAAGAATGACGTAACGTACAAAGCAAGAAAGTAAGAAAGTAAGAAAGTAAATGAATGATGTAAAGTATGTTAGGAAAGAATGAGAACGAAAGTAAGAGAATGTTAATAAAAAGCATGAAATGAAAGCATGCTATGAATATGATGTGATAGGAAAATGAATGATAATGAAAGTTAAAAGTAATATTTTCTATCTGTACGTAGGATGCATGACCACGTATGAAAGTAAAGAAAGTTTATATCGAAAGTAAAGTATTTTATTCATAAAACTAGAACTCACTCAGCAACGCTGACTTTTATGTATTTTCCAATTGGCAGGTAAGAGTTGCTGAGGATGGCACGGGGCAGTTACTTGGCATTTTTGGGATGACATCCATTAGCATAACAATGATGTTTTTGTGATATAATGCAATTATGATATTTTGTAACAGTTAACTGTATTGTATTACTTTGCAAAAGTCATCATTAAAATATATGAAATGGTTTTAATTAATTTCCGCTGCGACGTTTTAAATAATTGTATGTTTTATGTGCGATAAATGACCAACTGTGAGGTGCCCGAGAACGGGGCCTTACAAGTTGGTATCAGAGCCAAAGTTTAAATGAAATGGGTGAATATTTTTAAAAGAAACCTAAACTTAAACTGAGAATGGGACAAAGGGAAGGGATGTCGGTCCAAGTAGCTACGTGTCATCAGGTATTTTCTTAAATGTTAACCGGTATTATGTGTGCATGTTATTTGATCTGTTTGCCCTTAGTAGATTTAGATACTGATGTAGTCAGGATAGGAAATGCTTGGGGTATGAAGAGTAAAGTAAGTGGCTAATCATAACTGGCCACTTTAATCAGGGACTTACTATACTTGACATAATCTGAGTTATTACCTTGAATGACCGTGTTAGTGTTTGAATCTTATAGTGTATTAGAGGATAGATTGAGGTAGATCTTCTGTAACGCCCGGATATTTTCTTTGAAGCCGACGAAAGAAGAAAACAAACAAAGTCCAAAGTCGAGGGAACAAAATTGTCAAAACGGGAAGAAATTTGGATGAGTAGGGGTGTAAAAGGGGGAGGGCAGCCCACACCCTCCCCATTCTTGCAAAATTCAGCCAAAGAGAGAAGAGAGGGAGAAAAGGGGGTCCCAAGCTTCGTTTTCTTGGTTTCGAGCGTGAAAATCGTCGTGTAGCAGGTCGAATCGAAGCTCTACTTCTCGATGTTGTTTGTGTGAGTTCTAGGACCCTTCTTTTACATGTTTTTGTATGATTTTGGGGCAGGAACACATTTGAAACCCGTTTTATGTGTGTGTGTGTTTGACCCATTTGGATGTGTTTGTGTGTGATGCGTTTGGAGTTTGTTTCCGGGCTTGTGTGTGCTTGAATGGTGTTGTGGTATGCATTCCTTAGGTTTAAGATGGTTGATTTGGGCTTAGAATGGGGTTGGATGAGCTTGGAGGTCAAAAATGACAGATTGGGTTCAGGATGAACTGCATTCTGCATCAGCTAGGGCTAGGCGACTGACTGGAGGCCATATGTCCGAATGAAGTGCGATTGGAGTTCATTTGCACGATTGAGATTCATTCGCATGATTGGGGGCCAGTCGCATGGGGAGTCATGCGACTGAGGGCCCATTCGCATAAGTGCTCATCCGCATTGATGTTCATCCGCATGGGGTCCATTCGCACGATTGGGGTGTTCATCCACATTGGTGTTCATCCACATTGGTCCATTCGCATGATGTTCAGTCGCCTGGAGGCCATGCGACTGAAGGGTTCCCATACGCCCAAATAGGGCTGGTGTACCCGAGGAAAAGCATAGTTTAATTTCTGACTTTCGGGGGAAAGTGCAGATGTAAGTTTTGATGCGGAAGTTCCCGTAAGTTGAAGTAAGATGATCGTTGGGGTCTTAGAGGGTATGTTGGGTATTATGATGTTGCATGTTTATGTGTGATGTATGTTATGTATGTATGATGGTGCCTTGTATGGTGATGACTTGGTATGTTTACGTTTATGTTTACGTTCCTGTTATGTATGATTATTTTCCCGTGGCTTTAAGTTGAATGTTTATGAATGAATGAAAAGTATTATGTAACGTAAAGTGGAAGATAATGAAAAGAGGAACGAAATGGAAGAATGCATGCATTCATGAACGAATGAATGAAAGTAAGAAAAAGGCTTGCAAGCAAATGTATGGAGATTCACACCCAATGAAGGGTGTTAGCTTAACTGTGTGCGGGTTAGCTACCCCAGAAGGATGCACACTGGGGTCCAATCCTTGTGATTGACCATATGTATGGGATCCTTGCCGCTTGCCCTAGGTACTGGAGTTAGCTTCGTGCATAATGTTCGAGGTCTATGAAAGAACTCAGGCCCAGTAACCAGCTTCGTGCACAATGTTCGTGGTATAGCACATGGCATTGATCCGGAATGAAAGAGAAAAGATAAGTGGTGAATGTACTTGCCCTACGTACTCGAGTCAGCTTCGTGCACAATGTTCGAGGTCTATGAAAGACCTCAGGCCCAGTAACCAGCTTCGTGCACAATGTTCGGGGTATTGTACATGTCATCGAAAGTGATGAACGTACAAATAAAAGTAAGAATTTATGAATGAATTGGAATGAAAGTAACGAATATGAATGGTAATGATGTACGTTGAATGAACGAAAGTTAACAAATGAATGATGAAGAGAATAATGATATTACCTATGTGTATGCATGATGCTTGATCACGTGAGAATGTAAAATACGGTTTTAATCGAAAGTAAAGTATGTTTTACTTTAAAACTAGGACTCACTCAGTAACGCTGACTTTTATGTGTTTCTAGTTGGCAGATAATGTTGCTAAGGATGGCACGGGGCGGCTACTCAGCTCTTTTGGGTGGCATCCATTTATATAATGCTTTTGTGATGTAATGCAACAATGTATTTTATAACCGATTAACGATGTATTATCTTGAAAAAGCCTTTATAATGAAATAAAGTGTCACTTTTGAATGTTTCTGCTGCAATGCTTACTTAAGATAAATGAGAATGTATGTTTTATGTGCGATGATCGACCAGCTGTAAGCGTCCCGGGAACGGGACCTTACAAGTTGGTATCAAAGCTAAAGTTTAAGTGAAACGGTTAAATTTTTAAAATAAACCTAACCTTAAACTGAGAATGGGACGGAAAGGGAAGGGATGCCAATCTGAGTAGCTGCGTGCCATCAGGTATTTTCTTTAATGTTAACCGGTATTTTGTGTGCATGGTAGGTGGTTATGTGTTGTTTGTAGATTTAAATACTGATGTAGTCAGGACAGGTAATGCTTGGGGTATGAAGAGTAAAGTAAGTGGTTAATCACAACTAGCCACTATAATTAGGGACTTACTATACCTGAAATAAACTGAGTGTTCCCTTGAATGACCGTGTTGGTGTTTGAATCTTTTAGTGTGTTAGAGGATGCCAGGTGGTAGATCTTCTAAAGCTTCGAGGGGTGGAGGTCGTGGTGGGCCTGGTGCTGAACCGCAGCCCAAAAGAGGAAGACCTAGGGTTGAAAAGGTGGTTCATGAAGGACCTGAGACCCCTCATCCAGAGGGTGGAGATGAGAGCGCCAATTTGAGAGCCTCAGTAAAGGAGGCGGTTGTGGAAGAAGTTCATCAGGTCATGCAGATGATCTTACCATCTGTGGTGACCGAAGTAATTAAGGCTGTAAGGGAAGGAGAAAGAAGGGAGGGGAACCGGTCCTCGGGAGGTCGGGAGCAACCGAAGACTAAGACGATTCCCTCTGATGACGAGGAGGAGGAAGAAGAGCCTGTGCAGGAGCCGGTATAAGGCTGTAACTACGGGGCATTTCAAAGGTGTAAGCCCCTACTTTTGACGGAAATGGCACTGCTGCTCACCAATAGGTAAGAGAGATGGAAGCTGTATTGAATATCAACGAGTGCCAGGAGGACCAAAAGGTGAAGTTTGCTGCCCATTCTTTTATGGACTCGGCTTTATGCAGGTGGGACAACATAGTCCAAGCCGAGGGTAGCAGGGTTATTGGGTGAATGAGATGGTCGGAGCTGAAGAAGTTGGTTATTGAGAAGTTCTATCCTCACCGGGAGATGGACAAGGTTGAGAGGGAGTTCCTGCAACTGGAGGCATGAACCATGACACATCAGAAGTACACCACGAAGTTCAATGAGTTGGCACGTCTGGTGCCGGATCAGGTGACGCCTCTGTCATGGAAGATTAAGAGGTACATTCAGGGTTTGCCAGCGGATATTTGCAGGCACATGATCGGTGCCCGACCGAGCACGTTTAGGTCGGCAGTGGACTTGGCGGGAAGGTTGTATGATGAACGAACAGTGGTGGTATCTGAAGCTATTAAGAAAGGTGGAGGTGACCAGAACTGGAATGGGAAAAGGTTTGGTCGGGGTGGTGCCTCGACGGGTAACAAGAGTGCACAGGTGGATGACCGTCGTGTGGTCACATCTGGTGCGGGGGTGAAGAGGTGTGAAAAGTATGGGAAGGAGCATACCGGCGAGTGTAGGTGGGGATTGAATGAGTGCTTCAAATATGGGAAGCCAGGTCATATGGCACGGGAGTACAAAGCGGGGAGATGTTTTAACTATGGCGGGGAGGGCCACATGAGCCGAGACTGAAAGAAGCCAAGGGCTGAAGGTTCAGGGGTGAAGAAGAGGGGAAGTGAAGGACCGAGGGCGAGCGCCAGGGCATTAACCATGACACAAGAGGAAGCTAGGACGGACCCTGATGTTGTGTCCAGTACGTTTCTAGCGAACCAAACTTTAGCTTATGTGTTGTTCGATTTTGGTGCTAGTAAAAGTTTTATTTCTGCTGATTTATGTACTAAGCTGCCTGTTAGTAGTAGACGTGTTGATGCGCCCTTTGATGTAGAAACTACCATAGGTAAGTCTACCAGGATTTCTGAGATGATAGAGGAATGTGATATGGAACTAGAAGGTCGTAAGTTTCCTTTTAGCCCGTTCGTGATGACCTTAGGTGGTTTTGATTTAGTTCTTGGGATGGATTGCTTAGCGGACTTCGAGGCGAACATTGTGTGTCACAAGAAGATGATTCGTTTGACAGCGCCTGACGGGAGTTTGGTAACTATTTATGGGGATCGAGTCATAACGATCCCGAAAGTAATCTCAATGGCGGTGGCGGGAGAGTGTATGAGGCGTGAATGTAGCGCCTACTTGGCTTATGTGAAGGATGTGGATACGCCAACACCACAACTGTCTGATGTACCGGTGGTGCGTGACTTTCCAGATGTGTTTCCCGAAGACTTACTAGGAGTGCCACCAGGCCGTGAGATTGAGTTTCATATTGATTTGATACCAAGTGCCCAACCTATTGCCAAGGTACAACATCGGTTGGGTCCGACGGAGATTGTAACACCCGGTTATTTTCTTTGAAGCCGACGAAAGAAGAAAAAGAAATAAAGTCCAAAGTCGGGGGACCAAACTCGCCAACGCGAGAAAGTTGGGTAAGTGGGGATATTTGAAGGGAGAGGTGTTGGTACACATGTCCCCAGTTCTAGTCTAGTGAGCTCAAGTGTAATAGACTTCTATCTTGTAACACATATGTAATGTTCAATCAATCGAATGAGAATCTCTTCTTTATATGGTTGTTGATTATATAATGTTATATCTAATTATATTATTAGTTGTTACACACATAATATGACCATGTTATATAGGTATACAGTTGTGAGACACAGTTCTGAATCGTTAAAGGTTCAAGAATGTGTTTGACTAAGAATCTTTTTCAGTCGCACGACTGAACCATGCGAATGGTTCAATCGCACGGTTGAACTAGGAGATTGAGTCAATCGTCCGGTTGAGTCATAAGACTGACTCAAGCGTTCGAATGAATCAATCGTATTACTCAATCGCACGACTGAGCCAGTCGCAAGGCTCAGTCGCACGAATGAGATCTGTAACCTATAAATACCACTTAATTCGTGGAAAAACGTAACACTTCGAATATTAGAAACCCTAATCGACCCAGAACGTGCTGTTCGACCATTCCAACTTCATAGAGCGTTTCAGATCATTCCGAGTCAATTCATAACGTTTTCTAATCGTTAGGATTGATCTTGATTTCGTTCTCACTGATTGGATCGCCAATCAAATAGGATTCCGCACTATTTGATCTGGTACAACGAAGAATCGGTTAGTACTCCGTACGTACACGGTCTAACAAGTGGTATCAGAGCCTTGGCTCTTGATTCTTCGTTGATTCAATCGTTTTGTGAAAAAGTCTACGTTTTTACGCAAAAAGATCCATTCTTTTGGCTAAAAATTGAGTCTTTACGTGTGCATGTTCTGAAAATTCAGTGTTTTTCGAGTTTCAGCCGTCTAGGGTGCAAATATTTGCGTTCTAGGTCAAAAGTGTTCAAAATCGCGTTTACAGCCGACCCAGTCGCACGATTATCTCAATCGTACGACTGAACTCTTTCGCCCAGGTCTTTCGCACGTTTGAGTCAGTCGCCACTCCATTCGCCCGGTTGAGTCAGTCGCTGTGTCAATCGCCCGAGTGAGTCAATCGCCCACTCCAGTCGCACGTCTAAGTCGTTCGGTCTGTTCTGTCGTCTAAGTCTCTCAGTCGGCCGATTCTACCGTACGTCTGAGTCCAATCGGATACAGCCCAATCGCATCAGCAGTTTAATTCTCTAGTTAAATTAATTCAAGGATGGACTCAGAAAATTATGCCATGTCAACTGGAAAGGATTCGAGAATTCAGAACTTGTTGTTACTGGAGAATGAGATAGGGAACCATAACAAGCCACCTAAACTATTGACAATAGAGGATTTTCCACAATGGAGACAACGTTTTGAGATCTATCTTAATGGCGTAGATACTAACTTATGGAACTCTATTGAGGTTGGCTATAAAATACCCGTGGGGGCTGATGGTGTTCCTTTGACTTTGAGTGGACTCACCGATACACAGAAGGTTGCTTACAATGCAGAGAAGAAGGCCTATGCTATTTTGACTCAGTCCATTCCCAAGCCTATTTTTCATCAATACTCAGAACACAAACAAAGTAAAAAACTGATGGAAGTTCTTGAAAAGAGGTATGATGGAAATTCAAACTTAAAGGCACTGAAAGGTAAAGCGTTGAAGAAGGAGTTTGATAACTTCTCAGCAATTGGGAATGAAAGCTTGGATGAAATCATCGATCGTTTCTACCACCTGATGAGTGAACTTCACACTCATGGTGTTAAGACGTCAATGGAAGACAAAGTTTTAAGCTTGGCAGATGGTCTACCTGCAAAGTGGGATTCATTCATTTCTACTCTGCGATACAACTCAGTTTTAGAAACCCTGGATATCAATGATTTTATTCTAAAACTGAGAGAAGAGGAAGTGCGACAAAAATACAAGGCAAAGAAGGGTTCCTATGCTCAAGACCCCTCTCTCTACAATGTTCCTTCTACTTCCACCCCTGCTGCAAAGTCTTCTGGTGCACCTCTGCAAACAGCCTTCGTGTCCAATGCATCTTCAACTGCTGAACAAGGCTCATCATCTGCAAATGAGTCTCTTGGTGCATCTGGAGCTAGTCAAAGCCCTATTGTTACTCAGTCTGCAAAGTTGACAACAGAAAATCTGGGAAAGGTAACAGTGGAGGTTGCTAAAGAGCACATGGATCTTCTGGCTGCTGTTGTGCATTCTTATGATGGTTTGGTGGCGGGAAAGATTGGTAATTGCCACCTTGCTGATGAAGATTATGAGCAAGTAGATGAGAATGAGCTGGAAAGAATGGACATCATGTGGGCTCTTGCAAGCGCTGTCCGAAGAGCCAAGAAATTTGTGAAGAAAACAGGGCAGAATCTCGTGGCTACTAAAGATACAACTTTTGGTTTTGACAAGTCTAAAGTCACGTGCTTCAATTGTGGAGAAAAGGGCCATTTTAAAAGGGAGTGTTCAAAGCCTAAGAAGACTGGGAACGGGAATCCATTTTCCTCGTTCAATAGGCAAGATAGAGACAAGAAACCAGCGTCCACGGGAAGTGATTCTAAAGCTATGGTAGCACAAGGAGATGAAGGACAAGACTGGTCCTTTCGATTCGTGTCTGATGAAGCTAACATAGCATCCGTGGAAGACTTGAATGAAGATTCTGCAAGTGAAGGGGAAAGCTCAGCTGAAGTTGATACTGCTGATTTGGAAGAGACGTTTAATGCTGTTGATGAAATTGTCCAGAATGAGTTGAATTCAGAATCTGAAGCTCAACCCACGTCTCAGAATGCTTTCATGGCTGGCACGTCGACATCCACACAGGTAAAATCTAAAGATGAATTATTTGACGAACATGTTTGTGTCGAATGTGATAAATTTAGAGAAAGCATTGATCTAAAATTTGCTAGGTTGTTAGAACACAATGATAACTTAGTAAATGACTTAAAACTGTGCTCAGAAGCTAATCGTGTCTTAAAACAAAATGAGAGCAGTTATAAAGAGAAGTTAGATGCGTTGCAGAAGCAACTAAAGGAAACTGAAGTTGTTGTCTTTAACCAAGAAAATGACATTAAATACTACTTAAAGACCATTGAAGAGACTAAAAAGGACAAAGCGGTCTTACAGGTAGAAAATGAGTCATTGCAACAAAAACTACATAGTCTAGCGAGTTCTTCGCACATTTTGAAAAACTTGGTTAAAGAACGCAACAATGGGGAGGGACTGGGTTACAAGGTAGTTCCACCACCACATGAAACCCTTTTGAACACAAAACAACGTCCAGTTAATAACAATCAAATTAAGGATCATGTGGTGACAACTCCTTTGGTTAGTGATCCGGACACAGCAGTTAAGTCTGCTTCTCCGGATGATGATCAGAAAACTTCAACATCAAGCAAGGTCAATGTTGAGAAACGGGTGGAAACAAATGTCTAAACAACTCTTGGTTCGGAATCAAAGTCAAATATTACACAAACCAAGATATCTAAATCCACTCCAGTTAAACCGGTTAAAAGGGATAATATTCAGCCTCAAAGACAAATTAATCCAAATATTAAACAAGTTAAATTTGTTAAAGAGGGTAAATATTCAAAGACTGAGACCAAAAGATCCATTCCTGAGGTTTATTCACCGCCCCACAAGAGATCTCCTAGTCCTGATGAATGGAGATCCTGCTATACTTGTGGTCAGCGAGGTCATATTTCAACTAATTGTCCACGCTATCAGACACCAAGAATTAAAGTTGAGCTAAACGACAAAGTCAAAGTAGATTCAAAACAGCGTTCTAAGACCCCGGTTAGATCGAAAACACCCATTAGGCATAAAACACCTTCTAAGTCGTTTTCGTCCCCACCACATCAAAGGCAAAACAGACAAGTCCCCGACAGGTCTGTGACACCAGCGAAAAAATCTGTTTCTGAATCTAAACTATATGCTCAAACTGTTAATCAGTCTAAAGTTTATCATAAACAATCCTTTCACAGGGATGGGTTATGGAAAACCAAGACATCTGGTGAGTCTGAAAGCCAGGACAATCTGAAAGTTGAGATTCCACCCACTGATAAAGGACAGTGGGTCGAATTCATGATGGTTGATTCCTCTGGGAAACCCAAGCCAGTCAAGGCTTGGGTCCCCCTCCTTAACTGATTGTTTTCAATTATGTGCAGGTTGTCCGCTACAGTGCTTCAACAAATACATGGATTATGGATAGCGGAGCTTCCAGGCACATGACAGGAAACAAGTCTCTTCTTTTTAATGTCAAACAAATGAAAGGGGGACATGTTTCTTTTGCTGGGAACAAAGGAGGATACATTACCGCTCAGGGCGAAGTAGGTAATGAGAAGGTAAAGTTTGATAAAGTAAATTTTGTTCAACAACTAGAAAACAATTTACTTTCAGTGTCTCAGATATGTGACAAGGGCTTCAAAGTTATGTTTGACAACCAAAAATGTTACATACTAAAAAAGGAGATGGAGATTCCAGAGAAGCAGGTTTTGATGTCTGCATCCAGGTACAATGATCTATATGTCTTGGATATGTCTAATGCTTCTACCTCTGAATCTACAGCTCAATGTTTCCTCTCAAAAGCGACAGAGAAGGATTCCATCTCATGGCATAGAAGGATGGGACACATAAATCAAAGGAAGATGAATCATCTGATTCACAACAACCTTGTTGAGGGAGTTACAGTCAAGAACTTCCAACTTCCTGATTTTTGTGTCTCTTGCAAGAAGGGAAAGCAAACCAGGAAATCTCACAAGACCAAGCACGTCAACACAATCGAGATGCCTTTGGAGTTGCTACACATGGATCTCTTCGGTCCAGTCAACACAAAGAGTATAGCAGGAGACTGGTACTGCTTTGTAATCACTGATGACTACTCAAGATTCACCTGGGTGATGTTTCTGAAAGCTAAATCTGAAACGTTTGAATCATTCAAAGTGCTCGTCACGACTTTGGAGTCACTCTACAAGCTGAAGGTGAGGAAGATCCGTTCTGACAATGGAACAGAGTTCAAAAATCAGTGGATGGATGCTTTCTGCAAGGAAAAGGGAATTGTTCATCAGTTCACTTCCGCATACACACCACAGATGAATGGAGTTGCAGAACGAAAGAATCGGAGCTTAATTGAGACTGCGCGAACCATGTTAGCTGACTCAAAGCTCCCAGTTCAGTTCTGGAATGAGGCGGTTGCAAATGCCTGCTACACACTTAATCGTGTGTTAGTAGTAAAAAGGCATGGCAAGACTTGTTACGAGCTACTTCAGAAGAGAAAGCCAAATTTGGAGTATCTGGAACCATTTGGAGCTCCATGTACATTGCTGAAGAAGACTCAGGATGGCAAGTTCAGCGAGAAAGCTGATCAAGGAATATTCTTAGGATACAGCATCTCAGACAAGCGAGTTTACAATAACTCGACGGGTCAGGTAGAGGTGTGGTGCAATGTGGATGTTCAGAGATACATCACACCTCCTGCTGGAAAAGGTCCATCATCATTCTTCGATTATGATGGCTTCTTCAAATCCTTTAATCTTCCACAGTTTGATTCAGAGGATGACTTTGCTACCCAGATGATGTATGACGTTCTTATCTCACCGAATCTAGATTCAAGCAACATCACACCTACTGATGGTGCCTCAAGCTCTTCGACTCCTGCTCATGATGAGAGTGATGATTCATCAGGTGATGAAGAAGCATCTGCTTCTAACCCTGAGCATACAGCTAATCAACACAGTGAGTCAACAACTGCTGAACCAGCTGCAGGAAATCCGGACACTGAACCAGCAGTCACCAATCTGGATTCTGAGGTTGTGGTTCCTCCCACACCAGTGACTAGGATCAGTGTGAATCATCCCCCTTCGTCTATCATTGGGGACATTCAATCCGGTGTGCAAACACGAAATCAGCTGTACCCTGCTGATTATGCAGCAGTCATGGAAAAGGGTTATGTCAATGACGGGGCTTTCTCATGTTTTGTTTCACAAATCGAGCCTAAATATGTCTGTGACGCCCTGAAAGATGAGGCCTGGGTCAATGCCATGCAAGACGCGCTACTCCAGTTCAAGAAACTAGGAGTCTGGACTCTAGTTGACAGGTCAAAAGGAGTCAAGGTAATTGGTACCAAATGGGTACTAAAGTGCAAGAAGGATGACCAGGGTGTTGTTATCAGAAACAAGGCACGGTTGGTCGTTCAAGGCTTCAGGCAAGTCGAAGGAATTGACTACAATGAAGTCTTTGCTCCCGTAGCTAGAATGGAAGCTATACGTATCTTTCTAGCCTACGCCTCTTACATGAAGATCAAAGTTTATCAACTAGATGTTAAGAGTGCATTCTTGCATGGGGAAATCCGTGAAGAAGTATATGTCAGTCAACCCGAAGGATTCGAAGATCCATATCATCGGGACAGAGTCTACAAGTTAGACAAGGCTCTGTACGGGCTACATCAGGCTCCTCGAGCTTGGTATAAAAAGCTCTCCACCCATTTGTTGAAACATGGTTTTCGCAGGGGTGTAATTGACTGTACATTATTCATCAAAGAAAAGGATGGTGACTTGCTTATGGTGCAGATCTACGTGGATGACATCATCTTTGGATCTAGAAATGAAGCTTTGTGCAAAAAGTTCGAATTGTGATGAAAGCAGAGTTTGAAATGAGTGCAATGGGAGAAATGAAGTTCTTTCTAGGATTACAGGTGGACCAAACACCTACCAGCATTTTCTTACATCAGTCCAAATATGTCGGCGATATTTTCAGTCGATTTGACATGGAAAATGCGTCTGCTGCCGGTACCCCTCTTGCCACAAATCATGATGTGGCTCCTGATGAGAATGGGGATTTAGTGGATGCCACTATGTATCGTGGGATGATCGGATCTCTCATGTATCTCACTGCCTCGCGTCAGATATAATGTATGCAACATGTTTATGTTCTAGATATCAAGCGAAGCCAAAAGTGAATCACTTGATTGGGGTGAAAAGGATTTTTCGTTATCTGAAGGGTACTCCAACACTGGGATTGTGGTATCCTCATGATGATGACTTCGAACTTACCGCATACAGCGATTCAGACTATGGTGGCTGCAAGATGAATTTCAAGTCTACATCAGCAGGATGTCAGTTCTTTGGAAGACGGTTAGTCACGTGGCAATGCAAGAAGCAGACCTCGGTTGCTCTATCAACCTGTGAAGCTGAATATGTTGCTGCTGCAAGTTGCTGCTCTCAGATCATCTGGATTCAACAGCAAATGCGAGACTACGGTTTGAAATTTTCTAACACTCCTATTTATGTTGATAATTCTGCTGCCATAGCTGTCACTAAAAATCCTGTTCAACACCCAAAAACAAAACACATCGGGATTAAATATCATTTCATACGCGATTGCTATGAAAAACAATTAATTGATGTGATTAAAATTAACACGGATTTTCAGCGCGCTGACCTTTACACCAAACCGTTTGATAAACCAAGATTTTTATATCTGCTAGAGGTCAACGGCGTTAAAAAGAAAAGTGATGTGATTGCTGAAGAAGCAGATACATAGTCCGACTCGTGTCTATTCGTTTATTTTCTTTTTCCTTCATTTTATTTTATTTTTTTTTTTAATTCCCTTGTCGTATAAAATCCAAAAACACAAAAAGATTTTTTTTTGTTTTAGAATTTTAGGGGGAGATTTATTTCAGTATGCATTTACTTAAAATTAAAATAAAAAAAATGGGGGAGGTAAGTTAAGCTGAAAAGGCACAGACAAATAAACTGGAAATGCGACTCGATAAAACTGGAAAGTGATAGCACACAGGCACCGCGTTACTTGGAACATCAAATTGGTTTTCAGTTTAAAAATAAAAAACATAAATCAGAGAAGTCTAAGCCTAACAAAATGGGAATATGATAGAAGTTTTGACTGGTATTGTAATCACCTGGAGAAAGTAGATCTAGGGTTGTGTAAGTACACAATACGATGTGTCAGTAGATTCAACACAATAGACCATTAGACATCATCAGTGAACTGGCTTAAACTAAATTTACTCAACCAGTTGTGTGTTCTTATGGTATCCCTGGTCTGCATAATCAATCAATGTCCAATAAGGGGTGAGGAGCAAACTAATGCCACAAATATGAGCAAAGACCTGCAAATCAGAGCAAAAGATGACAAATGTCATTAAAATAATGTATATGCAAATATGCTGCTCTAAGAAGATAAATAGGTATTGCGCCTCTCTGCTGTGCGATGGCACTGACCTGAGGCTAAGCATAACCTATTCGTTCTAAGAATTCATTGTTGTTTGCGCCTCTCTGCTGTGCGATGGCACTGACCTGAGGCTTGGCATCTCTTTGACAATTTTAGAACCAAATCTTCTAAGTCCAAGACCGCTCAAAAATCTCCTGAGGACGATTGTTTACCATATACCTGTGGAATACACAAATACGGTTTGACCTAATTCATCTAATTAATCGTGATGTGTGTCAAACGTCTGTGTATGGATTTAAGTGGACAAACATACTGACAATCGTCGTGGCTGCATCGCCTGATGTTCAAAATCAATAAGAATTACATATTAGTTCAAACATGATTCCCAGTTAGATCTTAGAAGTCTTCCATAAGTGAAAAGCTGTGCAATCGTATCATGCAAAGTGTAATAAGCACTGAATGTTCCAAGTGATGGTGTATATGCCTGTCTGATTCCACGAGAGTCCATTCCGGATAAAATGTTAATGCTAATAAGCTATACAAGCCTGCCCTAAAACAAATCACAAAAATATGTCTTTCTATTCATAGGTTAAGATTTGTTTAGTCTTTGTATAATGTGTCATGTCGGACTGTGTACACTGTTATCTGCTAAATGTCACGGAATGAGCTTAATGTTTAACTAAACAGATTGTTTCTGAAAGGATAAAAGGATCACGTCTGAGGTGATCGGGTGGATAAATGGATCACGTCTGAGGTGATCGGGTGGTTAAATGGATCATGTCTGAGATGATAAATTGCACATAATGTTTTATCAATTGGTAAATAAACTAAGTGTTGGTTCATATCTTGACAAAAATGGCACAAGGATAGCCAATCGCTCGACTGAATCTGATATGACCCAGTAGGACGAATGGGGTGTACGATTGAATACAATCGTAAGATTGGACCATGCGAATGAACCCAATCGGCCGGTTGAATGTGCCCGACTAGGTCAAACGTGCGAATGAGGTGTGCGAATGAATCACATCGAACGATTGGAGGTGACCGACTGAAATTGTCGTTTGGATGAACTTCAATCGCCCGATTGGAGATGAACGATTGGGTAGATTGCACGACTGAGACTCAGTCGTCCGACTATCCAAGACGACTAGACTCAGTCGGCCGACTAACCAAGGCGACTAGACTCAGTCGCCCGACTGGATTTTGCCCTAGTATAAAAACAGACCAAATCAGAATCAGTCGTTCACTCTCCCAAATCGCCCCCTCTATTCGCCTGACCTAAGTAACCGCTGTCAAAAATTCATTTGATCCATATTTGCTTTTGTTTTACGTGTTCTAACACTCATTGGTGATTATACAGGTACTACTCGAAGTGTTTCATCGATAAAACTTATAAATGAAGTCCAAAACCTCTCGAATTCAGACCAAACAGTAACCGAACACATGATGAACAAATAGGCTGTCCAAACTAGATTAAACGTTCAAATAAAAGTTAGAACATGATTTATCAGTAGTTTCCGAGTGTAATGAGCCTAATTTCGACGTTTAACTTCAAGTATAGCTCAAAAAACGAATTTGAATGGACAAACTGTCGAGTATGCGACTGGACACGCTGATGAACTCCAATCGCCCGACTGAGAAGACGATTAGTCTCAGTCGCCCAACTGAGTTGGACGAATGAATCAAACGCACGACTATGCTCATTCGCTTAACTTAGTCGCCCGTATGAATAAATTCACCTTTACAGACTCATTCGTTCCACTCAGTCGTACGGCTATGTTCATTCTGTTGCTCAGTCACCCGACTAACCAAAGTGGGAAACTCATTGATTTTGTTTACTCTCTTCTGCGTGTACTAACGTAAACTTACATTGTGTGACAGATGGCGAGTCGATGGGTTATGAGCACGAAGCACAACATTTGTGCTCATTTGGACTTGACCTCTAGGAATGCCGCCGACTTTTCTGGCATTATCACATTTCTGAGAAGATCGAGGATATACAGAGCAATCTCAGCACAGTGTACACCATACAGGTCGATGCAGCAGTCGTTTTGGGAACACGCTGTGGTCGACAGATCCAGGGAGCCCTATACTATTAGGAGCACCGTTCTTGGGCACGCTATAGAGACAACAGAGGAGGACTTAAGGACAGTCCTAGAGTTAGGAGATGATGGTGACTGTCCTATTCGTTTACATCTGATGACAGTCAGAGGGTGCTTCCTGAGGGCTAAGTATACTGGGGACATAAACTCAGGGATGCTCAACAAGAGCAATCTCTGCCCCCAGTTCAAATACCTAGCCCACGTCTTGCTAAGGTGTATTGCCTCACGAAAAGGAGGCTTCGACGAGCTCTCTGAGCAAATGCAGAATGCCTACGTTGCATTAGTGCTGAACCACCCGTTCAGCTTCTCCAGGATGATCTTCACTTACCTAGTGGAGAACATAGAAGTTAAGGGAAGAGAAGGCTTCTGCATGTATCCTCGCTTCTTGCAAATGATCTTTGACCAGAAGCTACCTATGTTACCAAAGCAGAAGGAGGATGCAGTTATGCTTGAGGTGATGGATGATACCACCTTAGGCAGGATGAAAGTATACTGGGGAAAGCAGGTCAAGCCCCCGGTAAGACGTTTGTTTGGGCATCTGGCCCGTGAGGAGTATGTGGCGCCAGCTAGGAGAAAGTGGCGTCATGAAGATAGTGATTCTGATGTAGAGCAGGTGGCTCTACCCTCCGATGACTCCGATGATGATGACAACGGAACGGATCAAGGAGGAGATGGTCAAGGAAGACCTGAGCCAGCTCCAATCCACCCTGACTTCATGCAGGAGGAGGAGGATTCAGATGAGGCACCACTAACCCGGACTGTGGGAAGTCGGGTAGTGGCAACCGAGGAAGGCTTACGGGCGGTTGGTGGACGCTCAGGAGAGTCTGGGAGCTCTGTAGCAGACCCATCATACACCCCAGCCTCTCCCAGCAGCCAAGGGGGAGCCTCCGGGTCAAAGGGGACTCGGAGGAAACATATGGCTCGTCCTCAAGGGATGAAGTCCAAGCGCAGGAGGATCACGCTTATCACTACCTCCTCTGCACCTACCACTTCCACCACACCTAGCCAAATCACCCAAACCACACAAACCACCCAATACACCGCATCCCAAACACCCCAAACTACCACCACCACCACTGTACCACCCACTACAGCCATCCCATCTCCTCCCATCTACACCACAACCACCACTACAACCACCACTCACCAAACCCAACCCTCATTTGCCTTTCTAGCTCAGTTCTACCACCTATCTCGGTGGTTGAGCAACTTGCAGCTCTAAACAGCATGGTGCTCCAACTGCTAGCCTCTGATAAGGCTAAGACTGCTCAGATCCTCCAGCTGCAAGAGCAAAGCTCATCACAGGCAGCTGAGATTGAAAGATTGAGGGAGTTAACATCCTCACAAGCCCAAGTGATCACTTCACAGACCGATCAGATCACAGGCTTGTTACAACACGAAGCTGAGACTGATGAGAGGATGGGAAAGCCAGAGGCGGCTCATAAGACTCTAGTGCTAAAACTGAAAGGCACTCAGAGTGAGCCCCTCAAGATTGGAGAAGGTGACGGTGATGATGATGATGATGATGATGATGATGGTGAGGATGAGGACGATGATGATGAGGATGATGAGGATGATGACGATGATGATGATGGTAGTGATGAGAGTAATGATGGTGATGAGAAGAAGGAAGATGATGAAGATAAAGGAGGAGAAACTGCCGGAGATCAAAGTGATATGGTAACAGGCGAAAGGCGTTCTAAACGCCGACATGATCAAGAACCCTCTTCGTCTGCTCCAACTGAAGAAACTCTGGAAATTCAAGATAAAAGTACTGTTTAGTTAGTCATGTTTATGTAGTTAACAGATTTTTGTATTTGAAAAATTTTGTTACATTTATTTAATGAATGTTTATATTTTATGTTAATGACTGTGTTTGATTATTTACTAACAAGTATTATGTTGCATGTTTAAATCGAACAGATCCAAACTTTCAGAGAGACGAACATGATGTCGCTCCCCTCCAATAGGTCAAGACTCAACTAACAATGATTCTTGATCTGGAGGGGATCGTCAGAAGGTCTGTGAGTTATACTCCTGAAGAAGGAGAAATTATTCACGACCTCACTGATAAGCAACTGGCTGAAATGTTTCGTCTGAATCCAGATGAAATCGTTAAAGATGCTCCAGTCTTTGATGATGCTGATGATGATGAACTTAAAGATGTTGAAGAAATTGAAATAGAAGACATCACAGATCAGCATTATCCAGAATACACTGATCAAGAGGGAACGCTTTTCCTGATTTGGTGAACAACCTTGATAGTGATATTCTGGATAAACTCCATGATAAAGAAAAGGAGCGGAAGCATCAACAAGCCAAGCTCAAGCAACGGACGCCAAAGTTGACATTCGAAAGGCTGAATGGGCGGCTTGCTTCGCCGAGGTCAGAGCACAACGATCTACAACAACTCAGAGTACCTACACCAAGTTATACAAAGTAAAGAAGAATATGAAGGTGTCAGGGAAGATTATAGCTTGGGCTCATTTTGATGACCTCGGAGTATATGCAGTGAAGAGGGAGAGGGGAATCGAGTACTTTAGATTCCCTCATGATCTGAAGACTCTCCCAGGTTTTGAACTCAACCAGTTGGCACGCCTAAAGCTTCTTTATGCTGATCCGAAGAAGATGTCTGGCTGGTTTGAGGCTGCATTGAAGAAGGAATATAGGACCAGATGGGTAAATTTCAAACCTCAACAGGCTACGAGGTACCTCAGAAGGTCTGAGGTAAGTCCCATCACTGGTCAGCCTAAGATAGTTCTGAAGTGGCGACCTCCGCGCACAATGTCCAGAATTCCACTGAGGGAGATGCCACAGGACTTTACCCCACACTTTAAGTGGTGGTACTATGACTGGCGCTCGGGTGAGGCAGTCATTGTTTTGGAAAAGGATGGTTCAATGGAAGCTATAAGGGTGTTCGACCCCATGTGGCTTATCAACTTGTCAGCGTCTGATGTGTATACGCTGTACAAGTGGCCACTGTTTTTCGATACGCAGGATATTGTGCAAGCTCTACAGTTTCAGCACATAATACGTCTATGCTTTGCGCTAAATATCCATGCGGGGGTTTCCAAAGAAGAGAGGTTAAAAAGGTTTGAAGAGTTCAAGAAAGGAGTAAAGGTCTAGATAGAACTAGGTCCAAGGGGGAGTTTGTTGGTACACATGTCCCCAGTTCTAGTCTAGTGAGCTCAAATGTAATAGACTTCTATCTTGTAACACATATGTAATGTTCAATCAATCGAATGAGAATCTCTTCTTTATATGGTTGTTGATTATATAATGTTATATCTAATTATATTATTAGTTGTTACACACATAATATGACCATGTTATATAGGTATACAGTTGTGAGACACAGTTCTGAATCGTTAAAGGTTCAAGAATGTGTTTGACTAAGAATCTTTTTCAGTCGCACGACTGAACCATGCGAATGGTTCAATCGCACGGTTGAACTAGGAGATTGAGTCAATCGTCCGGTTGAGTCATAAGACTGACTCAAGCGTTCGAATGAATCAATCGTATTACTCAATCGCACGACTGAGCCAGTCGCAAGGCTCAGTCGCACGAATGAGATCTGTAACCTATAAATACCACTTAATTCGTGGAAAAACGTAACACTTCGAATATTAGAAACCCTAATCGACCCAGAACGTGTTGTTCGACCATTCCAACTTCATAGAGCGTTTCATATCATTCCGAGTCAATTCATAACGTTTTCTAATCGTTAGGATTGATCTTGATTTCATTCTCACTGATTGGATCGCCAATCAAATAGGATTCCGCACTATTTGATCTGGTACAACGAAGAATCGGTTAGTACTCCGTACGTACACGGTCCTAACAAGAGGGCAGCCCTTACCCTCTCCCCACACCCACGTTTCAGCAATATAAAGAGAAGAGAGAAAAGGGAGAAAAGAAGAGAAATGCTTGATTCGGGCATGGAAATCGTCGTGTAGCGGGTCTAAATGAAGCTCTTCTTCTTGGTGTAGTTTGTGTGAGTTCTAGGACCCCTATTTTACTCGTTTTCGACTAATTTGGGGCTGGAACACATAGTAAACCCGTTTTTATGTGTGTGTGTTTGACCCATTTGGATGTGTTTGCGTGTGATGTGTTTGGAGTTTGTTTCCGGGCTTGTGTGTGCTTGAATGGTGTTGTGGCATGCATTCCTAAGGTTTAGGATGGTTGATTTGGGCTTAGAATGAGTTTGGATGAGCTTGGAGGTCAAAAATGGCGGATGGGGTTCGGGATTAACTGCATTCTGCATCAGCTAGGGCTAGGCGACCGACTGGAGGCCATGTGGCCGAATGGAGTGCGATTGAGGTTCAGTCGCATGATTGAGGCTCAGTCGTACGACTAGAGGGCCAGTCGCATGGGGATTCATGCGACTGAGGGTCCATTCGCATAAGTGCTCATTCGCATAGTGTCCATCCGCATGAGGTCCATTCGCATAGGTGCTCATTCGCATAGTGTTCATCCGCATGAGGTCCATTTGCATGATTGGGAGTTCATCCGCATTGGTTTTCATCCGTATTAGTCCATTCGCATGATGTCAGTCGCATGGAGGCCATGTGATTGAAGGGTGCCCATACGCCCAAATAGGGCTGTTGTACCCGAGGAGAAGCATAGTTTAATTACTGACTTTCAGGGGAAAGTGCAGATGTAAGTTTTGACGTGGAAGTTCCCGTAAGTACATGTAAGATGGCCGTTGAGGCCTTAGAAGTTATGTTGGGCATGATGATGATGATGTTGCATATTTATGCATGATGTATGTTAGGAATGATGTTGCCCTGTATGATGATGATGACTGCGTATGTTGATGTTCCTTATTATGATGTATGTTATCTTTCCCATGGCTTTACGCGTTGTTAATGAATGAAATGAAAAGTATTATGTAACGTAAAGTGAAAGATAATGAAAAGAGGAACGTAATGAAAGAATGCATGCATTAATAATGAATGAGATTAAGAAAGGCTTGCAAGCAAATATATGAGGTGAGCGACCCTGTTGTTGCAACAGACTCGAAATGGGATCCTTGTCATTCGACCTCAGTAATCGTGGCTGTATGCCATGGAGAGGGTAAAGCTTGACACCGTGATCAACCATTGTATAGAACCATTGCTGCATACCTTAAGTACTGTGGCCAAGAGGTGTGATGCACCGTTATAGAAGGTCTATGATAGGCCTAGGTCTAGTACCAGGAACAGAAAGGTATTGCACATGGCGATGGTACACCTAAACTTTACCTTAGGTATTCTGTCCAAGAGGTGCGATGCACCGTTATAGAAGGTCTATGATAGGCCTAGGTCCAGTACCACGAAACAGAAGGGTAAGGTTAATGGTTGATGTAAAGAAAAGAGGTAATGATGAAGAGTAAGTATGACAAGAAAGTACAAAGAGTGAACGGAAGTTAAAGAATGAACGAATGAAAGTAATAAACGGACGAAATATAATAACATAGTACGAAACGGGATCCTTGTCACTCGACCTCAGTAATCATGGCTGCGTGCCATGAAGAGGGTAAATAAAAAGATATTATCTATGTGTATGTATGATGTATGATTGCGTGAAGGTAAAGAAATGGTTTTAACAAAAGTAAAGTATTTTATTTATAAAACTAGAACTCACTCAGCAACGCTGACTTTTTATATGTTTCCAGCTGGCAGGTAGTGTTGCTGAGGATGGCACGGGGCGGCTACTCAGCTCTTTTGGATGGCATCCATTTATATAATGCTTTTGTGATGTAATGCAACAACGTATTTTGTAACTGGTTAATGATGTATTACTTTGCAAAAGCTTTTATGATGAAATGAGATGTTATTTTGATTGTTTCCGCTGCAATGTTTATATAAGATAAATAAAAATGTATGTTTTGTGCGATGATCGACCAGCTGTAAGCGTCCCGGGAACGGGGCCTTACAAGTTGGTATCAGAGCTAAAGTTTAAGTGAAACGGGTAAATTGTCAAAATAAACCTTAACTTAAACTGAAAATGGGACGGAAAGGGAAGAGATGCCAGTCTAAGAAGCTGCATGCCATCAGGTATTTTCGTAATGCTAACCGGTATTATATGCGCATGGTATGTGGTTATGTGTTGTATGTAGATTTAAATACTGATGTAGTCAGGACAGGTAATGCTTGGGGTATGAAGAGTAAAGTAAGCGGCTAATCATAACTGGCCACTGTAATTAGGGACTTACTATACTTGACATAAACTGAGTTATTCCCTTGAATGACCGTGTTGGTGTTTGAATCCTTCAGTGTGTGTTAGAGGATGGCCGGTGGTAGATCATCCAAAGCCTCGCGTGGTGGACTTGGTGCTGCATCGCGGCCCAAAAGAGGTAGGCCTAGAGTTGAAAAAGTGGTTCCTGAAGAACCCGAGACCCCTCACCCGGAGGGTGTAAATGAGAGCGCCAATCTGAGAGCCTCGGTAAAGGAGGTTGTAGTGAAGAGGGTTCCTCAAGTCATGCAGACGATATTACTTTCTGTGGTGATTGAAGTAATTAAGGTTGTACGGGAAGGAGAATGGAAAGGAACAGGTCCTAGGGAGGACGGGAGCAACCGGAGCCTAAAACGGTTCTTTCTGATGATGAAGAAGAGGAAGAAGAGGAGCCTGCGCTGGAGGCGGCATGAGGCTGTAACTATGGGGTGTTTCAACGATGCAAGCCCCCTACTTTTGATGGTAACGACACTACTGCTGCTGCTCACCAGTGGGTGAGAGAAATGGAAGTTGTATTGAACATCAGCGAGTGCCGGGAGGATCAGAAAGTAAAGTTTGTTGCCCACTCTTTTGTGGACTCGGCTCTGTGCTGGTGGGACAATATAGTCCAAGCTGAGGGTAGAAGGGCTATTGGGAGGATGAGATGGTCGAAGCTTAAGTGGTTGGTTATTGAAGAGTTCTGTCCTCATCGGGAGATGGACAAGGTTGAGAGGGAGTTCCTGCAGCTGGAGGCGGGAACCATGACACACCAACAATACACCACAAAGTTAGACGAGATGGCACGTCTGGTGGCGGATCAGGTGACGCCTCTGTCACGGAAGATTAAGAGAAATATTCAGGGTTTGCCAGCGGATATTCGTAGGCACATGATCGCTGCCCGACCGAGCACGTTTAGGTCGGCAGTGGACTTGGCAGGGAGGTTATATGATGAGAGGGCTGTAGTGGTGGTGGCTGAAGGTAGTAGGAAGGGTGGTGGTGATCGAAACTGGAGTGGGAAGAGGTTTGGTCGGGGTGATGCCTTGACGGGTAACAAGAAGGCACGGGTGGATGACTGCCGTGTGGTCACATCGGGTGCGGGTATGAAAAAGTGCGGCAAATGTGGGAGAGAGCATAGTGGGGAATGTAGGCTGGGGTCGAACGTGTGCTTCAGATGTGGGAAGCCGGGGCATATTGCCAAGGACTGTCGTGCGGTCCGGTGTTTTAACTGTGGCTTGGAGGGTCACGTAAGTAAGGATTGTAAGAAGCCTAGGGCTGAGGGTTCCGGAGTGAACAAGATGGGGAGTGAAGGACCGAGGGCGAGTGCCAGGGTATTCACTATGACACAAGAGGAAGCTAGGACGGATCCTGATGTTGTGTCCGGTATGTTTCTGGTGAACCAAACTTTAGCTTCTATGTTATTTGATTCGGGTACGAGTAAAAGTTTTGTTTCTGCAGCTTTCTGTGCTATACTGCCTGTTATAGTAGACGTGTTGACGTGCCCTTTAATGTAGAAACTGCCATAGGTAAGTCTACCAGGATTTCTGAGATGATAGAGAACTGTGATGTGGAATTAGAAGGTCAGAAGTTTCCTGTTAGACCGTTTGTGATGATCCTAGGTGGTTTCGATTTGGTTCTTGGGATGGATAGGCTGGCGGACTTCGAGGCAAATATAGTGTGTTGCAAGACGATGATTCGTTTGATAGCGCCTGACGGGAGTTTGGTAACTGTTTATGGGGATCGAGTCATGACGATCCTGAGAGTAATTTCAATGGCGGTGGCGGGAAAGTGTATGAGGCGTAGATGTAGCGCCTACTTGGCTTATGTGAAGGATGTGGATACGCCCATACCACAACTATCTGATGTTCCAGTGGTGTGTGACTTTCCAAAGGTGTTCCTAGAAGACTTATCAGGAGTGCCACCTAACCGAGAGATTGAGTTTTAGATTGATCTGATACCAGCTACCCAACCTGTTGCCAAGGCACCGTATCGTTTGGCTCCGACTGAGATGAAAGAGTTGATGGAGCAATTGCAAGAGCTGCTTGATAAGGGGTTTATTAGACCTAGTATCTCTCCTTGGGGTGCTCCGGCATTATTCGTAAAGAAGAAAGACGGTAGCATGAGGATGTGTATAGACTACCGTGAGCTGAACAAGTTCACGGTGAAGAATCGGTATTCGTTACCGAGGATTGATGATTTGTTTGATCAGCTTCAAGGCGCCAGTTGGTTTTCAAGGATAGATATTTGATCTGGCTACCATCAGCTAAAGGTGAAAGAGCAGGATATTCCTAAAACAGCTTTTCGTGCGCATTACGGTCATTACGAGATTCTCGTTATGTCTTTCGGTTTGACCAATGCGCCAGCTGCTTTTATGGATCTGATGAACCGAGTGTGTCGGCCGATTGTGGATAAATCAGTGATTGTGTTTATCGATGATATCCTGATTTATTCAAAGAACAAGATAGAGCATGCCGGTCACATTCGCGAGGTGTTGGAGACGTTGAGAAGGGAGAAGTTGTATGCCAAGTTCTCCAAATGCGCGTTCTGGTTGCGCGAAGTCCAATTCTTGGGTCACATGGTAAATCTGGAGGGGATTATGGTGGATTCGGCAAAGGTGGAAGCGGTGATGCAATGGAAGTCTCCAAAGACGCCATCCGAGATCCGTAGTTTCTTGGGTTTGGCGGGGTATTACTGAAGGTTTATTCAAGACTTCTCTAAGATCGCTTCTCCACTAACCAAGTTGACCCGGAAAGATGTAAAGTTTGTGTGGAGTCAAGCTCAGGAGAAGGCATTTGAAGAATTGAAGGCGAGGTTGACTCAAGCTCCTGTATTGTCATTACCCGATGGAAGTGAAGACTTGATGGTTTATTCTGATGCTTCCTACTCGGGGTTGGGGTGTGTGTTAATGCAAAGAGGAAAAGTTATAGCCTACGCATCTTGACAGTTGAAGGTTCATGAGGTTAACTACCCTACTCATGATTTGCAGCTAGCAGCCGTGGTCTTTGCATTAAAGATTTGGAGGCACTACATGTATGGGACGAAGTGCACCATATTCACTGACCATAAGAGCTTGAAGTATTTCTTCGAGCAGAAAGACTTGAACATGAGGCAGAGGGGATGGTTGGAGCTCATAAAAGATTATGATTGTCAGATCCATTACCATCCGGGCAAAAGCCAACGTGGTGGCAGATACCCTTAGCCGAAAGGAACGACCTGAGCCGATTCGGGTGAAAGCGTACCAGCTGATTCTGACCTCAGATGTGATGAAGCAAGTCAAGAAGTTTCAGGGTGAGGCTTTGAAAGAAGATCACCTTAACTCTGAAAGGATGAGAGGTCTGGTTGCGGAATTGGGTGAAAACACACTTGGTGTTAGAACCCGATTCGAGCGGATGTGGATTCCTCGTCTTGGGGATCTACGGATGAAGATTATGGATGAAGCTCATAAGACTCGATAATAATGTTATTATCTATGTGTACGTATGATGTATGATTGCATGAAAGTAAAGAAACGGTTTTAACAAAAGTAAAGTATTTTATTTATAAAACTAGAACTCACTCAGCAACACTAACTTTTTATGTGTTTCCAGTTGGCAGGTAGTGTTGCTGAGGATGGCACGGGGCGGCTACTCAGCTCTTTTGGATGGCATCCATTTATATAATGTTTTTGTGATGTAATGTAACAATGTATTTTGTAACTGATTAACGATGTATTACTTTGCAAAAGCTTTTATGATGAAATAAGATGTTATTTTGATTGTTTTCGCTGCAATGTTTATATAAGATAAATAAAAATGCATGTTCTTGTGCGATGATCGACCAGCTGCAAGCGTCCCGGGAACGGGGCCTTACAGAGATGAAAGAGTTGATGGAGCAATTGCAAGAACTGCTTGATAAGGGGTTTATTAGACCGAGTATCTCTCCTTGGGGTGCTCCGGTCTTATTCGTAAAGAAGAAAGTCGGTAGCATGAGGATGCGTATAGATTACCATGAGCTGAACAAGTAGACAATGAAGAATCGGTATCCGTTACCGAGGATTAATGATTTGTTTGATCAGCTTCAAGGTGCCAGTTGGTTTTCAAGGATAGATCTTCGATCTGGCTACCATCAGCTAAAGGTGAAAGAACAGGATATTCCTAAAATAGCTTTTCGCACGCGTTATGGTCATTATGACAATGGAAGTCTCCAAAGAAGCCATCCGAGATCCGTAGTTTCTTGGTTTGGCGGGCTACTACCGAAGGTTTATTCAAGTCTTCTTTAAGATCGCTTCACCACTAACCAAGTTGACCCAGAAGGATGTAAAGTTTGTGTGGGATCAAGCTCAGGAGAAGGCATTTAGGGAATTAAAGGCGAGGTTGACTCAAGCTCTTGTATTATCATTACCCGATGGAAGTGAAGATCTAGTGGTTTATTCTGATGCTTCCTACTCGGGGTTGGGGTGTGTGTTAATGCAGAGAGGAAAGGTTATAGCTTACGCATCCCTAATGTTGTAGGTTCATGAGGTTAACTACCCTACTCATGATTTGGAGCTAGCAGCCGTGGTCTTTGCGTTAAAGATTTGGAGGCACTACTTGTATGGGACGAAGTGAACCATATTCACTGACCACAAGAGCTTGAAGTATTTCTTCGAGCAGAAAGACTTGAACATGAGGCAGAGGAGATGATTGGAGCTCGTAAAAGATTATGATTATGAGATCCATTACCATCCGGGCAAAGCCAACATGGTGGCGGATGCCCTTAGCCGAAAGGAAAGACCTGAGCCGATTAGAGTGAAGGTGTACCAAGTAATTATGACCTCTGATGTGATGAAACTAGTCAAGGAGTTTCAAGATGAGGCATTGAAAGAAGATCATCTTAACTCCGAAAGAATGAGAGGTCTGGTTGCGGAATTGGGTGAAAACACACTTGGTGTTAAAACCCGATTCGGGCGAATATGGATTCCTCGTCTTGGGGACCTACAGATGAAGATTATGGATGAAGCTCATAAGACTCGATACTCTATTCATCCCAGTGCTACAAAGATGTACCAAGACATGAAGAAAGATTATTGGTGGCCGGGTATGAAGCATGCGTAGTGGAGTATGTGAGTAAGTGCCTTACTTGCTTGCAAGTGAAGGCTAAGCATCAAAAGCCGTATGGGAAGATCCAACCTTTGGATATACCGGAATGGAAGTGGGAGCACATCACCATGGATTTCATTACGAAGTTGTTGCGTACTCCGAAAGGGTATGATGCTATATGGGTGATTGTTGACCGCTTGACGAAGAGTGCTCACTTCCTACCGATCTGTGAGACATATTCATCTGAGAGGTTGGCTAATCTGTTTATCAAGGAAATTGTAACTCGTTATGGTGTGCCGGTATCTATTGTGTCTGATCGTGACACCCGGTTTACATCCAAAATCTGGAAGAAGTTCCACGACGCCATGGGGACGAGGTTACATATTAGCACGACTTATTATCCCCAGACTGATGGTCAGTCAGAAAGGACCATTCAGACATTGGAGGATATGCTTCGGGTATGTATGATTGATTTTGGGGGAAGTTGGGATGACCACTTACCGTTAGCTGAATTCTCATACAACAACAGCTATCATGCCAGTATTGGTATGCCACCTTATGAGATGCTATACGGTAGGAGATGCAGAACACCCATTTATTGGGGTGATATTGGTCATAAGGAGTTAGGGAGCGTCGAGGTGATCGAGGCTACGACTAAGAAGCTTGCAAGGATCAAAGCCTTCATGAAGACAGCCAAAGATAGACAGAAGTCGTATGCTGATAAACGACGCAGACCGATTGAGTTCCAAGTGGGTGACCGGGTTATGTTGAAGGTCTCACCTTGGAAGGGTATCATTCGTTTCCGAAAGCGGGGCAAGTTGAGCCCGATATACATAGGCCCTTTCCGAATCATTGCTCGAGTAGGAGAGGTGGCCTATAGATTGGAGTTACCAGATGACTATATAAAAGGGGGAGGGCAGCCCACACCCTTCCCATTCTTGCAAAATTCAGCCAAAGGGAGAAGAGAGGGAGAAAAAGGGGTTCGAAGCTTCGTTTTCTTGTTTTCGAGCGTGACAATCGTCGTGTAGCGGGTCGAATCGAAGCTCTACTCTCGGTGTTGTTTGTGTGAGTTCTAGGACCCCTCTTTTACATGTTTTTGAATGATTTTAGGGCTAGAACACATCTGAAACCCGTTTTATGTGTGTGTGTGTTTGACCCATTTGGATGTGTTTTCGTGTGATGCGTTTGAAGTTTGTTTTCGTGCTTGTGTGTGCTTGAATGGTGTTGTGGTATGCATTCCTAAGGTTTATGATGGTTGATTTGGGCTTAGAATGGGTTTGGATTAGCTTTGAGGTCAAAAATGGCAGATTGGGCTCGGGATGAACTGCATTCTGCAACAGCTAGGGCTAGGCGACCGACTGGAGGCCATACGGCCTAATGACGTGCGATTGGAATTCATTCGCACGATTGATATTCATTAGCTTGATTGGGGGCCAGTCGCATAGGGAGTCATGCGACTGAGGGTCCATTCGCATAAGTGCTCATCCACATTGATGTTCATCCGCGTGGGGTCCATTCGTACGATTGGGGTGTTCATCCGCATTGGTCCATTCGCATGATGTTCAGTCGTCTGGAGGCCATGCGACTGAAGGGTGCCCATACGCCCAAATAGGGCTGGTTTACCCGAGGAAAAGCATAGTTTAATTTATGACTTTCGAGGGAAAGTACAGATGTAAGTTTTGACGCGGAAGTTCCTGTAAGTTCAAGTAAGATGATTGTTGGGGTTTTAGTGGGTATGTTGGGCATGATGATGTTGCATGTTTATGTATGATGTATGTTATGAATGTATGATGGTGCCTTGTATGGTGATGACTTGGTATGTTTATGTTTATGTTTACGTTCCTGTTATATATGATTGTTTTCCCGTGGCTTTACGTTGAATGTTTATGAATGAATGAAAAGTTTTATGTAACGTAAAGTGGAAGATAATGAACAGAGGAACGAAACGGAAGAATGCATGCATTAATGAACGAATGAATGTAAGTAAGAAAAAGGCTTGCAAGCAAATGTATGGAGGTTCACACCCAATGAAGGGTGTTAGCTCAACTGTGTGCGGGTTAGCTACCCCAGAAGGATACACACTGGGGTCCGATCCTTGTGATTGACCAAATGTATGGTATCCTTGCCACTTTCCCTAGGTATTGGAGTCAGCTTCGTGCACAATGTTCGAGGACTATGAAAGACCTCAGGCCCAGTAACCAGCTTCGTGCATACTGTTCGGGGTATAGCACATGGCATTGATCCGGAATGAAAGAGAAAAGATAAGTGTGAATGTACTTGCCCTAGGTACTGGAGTCAGCTTCCTGCATAATGTTCGAGGTCTTTGAAAGACCTCAGGCCCAGTAACCAGCTTCGCGCATAATGTTTGGGGTATTGTACATGTCATCGAAAGTAATGAACGTACGAATGAAAGTAAGAATTTATGAATGAATGAGAATGAAAGTAATGAATGTGAATGTAAGTAATGAATGTGAATGGTAATGATGTATGTTGAATGAACGAAAGTTAACGAACGAATGATGAAGATAATAATGATATTACCTATGTGTACGTATGATGCTTGATCGCGTAAGAATGTAAAATACGGTTTTAATCAAAAGTAAAGTATGTTTTTCTTTAAAACTAGAACTCACTCAGCAAATCTGACTTTTTATGTGTTTCCAGTTGGCAGTTAATGATTCTGAGGATGGCACGGGGCGGCTACTCAGCTCTTTTGGATGGCATCCATTTATATAATGCTTTTGTGATGTAATGCAACAATGTATTTTGTAACTGATTAACGATGTATTATCTTGCAAAAGCCTTTATAATGAAATGAAGTTTCACTTTTGAATGTTTCCTCTGCAATGCTTACTTAAGATAAATGAGAATGTATGTTTTATGTGCGATGATCGACCAGCTATAAGCGTCCCGGGAACAGGGCCTTACATCTTCTAAGGCTTCATGAGGTGGAGTACGTGGTGGACGTGGTGCTAGACCACGGGTCATAAGGGGAAGGCCCAGGGTTAAAAAGGTGACCCATGAGGATCCTGAGACCCCTCATCCGGAGGGTGATGATGAGAGTGCTAATTTGAGAGCCTCGGTGATAGAGGTCGTGGTGGAGGAGGTTCATTAGGTCATGCAGACGATCTTGCCGTCTGTGGTGACCGAAGTGATTAAAGCTATTAGATAAGGAGAGAGGAGGGACAAGATTAGGTCCTCGGGAGGGATAGAACAACCTGAGACCGAGACGGTTATCCCCACTGATGAGGAAGAGGAGGAAAAAGAGCCTATGCCGGAGGCAGCACGAGGCTGTAACCATAGGGCATTTCAGAGATGCAAGCCCCGTACCTTTGATGGTAATGGCACTGATGCAGCTGCTCACCGATGGATGAGGGAGATGGAAGTTGTCCTTGAAATCAACGAGTGCCGGGAGGACCAGGAGGTGAAGTTTGCCACTCATTCATTTGTGGACTCGTCTCTATGTTGGTCAGACAATATTGTCTAGGCCGAGGGTAGCAGGGCGATTGGTAGAATGAGGTGGAGTGAGCTGAAGAAGTTGGTGACCGACGAGTTCTGTCCGTGTCGAGAGTTGGATAAGGTGGAGAGGGAGTTCCTGTAGTTGGAGGCGGGGACCATGACACATCAGCAGTACACCACTAAATTTAACGAAATGGCATGGCTGGTGCCGGATCAGGTGACGCCCCTATCACGGAAGATCAAGAGATACATTCAGGGCTTGCCGGCGGATATCCGTAAACACATGATCGCCGCCCGACCGAGTACGTTTAGGTCGATGGTTGATTTGGCTGGGAGGCTGTATGACGAGAGGGAGGTGATGTGGTCGAGGGGAAAAAGACTGGCGGGGATGACCAGAATTGGAACAGGACACGGTTTGGGCGTGGTGGCTTTACCCCAAATAACAAGAAAGCTAGGGTGGATGATCGACGGGTGGTTGCCATAGGTTCGGGAGTGAAGAAATGTGGTAAGTATGGGCAGGAGCACGCTGGTGAGTGCAGGCTGGGGCTAAATGTTTGTTTCAAGTGCGGGAAGCCCGGCCACATCTCACCAAAAGAGAGAAACCTGGCCTTCCATCCGTCAATCCTTTTTTTGATATTTAGGGAGGAGGCTATATATATATGTTTGTGTGTGTGTATGTATATATGTATATATGTATATACATATACATATATATATATATAGAAACACACATATATAGCAAGGATCAAATAAGAACTTATTTATTTTATAAGGACTCTAAAAACCAATGTGAGTTACAAATTTTGAAGGGCAAATTGTAATAATAATAACATAATAAAAAATTATTTAAAAAAATAACATGGAACTAAAAAAAGTAAAATGAGAAAAATATTTTCCTTGTTTCCATCTTCCTTAAAAATTAAAAAAATTATAAAAAAACTTGTTTTTTCACGTATCTTTTACACATCTGTAATACCTAGAATTACACATGTGTAAAACAGGATTTACATAAATGTATAACCATATTTGCACATGTTTAATGAATAATTTACACATTTATAAAGAATGGGTGGACATTTTGTTTAAAGTATATCAATATGGTGTGGGTTGAAAAGATTAAAAAAATATTAAACTTAATGGTGAAACTTTTTTAAAAAAATAACACCGTGAAAAAAGTTACAAATATTTAAAAAAATATGAAAATTGTAACACCCGGTTATTTTTAAAGATATAAAAGTAAAGGAAAAGAAAGAAATGCTATAAAACCCAAGTTGAAGGACTAAAAGTGTCCAAAAGGTCAAAAGGTTTAAAAGTTGGTAAATAAAGTAACATGGCCGCCCATGCTGCTTATTCACATCAAACAAGCGGATTTTTAGAGAGAGAAACAACAAAGAATTCTCGGAGGTATGTAGAAGAAGAAGGAAAGTTCAAAGTTTTTGGTAAGAATTCTCAGTTTTATGATGTCTTAGATGTTTCAAGTCTCGGTTATGTGCCTATAAATGTGATTGTGTGTTCGGGTTGTATATGTGTGTGGGTTTTAGATGTTAGAAACGTCTGGGAAGCTCAAAGAAGGGTTCAAACCCGAAAACAAACTAAGGTGAGTTCTAGAATCCCCTTTTTAACATGTTTTTAACAAATTTTGGGATTGGAAAATGCATGTTTATGTGTTTTTATAAAGTTACGTTTCTGCCCGTATGCGTGTGTGTGAAAGTGTATGTGGATGGGTGTATGTTTTAGGGGTAAATGATGTGATGATTATGATTATGAATGTGTTATGATGCTTAGAATGTTAGTGCTAAGCATAGAGTTTAGTTTAGAATGATTAGGACTGATTTATGTTGTTAAGTGCAAAAGAGATGCCCAACCGCCTAAATAGTACCCAAACCGTCTGAAATTTGCCATAGAAAATGCTAAGTAAGCCCATATGTCTAAACAGGGCCTAACCATCTGAACAGAGCCCATGCATCTGGGATTCCCCAAACGCCTAAGTATTCAACTGTCTGAATAGTTCCATGCGTCTAAGTGAAAAATGGATAAGTGTAGGTCTAGACGTCCGAACAGTGCCTAACCGCCTAAGTGCCCATGCATCTAACTCAGGCCCATACGTCTGAATAGTGCCCAACCGTCTAGGAGATTTGCTCAGGATGACTAAGTGCAGGGCTAGACGTCTAAACAGGGCCCATGCGTCCGAACAGGGCCCATGCGCCCGAACAGGGCCCATGCGCCCAACACTTAGAATTTATTTTCAGGAATTTTATGGGAGTCTGTGCAATTAGGGTTTGGAAGAGGTTTGACTAGGGTTATTAAATGCTCAAATCCATGCATAAATATGATGGTCACTATGATTTCTAATTATTGCTATTATCATTACTATCATCTTTATTATTATTATTAATAATATCGTTAATATTGTATGACACTATGTGGTATGTTTATGATCGAAACGAAAAGTATTATCATTAATTAAGCGAAAGATTAATGATGAAGAAAAGTGGAACTTAAATGAATGAATGAAAGTCTTGCAAGCAAATGTATAGAGGTGCACCGCCTTGTTGTCGTTAGCTCAATTGTGATGCGGGTTAGCTACCCCGAAGGATGCACACAAGGTCAATCATTGAGATTGACAATGAGGTGAGCGACCCCGTTGTCACAAAAGACTCGGATAAAGAGCAATCCTTGAGATTGCTAATGAGGTGAGCTACCCTGTTGTCGCAAAAGACTCGGATAAAGTTCAATCCTTGAGATCGCTAATGAGGTTAGCGACCCTTTTGTCGCAAAAGACTCGGAAAGATAATAAAAAGTACGAAATGAACGAATGGTGAAGATAATAATGATATTACCTAAGTGTATGTATGATGTGTGATCGTATACAAAAGTAAAGAATGATTCTTAAACGAAAGTAAAGTATGTTTTATTATAAAACTAGGACTTACTCAGCAACGCTGACTTTTATGCATTTTTCAGTTGGCATGTAAAATGTTGCTGAGGATGGCACACGGGTGGAGCAACTCGGCGGGGCATGACTGACACCCATTCATACATGATAATACTGTTGTTTTGTAATAAAATTGAACAATTATTTTGTAACCTGATTAAAGCATGATGTATTGCTTAACAACAGTGTTTATAATGAAATGAATGGCTTTGTTAAATTAATTCCGCTGCTTAAATTTGTAATATGCAACATTTTACATAATTATTGTTGTGAATGACCAACTGTGAGGTGCACGGGAACGGGGCCTTACAAGTTGGTATCAGAGACAAAGTTTAAGTGAAATAGGTAAATACTTTCAAAATGAAACCTAAACTTAAACTGAAAATGGGACAGAAAAAGGGATGTCAGCCCGAGTAGCTACGTGTCATCGGGTATTTCTTTTCTTAAAGTTAGCCAGTATTATGTGCGTGTGCTCTTTGCCTTATGTGTTTCTAGTAGATTTAGATACTGATGAAGTCAGGATAGGAAATGCCTGGGGTGTGATGAGTAAAGTCGGTGGCTAATCACAACTGGCCACTGTAATTAGGGACTTACTATACTTGACATAAACTGAGCTATTACCTTGAATGACTGTGTTAGTGTTTGAATCTTATAGCGTCTAGAAAATGGCTGGACAGAAGTCTTTCAAGGCTTCTAGTGGCAAAGGTCACCCACCTATGACTAGGAGTAGTGCTAAGGCTCCTGAGACGACTCGTGAGAACCCTGAGGTTCATGGTCGAAGTGAGGAGAATGAGAATGCTAGCCTAAATGCCTCAGATAGGGAGGCAATTGCTAATGAAGTGCACCAGGTCATGCAGACAGTCTTACCGTCTGTGGTGACTGAAGTCATCAGGGCTGTAAAAAGCGAGGAGAGAAAAGAGAAGGAGAATAAGAAGAGGTCCACGGGCGAGGGAAGTAGAAGGGAGGAGGAACGATAAGAGCCTGAGACCATATTGTCTGACGAAGAGGAGGATGATGTAGTGGGGGTGACTACCAAGGGGTGCAGTTATGGGACGTTCCTAAGGTGCAAGCCCCCGACCTTCGATGGCAATGGCAATGCTGCAGCCGCTCACCGCTGGGTAAGGGAGATGAAGGCGGTATTGGAAATCAGTGAGTGTCGCGAAGACCAGATGGTGAAGTTCACGACTCACTCCTTTGTTGACTCAGCGTTGTGTTGGTGGGACAACATTGTCCAAGCTGAGGGTGCCAGATCCATCAGAAAGATGCGATGGGAAGAGTTGAAGCAATTGGTGATTGAGGAATTCTGTCCTCACAGGGAACTCGATAAGATCGAGAGGGAATTCCTGCAACTTGAGGCGGGAACCATGACCCACCAGCAGTACACCACCAAATTTAATGAAATAGCAAGACTGGTACCAGATCAGGTGACGCCGTGTCCCGAAAGATCAATCGATACATCCAGGGATTGCCATCCGACATTCGTAGGCACTTGATCGCTACCCGACCAAGCACTTTTAGGTCGGCAGTGGATTTCGCCAGGAGGCTCTATGATGAGAGGGAGGTGACGGTGGTGAAGGTGAAGAAGGCTGGTGGTGGTGACCGAAACTGGAACAGAAAGCGGTACGGGCGTGGTGGTTTCATCCCGAACAACAAGAAGATGAGAACAGATGACCGTAGAGTGGGGTTCTCAAGCTCGGGACCTAAGAGGTGTGACAAGTTAGGGAAGGAGCATACGGGGGAGTGCAGGCTGGGGCTCAACGTGTGCTTCAAGTGTGGGAAGCCGGGTCGCATCTCCAGAGACTGTAAGGCGGTGAGCTGTTATGCCTACGGCGAGGAGGGTCATATGAGCAGGGACTGCAGGAGGCCGAGGGTGGAGAGTTCCGGGGCAAAGAAGACAGCCGGAACTGAAGGGCAGAAGGCTAGTGCTAGGGCTTTCACCATGACAGGGAGGAGGCTAGGACGGACCCCGATGTTGTGTCAAGTACGTTTCTAGTAAATCAAAATCTTGTTTCTGTGTTATTTGATTCTGGTGCTAGTAGGAGTTTTATTTCTGCTACTTTCTGTGCTAAATTGCCTGTTAGTAGTAGACGTATTGATGAGCCCTTCAATGTAGAAACTGCTATTGGTAAGTCCACTAGAGTTACTGATATGATAGAGGACTGTGCCATAGAACTAGAGGGTCGTAGGTTTGTTGCTAAGTTACATGTGATGCCCCTAGGTGGATTTGATGTGGTACTAGGGATGGATTGGTTAGAAACCTACGAAGCAAACATCGTGTGTCGAAAGAAGATGATTAGACTGATAGCGCCCGACGGTAGTCCGGTGACGATATACGGCGATCGAGTTACGACGATTCCGAAGATGATTTCGATGGGGGTGGCCGGAAAGTGCATGAGGCGTGGATGTAGTGCTTATTTGGCCTACGTAAAGGATGTAGACACGTCAACACCATAATTGTCCAATGTAACGGTGGTGTGTGACTTTCCTTATGTGTTTCCAGAAAACTTATCAGGTGTGCCACCGGATCGTGAAATCGAATTTCAAATTGACTTGATACCCGGTGCTCAGCCTGTCGCTAAGGCACCGTATCGGTTGGTTCCAACTGAGATGAAGGAGTTAATGGAGCAACTGTAGAAGTTGCTCGATAAGGGTTTTATCAGACTGAGTATCTCTCCTTGGGGTGCTCCGGTCTTGTTTGTAAAGAAAAAGGACGGTAGTATGTGAATGTGTATTTACTACCGTGAATTGAACAAGTTAACAGTGAAGAATCGGTATCCACTGTCGAGGATTGACGACTTGTTCGATCAGCTCCAAGGTGCCAGTTGGTTCTCGAGGATAGATCTTTGATCTGGCTACCATCAATTAAAGGTAAAGGAGCAAGACATTCCTAAAATAGCTTTTCGTACGCGTTATGGACACTACGAGCTCCTTGTGATGTCTTTTGGTCTAACTAACACGCCAGCTGCTTTTATGGATTTGATGATTCGAGTGTGTCAGCCAATGTTGGATAAATCAGTGATTATATTTATCAACGAAATCCTGATTTACTCAAGGAGCGAAGAAAAGCATGTCGGTCATATTCAGGAGGTGTTAGAGACGTTGAGAAAAGAGAAGCTGTATGCCAAGTTCTCCAAATGCACATTCTGGTTGCGCGAAGTACAGTTCTTGGGTCATATGGTAAATTCCAAAGGGATTATGGTGGACCCGGCAAAGGTGGAGGCGGTGATGCAATGGAAGTCTCCAAACACACTATCCGAGATCCGTAGCTTCTTAGGGTTGGCGGGCTACTACCGAAGATTCATTCAAGACTTTTCCAAGACAGCCTCACCTTTGAATAAACTGACTCGTAAGGATGTGAAGTTCGTGTGGGGTCTAGAACAGGAGAACGCCTTCGAGGAATTGAATGAGAGATTAACACAAGCTCCTGTCTTGACATTACCCGAAGGTAGTGAAGACTTAGTGGTATACTCGGATGCTTCTTATTCTGGGCTAGGTTGCGTATTGATGCAACGCGGGAGGGTAATAGCCTATGCATCCCGACAACTGAAAACCCACGAGGTCAACTATCCCACGCACGATCTAGAACTAGCTGCGGTGGTTTTCGCGTTGAAGATTTGGCGGTACTACCTATACGGGACGAAGTGCACCATCCTCACAGACCATAAAAGCTTGAAGTACTTCTTCGAGCAAAAAGATTTGAATATGAGGCGGAGGTGATGGTTGGAGCTCATAAAGGATTACGATTACGAGATCCATTACCATCCAGGCAAGGCCAACGTGGTGGCAGATGCCCTTAGCCGGAAGGAGAGACCCGAGCCAATTCGGGTGAAGGCTTATCAGCTGATTATGACCTCTGACGTGATGACACAGGTCAAGGACTTTCAAGACAAGGCTTTGAAAGAAGATCGCCTTAACTCTGAAAGGATGAGAGGTCTAGTCATGGAGTTGGGGGAGAACACTCTTGGTGTTAAGACCCGATATGGGCGGATGTGGATTCCTCGTTATGGGGACTTACGTGGAAGGATCATGGACGAGGCTCATTAGACTTGATACTCTATTCATCCCGATGCTACCAAGATGTACCACGACATGAAGAACGATTATTGGTGGTCGGGTATGAAGCGTGATGTGGCAGATTATATGAGTAAATGCCTTACTTGTTTGCAAGTGAAGGCGGAGCATCAGAAGGCGTACGGGAAGATCCAACCTTTGGATATACCCGAGTGGAAGTGGGAGCATATCACCATGGACTTTATTACGAAGCTACCACGTACCCCGAAAGGGTATGATGCCATATGGGTGATAGTTGACCGTTTGACGAAGAGTGCTCACGTCCTACCGATCCGAGAGACATATTCTTCTGAGAGACTCGTAGATCTATTTATCAAAGAGATTGTAGCTCGTCATGGTGTGCCGGTGTCTCGTGTCTGATCGTGGCACTCGGTTTACATCCAAATTTTGGAAGAAATTCCACGATGCGATGGGGACGAGGCTACACATCAGCACGACTTACCATCCTCAAACGGACGGTCAGTCTGAGAGGACGATCCAGACACTCGAGGATATGCTTCGAGCGTGCATGATCGATTTTGGAGGAAGTTGGGATGACCATCTGCCGTTAGCAGAATTCTCATACAACAACAGTTATCATGCCAGCATTGGCATGCCACCCTACGAGATGCTATATGGTAGGAGATGTAGGACACCCGTTTGCTGGGGTGATATTGGTCAGAAAGAGTTAGGGAGTATTGAAGTGATTGAAGCTACGACGGAGAAGCTCGAAAAGATCAAAGCCTTTATGAAGGCAGCTAAAGATAGACAGAAGTCGTATGCTGATAAGAGACGTAGACCGATTGAGTTCCAGGTGGCTGACAAGGTTATGATGAAAGTCTCACCTTGGAAGGGCATCATTCGGTTTAGAAAGCGGGGCAAGTTAAGTCCAAGGTATATAAGGCCTTTCCGAATCATTGCTCGAGTAGGAGATGTGGCCTATAGGTTAGAACTACCGGATGAGTTGAGTGCAATTCACCCTACGTTCCATGTATCTCATTTTGCGAAAGTGTTTAGTAGATGAAGATATGGTTGTACCAATGGAGGACATCAAAGTGGATGAACGGCTCAATTACGTAGAGCAACCAGTGGCGATCATTGACCGTAAGGAGAAGAGGTTAAGGAATATAGTGGTTACTCTTGTGCGAGTACAGTGGAAGCACAGGAAGGGATCCGAGTCTACGTGGGAGACCGAAGAGGAAATGAGACAGCATTACCCACATCTGTTTGAGGATTAACAGGTTTCGGGGACGAAACCTATATAAGAGGGGTGGACTTATAACACCCGGTTATTTTTAATGATATAAAAGTAAAGGAAAAGAAAGAAATGCTATAAAACCCAAGTTGAAGGACTAAAATTGTCCAAAAGGACAAAAGGTTTGAAAGTTGGTAAATAAAGTAACATGGCCGCCCATGCTGCTTATTCACATAAAACAAGCGGATTTTTAGAGAGAGAAACAACAGAGAATTCTCAGAGGTTTGTAGAAGAAGAAGGAAAGTTCGAAGTTTTTGGTAAGAATTCTCAGTTTTATGATGTTTTAGATGTTTTTAGTCTCGGTTATGTGCCTATAAATGTGATTGTGTGTTCAGGTTGTATATGTGTGTGGGTTTTAGGTGCTAGAAACGTCTGGGAAGCTCAAAGAAGGGTTCAAACCCGAAAGTAAACTAAGGTGAGTTCTAGAATCCCCTTTTTAACATGTTTTTAACAAATTTTGGGGCTGGAAAATGCATGTGTATGTGTTTTTATAAAGTTAAGTTTCTACCCGTATGTGTGTGTGAAAGTGTATGTGGGTGGGTGTATGTTTTGGGGGTAAATGATGTGATGATTATAATTATGAATGTGCTATGATGCTTAGAATGTTAGTGCTAAGCATAGAATTTGATTTAGAACGATTTGGGACTGATTTATGTTGTTAAATGCAAAAGAGATGCCCAACCGCCTAAACAATACCCAAACCGTCTGAAATTTGCCTTAGAAAATGCTAAGTAAGCTCATATGTCTAAACAGGGCCCAACCGTCTGAATAGAGCCCATGCGTCTGGGATTCCCCAAACGCCTAAGTATCCAACTGTCTGAATAGTTCCATGCGTCTAAGTGAAAAATGGATAAGTGTAGGCCCAGACGTCCGAACAGTGCCCAACCACCTAAGTGCCCATGCGTCTAAGTTAGGCCCATGCGTCTGAATAGTGCCCAACCGTCTAGGAGATTTCCTCAGGATGACTAAGTACAGGACCAGATGTCTGAACAGGGCCCATGGGCCCAACACTTAGAGTTTATTTTCAGGAATTTTATAGGAGTCTGTGCAATTAGGGTTTGGACGAGGTTTGACTAGGGTTATTAAATACTCAAATCCATGTATAAAGATGATGGTCACTATGATTTCTTATTATTGCTAGTATCATTACGGTCATCTCTATTATTATTGTTAATAATATCTTTAATATTGTATGACACTATGTGGTATGTTTATGATTGAAACGAAAAAGTATTATCATTAATAAAGCGAAAGATTAATGATGAAGAACAGTGGAATGTAAATGAATGAATGAAAGTCTTACAAGCAAATGTATAGAGGTGCACGGCCTTGTTGTCGTTAGCTCAACTGTGATGCGGGTTAGCTACCCCGAAGGATGCACACAGGGTCAATCATTGAGATTGACAATGAGGTGAGTGACCCTGTTGTCACAAAAGACTTGGATAAAGAGCCATCATTAAGATTGCTAATGAGGTGAGCAACCCTGTTGTCGCAAAAGACT
This sequence comes from Flaveria linearis, assembly GCA_024085815.1. Taxonomy (NCBI): domain Eukaryota; kingdom Viridiplantae; phylum Streptophyta; class Magnoliopsida; order Asterales; family Asteraceae; genus Flaveria; species Flaveria linearis. Next base: position 4,720,017 of record CM044018.1, on the reverse strand, counting down.
CGGATAAAGTGCAATCCTTGAGATTGCTAATGAGGTGAGCGACCCTGTTGTCGCAAAAGACTCGAAAAGATAATGAAAAGTACGAAATGAACGAATGTTGAAGATAATAATGATATTACCTAAGTGAACGTATGATGTGTGATCGTATGCAAAAGTAAAGAATGATTCTTAAACGAAAGTAAAGTATGTTTTATTATAAAATTAGGACTCACTCAGCAACGTTAACTTTTATACATTTTTCAGTTGGCAGGTAAAATGTCGCTGAGGATGGCACGCGGGTGGAGCTACTCGGCGGGGCATGACTGACACCCATTCATCCATGATAATACTGTTGTTTTGTAATACAATTGAACAATTATTTTGTAACCTGATTAAACCATGGTGTATTGCTTAACAACAGTGTTTATAATGAAATGAATGGGTTTGTTAAATTAATTCCGCTACTTAAATTTGTAATATGCAACGTTTTACATAATTATTGCTGTGAATGACCAACTATGAGGTGCCCGGGAACGGGGCCTTACAAAAATGGAATTTGACTTGTACGTGACTTATATGTGTGACTATTATTGGTTCCTAAATTTTTCACGAAAAATGATGTTTCTCAAGATAACTCCGCCCAGACTCGAATCCTGGTTGTGCATGTTAATAGATTACACTTAGTTCTAGCTCCCCGCATGGCTTCAAATCTTTAGGATTTCGTTTGATATTATTTGGGCAAGTTATAATTGGTTTCTTACATTTCACCATATATTTTGTTAGAGAGAAAAACCCAGTGTAACTAGTTATTGGTTAATAGTGATAAATCAAGAACCACTTTAACAAGTTGTAATATTTGCCTCGTTTACAATGTAATTCCAAAACCATATAGGTCATTTATGTAACTGAAATTCAGTATTTAGTCATTTTATTTATTATGGTATTCAGATACAATGATTATATCATTTATTCAATTTATAATAGTTTTATAATTTATAAATTAATTTTTATACACTTATAGAATTTAATTTTTAAGTATAAGATTATAGTATTTTATTTAAAAATAAGTAATATAAATACAAAGTTTAGAAGATTTACAAAATTTATAAGGTTTTATAAATTGATTATTATTAATATTAGGGTTTGAAAGTTTAGGGTTAAAAATATAATTTTTAAAACCTAATTTCAAAAGTTTTTAACATAAAATAATAACTTTTAAAACTACAAGGACCTAAGTGTAATTTTTTTAAAACCCCAAAGTTTCACCTGTCGACCCCAAACTCCGGCCATGCCTCCGACCAACTTCCCGGCGACCCTAAAATCACAAAATTCACCGATCCTAACCCAAACTTTCAGATGACGCGCAAATGCGTGTCAAGGAAGGGGTAGTCATAAATGATAGATGACGCGCATCCGCGCGTCATCTTTTTATGACGCGCAAAAGATGACGCGCATTTTATGACGTGCAAAAGATGACGCGCAATGCGCGTCAAGGAAGGGGTAGTCATAAATGACTAGATGACGCGCATCCGCGTGTCATCTATGAAATTTTTATGACGTGCAATAGATGACGCGCAATGCACGTCATAAATTTAGCTGCATTATTTTATATATATAGGAAAAATAAGATATATATATACACATTAATTTTAATAAATTTTACCTGCTGTTTTTATAAAACTATAAATCAATACCTGTCAAATGATAGCAAAACAAAATTTATTTAATTAAATACTAACAAAAATTACAAAGTTGTTCCAAGTTCACATGCATACGCAAAACTACAAAGTAGTTCCAAATTCATTTAATTATCTAATAAGTAGCCCTACACATAAATAAAATTTGAAACGTAACACGACCACAGTTGCAACGGCTTCTACAACACCAGCTGCTCCTAGAAGGTGTCCAATCATTGATTTGTCGAGTTCACCCGCATGACCTGTTTGGCACCACGATCATAAGTAACTAATAGCTAAATCAAAGTAATAAAGTCATGAATATGACATCACATAAACCTGAGAATAATGACTCCATAATTGTATTTTATCATAGCACTAAAGTAGAAACCAAATGAAGTGAAGTAACAAGATAATAGCCTGACAAAAAAAGAAAAGAAAGAAATGGTCAGCTTTAGAGTCAAAATAATCAAGTAAAGAAACAAAAACGAGTTTCTGATCTGAAAATATACCTCAATAAGTTCTGGAAGGATCTAATCAAGGGTCTTCCAAACCATGGTTCCAGCAAATAAAGAATACACCTGACTTGTGGTTGTTCCAACAGCCAATAAAACTATTGCCATCCACTGCAAATTGGAGAGCTTCCTCTTCAAAAACGGTCTAAATCATTAAAAAATCCACAAACTTCAGAGTAAATACTATTGAGTGCAACTGAAATTAGTCTAAGTTAGGGTTCATTGCTGTATAAGTTAGTGATGGAAAAAATAGCAGATAACTTACCTAAATAGTATTTCTGTTGTAACCACCAAACCAATTAAAGCAGAATAAAAGCAAGAATATATGCTTATTTTATGATACTAACCTTTTTCCCATTTAGTAGTATAAAGGGGAACTTTCTCCACAAGATTGATCCATAGTATGGCAAACTATTACAAAATAATTATAAAATTTTAAGTCTAATGAATAATGATAAAATGAGTTAATATAATATTATCTAAGAGAAATAGTTTTTGCACCAACTTGTTCTTCTCATGAGCTTCTTTATTTGTTCTCCTTCATGAGCTTCTTTACCTTTCCCAACAATTATATCTACAAAGAAAGCCCAATGAAATAGCAAAGTTATTGGCCATATAATTATTTGATGCCTAAGCTATTGGCCATATAACATCCTTATTTACAAAACTACCACATGTCCATGCATGTTTATGTAATACAAAATGCATATTATCAACTGGACAATGCTTGGTCTTTCCAACTCCTCATTTAAGAATATGTTTATACCTGCCAAATGGACTTTGGCACATAGTATTTGCATGTTCTTCTTTTAAGTGAGCAAACTTTCCAACTCCTCATTCAAGATCGTTTTCCTTACGCTCTAGGTATATATCAAGTGAGCAAACTTTCTACGCTGAGCGTATAGAAATTAAGCAAACTAGAGAAATGTTTTAACTAAAAAGCCTCTAACCGATTTAAACAACCCTTAAACAGTTCAAATCATAGCATGACGTTATTATTAGTCCAATAGCATTGGCGTATAACGCCTACACTCACAACTTATGTGCAAGGCGGCATATAACCTCAAACATTTGCATATACCTTCAATCTTTCTATAGTTACTAACAATTCGAGTATTTTGATTTGTACAATTAGTCCTGTTCTTCCAAAATTTTCTATAAAAGTTCTGGTCATTCATTCTTAAACCCTAGAAAAACTTTCCTCTTGTAACACTAGAGCAAGTCCCATGAAGTTTAGCAATTATCAGGCAATTCCTTCATGTTTCAACAGTTACAACAGTGTTCAAAGCATAGAATCTCTAATAACTGAAGCAGTTCATCTTATTTGCAGAAGTATAGATGCATCTATTCAACCTAGGGGACATAACATTACTAACATACATCAAACTCTCACAAAGTCCTAACACATTAGATCATAATTTCCTACACAATCACACATTATTCAACCTAGGGGACATCTATTATTAACATACATCAAAATCTCATAAATTCTAATAGACCAGATCATAATCTCCTGCAGAATCACACATAATTCAACCAAATCATCTCTAAAACCCAAAACCAGAAAATGAAATTCCACAACTAAAAAACACATACACTTGCATAAATAAAGTAAAAACAAATGAACCGTGAGAGCTTATCCTTTGATTATGTGAAATTGAGATGCAACAATTGAGTAGAAGAAACTTTGATGATGATGATACAGAACAATACAAGAAGTTCTGAATATATGATGTGTAGCAGAATAAGTCAAATTGATTGATTAGCGGCACTTCTCAAAAATAAAAATTAAGAGTGACGATTAGCTTTGCATCATGATTGAACATGATGTTGCTTTGATGTTAATAGCCGAATATAACTACCAACCACTTATTTGTCTTTTGAGAACTACCAGTCCCTGTGAAACATGAAACCCTAGAATCGAGAAGTGAAAAAACAAAACAAAATATGCGAAATCAAAAGCAAAATGTACAGATGCTTCACCACAAAACTATAGGAACAATTGAGAGTCCATCAATTTAAGAAGAAAACCAGTCTACATCAAAAACAAAAACACAGAGCCACCCATCGTGATTTTGGGGACATAAGCGACCAAACTGTTCAAGGCACAGAAACATCATAATCAGCTATCTACATCCTTTGGTATGTGCAAGCTTCATCTTCCTTCACCTCAACATTGATTTATCAGTAGCGGCGTGGGGAGTAAGAAAAAGAACACGATGGTGCGAGATTGGATTATCAGTAGACAGTGGTTGGGGGTGATTTGGCGGAGAAGGGGGAAAACTAGGGCAAAAATCGATTAGCATCTATTAGGGGGGAATTGAAATATGAGCGGGATTTTTTAAAAAACAACTAGAAAAAGGTGACACGCAAAAATGCGTGTCATTTTTTGTATAAATTTTTTAAATTACGACAAAATTTTTATGACACGCGAAAATGCGCGTCATCTTTTTTGCGCGTCATTGTTTGCACGTCATCTATTAATAGTTTTGTAGTAGTGAAGAGCCATCATTGAGATTGCTAATGAGGTGAGCAACCCTGTTGTCGCAAAAGACTCGGATAAAGTGCAATCCTTGAGATTGCTAATGAGGTGAGCGACCCTGTTGTCGCAAAAGACTCGAAAAGATAATGAAAAGTACGAAATGAACGAATGTTGAAGATAATAATGATATTACCTAAGTGAACGTATGATGTGTGATCGCATGCAAAAGTAAAGAATGATTCTTAAACGAAAGTAAAGTATGTTTTATTATAAAATTAGGACTCACTCAGCAACGTTAACTTTTATACATTTTTCAGTTGGCAGGTAAAATGTCGCTGAGGATGGCAAGCGGGTGGAGCTACTCGGCGGGGCATGACTGACACCCATTCATACATGATAATACTGTTGTTTTGTAATACAATTGAACAATTATTTTGTAACCTGATTAAACCATGGTGTATTGCTTAACAACAGTGTTTATAATGAAATGAATGGCTTTGTTAAATTAATTCCGCTACTTAAATTTGTAATATGCAACGTTTTACATAATTATTGCTGTGAATGACCAACTATGAGGTGCCCGGGAACGGGGCCTTACAAAAATGGAATTTGACTTGTACGTGACTTATATGTGTGACTATTATTGGTTCCTAAATTTTTCACGAAAAATGATGTTTCTCAAGATAACTCCGCCCAGACTCGAATCCTGGTTGTGCATGTTAATAGATTACACTTAGTTCTAGCTCCCCGCATGGCTTCAAATCTTTAGGATTTCGTTTGATATTATTTGGGCAAGTTATAATTGGTTTCTTACATTTCACCATATATTTTGTTAGAGAGAAAAACCCAGTGTAACTAGTTATTGGTTAATAGTGATAAATCAGGAACCACTTTAACAAGTTGTAATATTTGGCTCGTTTACAATGTATTCCAAAACCATATAGGTCATTTATGTAACTTAAATTCAGTATTTAGTCATTTTATTTATTATGGTATTCAGATACAATGATTATATCATTTATTCAATTTATAATAGTTTTATAATTTATAAATTAATTTTTATACACTTATAGAATTTAATTATTAAGTATAAGATTATAGTATTTTATTTAAAAATAAGTAATATAAATACAAAGTTTAGAAGATTTACAAAATTTATAAGGTTTTATAAATTGATTATTATTAATATTAGGGTTTGAAAGTTTAGGGTTAAAAATATAATTTTTAAAACCTAATTTCAAAAGTTTTTAACATAAAATAATAACTTTTAAAATGACAAGGACCTAAGTGTAATTTTTTTAAAACCCCAAAGTTTCACCTGTCGACCCCAAACTCCGGCCATGCCTCCGACCAACTTCCCGGCGACCCTAAAATCACAAAATTCACCGATCCTAACCCAATAAAATTGTTCATTTTCCTTCATGGGCTAGTTCTGAATCTGTGACCGGTTACAAATCGATGTGACCGGTTACAAATCGATTTAAAACACTGTCATTTATGTTCAACTCGAAACTAAAACCTTCAATCAAAATCAAAACTATTTCGAATCGAAACTTGTGTTGGATTTTATATGCCCAAGACACATAGAATATTGATGCGGTTAGTACGTTATGATTCAAGTCGGGTTATACCCAATAACAAGCTTTGCAATCACCAAGAATTATTTAATTGATGATGGGATCATGCAATTGAATAATCACACCATGTTTAGAAAAAAAGGGTTTTCTAAACAAAGGCATTTGAGATGGAACAAATTATTAGGATAATTTGTTGATGGGTTTTATTATTAATTTTGTTATTTAAAAGGGTTTAAATAACACTAATAATATGTTAGTATCCTTTAATTAAATTTGTTTAATTAAGATGATACATGTCACATAAATTAAATAAGTCCTAGTGAGTGACTTATTTAATGTGTTATGGAAGATAAGTTTTGGGGGGAAACCCCTTTCTCACTTCAAATTCAGCCACCCCTAAGGGCCAATGGCCTTTGAAGTCTTCTATTGATTAACTACACACTCTTTATGAAAGAGTGTTGTAGTTGCAAAACCCAATACCCACTTCTCCATCTTTTTACATGAAAAACTCTCTCCACTTCTTCTCCTTTTGGGTTTTTGGCTGAAGCAAGAAGAAGAGCACTTTTGGGCGTTTTTCTTGGTGCAATCTACCTAGCAAGAAGTTGATTGCAAGTTAGCTTGGGGTATACAAGCTTGAGGGGTCCCTCTCTTGGAGCCTTGGCCGAATTTTGAGCATTAATCCTCTTCTTTCCTTCGACTTTTGGAGGCTGCTGGAAGGTAGTTTGGCAGCCCTTTGTGGTTGTCATATTATATTGTTTCTTATGCTTACATATCTTGCTTATTAACATAATATGATCCTTTGTTATATGGGTTTGTTTTATACATATATTTGTCACCTAGAGAACATGATTTTTCAGTTTTATAATCATGTTTCAAAACTTATATCCGCTGCGTTTTTCAGAAAGTTTAAGAAGTTAAACTTTGATTTTATCTTCTAACAAACCCGTCATTGGCATCAGAGCCGGTTATGTGGATAGCTTGCTTTTTAGTTTCCTTTAAAATTTGTTTTATGGGATTTTATAACCCTTTGAAGGGCTGAAATGTTCTTGTATGTTGAATCCCCAAACTTTGAAGGTTATATCACACATGCTTGTGATTAAACCTTGAAAGACATGTATGATGATATGTATATTGTTTGGACAATGTTTAAAACCCAAAATTTCAGTTTATGTTGGTTGAAATCTCGTGGGTTTTAGTGGGGATTCTTTGTTATATTTGGATGATATGATGGAATTTTAGTTAGTGCATAACCTAGCTTTTGGCCTTGTGTTGTTTGGATGTATGCAATGGCTGTTTTTTTTTGTTTATTCAATGGGGTTGTATATTAATTTATTTGTGCTTTGTTTAAAAATGTAATTTATTTATTATTGGTTTGTAATAAATAGATTAGGTGCATATTCATTTTACTAGATATCTTGTATAAGGACTTTATATCTTGTAATATGAAGACGTACGCGTTGGAAGCACAAAGGAAAGACATAAGAGAAACATGGAGCATTTTGGATGCGGTTTCAAGTGGGAGGCTTTTGGAAGCTTTCTACATGTCTTGTTATGACCCTTAGGAATGCCCTATGGACCACACTTGTGATGGCAAACAAGTGTGGACCACTTTAGATGCTATGGTTATGCACATATGCTATGTTGTTTTGTTTATATTATTGTGGTTGATGGCATGTATGTGATATTTGCTTTAACAATCCTATCCATGATCAAAACAAACTAATTAAATGGTTCTTAATCATTAAAAGGTAATAAAAGGTTATTAAAATGATTTAGTGATTTTAAAGATTAAAATAAGTTTTAATCAAAGGACCATAGGGTATCTTGTATTTGAAAGCATGCAAATACAAGTACATAGAGTTTTCTAAACTAGAATTATGAAATCTCTAAATATTTTAAAACAAGATCAACACCGTCCTTTTACACAACACTTGAGTCACTTGGGAACTCTTAGTGGGATAAAGGCCACCTAACCATTTTGAGGGAACTTGTGATTTGAGGTGAGAATGCCTTAATTGTGGGATAAAGGTCACCTAACCACTTATTTTGGTAAACTCACACGTGGGTGTAAGTAGGGTGTCTTGATTTGCAAACCATGTCAAATGGATCACCCATGATGTGGTTTCCAAATGGTGTTGATGGGACTAACATGCCGACTTTACATATGATATTTCAAGTCGATCCCATATCTCTAGAAGTTGCAAATGGTTGCAATCGTCAATCGTTGACCACCTTATTAATTTAAATCGTGGGATAAAGGTCACCTAACCATAATTTAAATGAAATGTTGGGTTCCAGATTTTAATATGAAAATGACCTTAAAAGGCATTAATTAATTATTAAAAATAGTAATATCGAAAATACTAAAATCGATCTTTGTTAAAATTTTGTAGATGGCCACCAACAATGATAATCATGATAACTCATCCACGTCCACCCAATCTTTACGAGCGATTCTCCAAAAGGAGGGTCTGAATCATAACAATTTCATTGATTGGTGTCAACACTTAAGAATCGTTCTCAAGCAAGAGAGACGATCATATGTTTTAGACGACCGTATCCCCGATAAACCTCCTGAGGATGATGAGGAGGCCTATAACGATTGGCTGAAATACACTGAGGACTCTGTCCAAGTGTCTTGCCTCATACTGGCAAGCATGACTCCGAATCCCCAAAAGGAGTATGAACATCACGGAGCTTATGACATGATAACCCAGCTGAAGGAAACGTTCCAACAGCAAGCGAGGGTTGAGCGCTTCGAAACGGTTCGAGCACTCCATGCATGTCGTATGGATGACAACCAATCAGTTTCATCTTATGTACATAAGATGAAAAGCCACATTGACCGCCTCGAAAGGCTTAATTGTCCCGTCTCGAAGGAATTGGCCACGGATTTGATCCTTAATGGCCTTACCAAGAAGTTCGAGACATTCGTGTTGAACTACAACATGAATGCTTGGGACAAAAGCATTGGTGAGCTTTACTCAATGCTCGAAACGGCCGAGGCGGCCATGGGTAAAAGGGTTTTACCCGTTCTCACCATCAATGAAGGTGGGAACAAGAAAAAGCCTCATCCCACACCCAAGGAAAAAGTTGCCAAGGGCAAGGGACCCGTATGGGGAAAGGGGAAAGGGGTGGCAAGGGTGCCACCCAAACCACAAGAGAAGAAGCAAAAGGTTGCTACTAATGACCCATGCTTCAAGTGTGGGGAGATTGGACATTGGGCAAGGAATTGTCCTGTCCATCTCCAAGATTTGAAAGCAAAGAGGGATGTCGGGCAGACCTCAGGTACAATATACATGATTCATATTGATCTTAATGTTACATCTTCTAACACATGGGTATTGGATACCGGATGTGGAACTCATATTTGCAATTTGTTGCAGGGGTTCAAAAGAAGTAGGGACTTCAATCAAGGGGATGTTAGCCTCTTCATGGGCAATGGAACTAAAGTCAAAGTTGAAGCTCGTGGGGACTACATCCTAAAACTTCCAAGTGGCTTGGATGTAATTTTAAAGAATGTTTTGTATGCTCCTAGTTTGACTAGGAACATTATTTTTGTATCCCAATTAAGACATTATGATTATGTATTATCTTTTATTGAAAATGATATTCATGTTTCTTTAAATGATATGTTCTATTTTAAAGCTATTCCCATTAATGGTATTTATGAATTGGTTCATGAAAATACTTTAAATAGTTCATTGTACCAAACTAACACCAAGAAACTCAAGTTGGATTTGAGTGATACCTATCTTTGGCATTGTCGTCTTGGTCATATAAACAAGAAACGTATACAAACACTTCAAAAGAATGGTCTTTTAAAAACAAATGAATGTGATTCATTTGATGTATGTGAATCTTGTTTACAAGGAAAAATGACTAAGGCATCCTTTAGTGGAACTAACGAAAGGGCAAAAGATTTATTAGGAATCATACATTCGGATGTATGTGGTCCTTCTAAGCCAATGACTAGGAATGGTGAAAGATACTTCATTACCTTTACCGACGATTATAGTCGCTATGGGTATGTGTACTTATTAAGGCACAAAGATGAAGCTTTTGAAACATTCAAAATCTTCAAGAATGAAGTAGAAAATTAACTCAACAAGTTGATTAAAGTTCTCCGCACCGATAGAGGAGGTGAATACCTAAGTGATGCTTTTCAAGATCATCTTAGGAGTTGTGGGATTGTCTCACAACTCACTCCACCTGGAACACCACAACATAATGGTGTGTCTGAGAGGAGGAATCGAACCTTATTGGATATGGTCCGATCTATGATGGCTAGAAGCACATTGCCTCTATCATTTTGGGGTTTCGCTTTGCTCTCCACGGCCCGTATTCTAAATATGGCCCTAACCAAAAAGGTGGAAAGGACACCCTTTGAAATATGGCACGGAAGAGTTCCATCCCTATCATACTTAAGGGTCTGGGGTTGTGAGGCTTATGTTAAGACTCCCACCCCAAACAAATTGGAAGTCCGATCCACCAAGTGCATCTTTGTTGGATATCCTAGAGATTCTATGGGATATTATTTCTATGATCCACTGGAACAAAAAGTGCTTGTTGCCAGAAAGGGTGAGTTCTTAGAAGCAAAGTTCCTTATGGAAGAAACTAGCAGTAGAACAGTGGATCTTGAGGAGGATCAAGAACTACAACCCGATGCATGTTTGGTTGAAACTAGAACTCAACATGAGGATGTTGAGGATGATCAAGCGGTTGATCAATACACACAAAACGTTCGCAGAAGTGGTAGAACTAGTAATCCACCTGAAAGATACGGATTTTTCATGGATGGATGCTATGTGGTAGATTCAGATGAACCCACCACATACCATGATGCAGTGTCCAATTCGGATTGTGACAAATGGCTTGAAGCCATGAACGATGAGATGCAATTGTTGTCACCACCTCTTAATTCCAAGGTAGTTGGAAGTAAGTGGGTTTTCAAGAAGAAAACAGACATGCATGGAAACTTGGATACTTACAAATCTAGACTTGTAGCAAAAGGCTTCACTCATGTAAGGCCCCGTTCCCGGGCACCTCACAGCTGGTCATTCATCACACATAAACATTTTAAATCGTTCATCTATTTCGCAGCGGAATTTAAAACTTTCATTAATAACTAAAACATGTTATTTCATTGCAAAACATAGTTCGCTCGCATTACAATACAAGAGTGTTCATATAAATGGATGCCATCCTCAAGAGCTGAGTAGCCGCCCCGTGCCATCCTCAGCAACATACCTGCCAACTGGAAACGCATCAAAAGTCAGCGTTGCTGAGTGAATTCTAGTTTTATATGAAATACATACTTTCTTTTCATTAAAACCATTCTTTACTTCTTTCAAAATCATACTATACTTTCGTATGTGAACACACATCGTACGTACATAAACATAGATAATATCATTATTATCTTCTTTTCTCGTTCATTCTTTATCTTTAACTTTCATTCATTCTCAGTCTTTTACTTCTATCTGGATCCGGTCACACTTTACCCTCTTCATGGCACACAGCCATGATTACTGAGGTCGTGTGACAAGGATCCCGTTTCATGCGTTATCACTATGTTCCTTCCGTTCATTATTTTCATTCATTCGTTCTTTAGCTTTCATTACGTTCATTATCTTTCGTTCGTTTCATACTTTCTTTCTTTCATAATTATCTCTCTTATTCATTAACTCACGCGATACTCCCGACTCATGTCCGAAGACTGATACTGTGTCGGGGCCTGCTCACAAACCCCCGACTCATGTCCGAAGACTGACACAGTACCGGAGCACGCGATCCGTTCCTCATTCGTCTCATCTCACTCTCTCGCACTACTCCCGTCTCATGTCCGAAGACTGATACTGTGCCGAGGCCTGTACACAAACCCCCGACTCATGTCCGAAGACTGACACAGTACCAGAGCATGCGATCCTCTACTCATCCAACTAGATCCTGTCTCATGCAATATCCCCGACTCATGCTCGAAAGCTGATGCTGTGCCGGGGCCTGCTCACAAACCCCCGACTCATGTCCGAAGACTGACACAGCACCGGGATACGCAACAAAGATCCCATTGAGTCAATCACCTGGATTGAACTCCATCCGAGTCTGTTGCAAGACAAAGTTGCTCACCTCACTATCTCGTCCCATGCCATACCCCCGACTCATGTCCGAAGACTGATACTGTGCCGGGGCCTGTTATACAAACCCCCGACTCATGTCCGAAGACTGACACAGTACCGGAGTACGCAATAAGGACCTCTTTTGAGTTTGTTGCAACACAGAGTCGCTCATCTCATACATACGCTCACTAGCTTTACGTTCGTTCATTCATACGTTAATGCATGCATTCGTTCATCATGTTCCTCTTTTATTATCTTTCACTTTACGTTACATAATACTTTTCATTTCATTCACTAATCATAACACGTAAAGTCATGGAAAAGATAAACATACATCAACACTAGGAACATCGTCATTTACCAGTCATCAGTCATTACCATCATACAGGGCTACATCATACTTAACATACATACATCATGCATATACATGCAATTACTATCATCATCGTGCCCCACGTAACTTCTAAGCCTCGATAGTTATCACACATGTACCTATGGGAGCTATCACATCATTACCTACACTTGCTCTTTTCCCGAAGGCCAGTAATTGCACTATGTCTCTCCTCGTACACAACAGCCCTACTTGGGCGATTGGGCACCCTTCAGTCGCATAGCCTCCATGCGACTGAACACTGTGCGATTGGACCAATGCGGATGAGCATCCATGCGGATGAACACCCAATCGTACGAATGGACTCCCTGTCATGCGGCTGAACACTATACGTATGGGCTTCTATGCGACTGAACCCTCAATCATGCGACTAAACCCTCAATCGTGCGACTGAACAACCATGCGAATGGACCTATGCGACTGAACTCCCAGTCACATGACCTGTCGTGCGACTAAGTCCCCAGTCGTGTGACTGAGCCTCAGTCGTGCGGTTGAGCTTCAATCATTCTTCAGTCGTGCGGTTGGCCCTCCAGTCGCCTAGCCCTAGCTGGGCAGCGATTGCAGTTCATCCCGAACTGCAGTCACGACTCACGACCTCCAAATCCTTCCAAACCCGTTTTAAGCCCAAGTTAACCCTCCTAAACCTTAGGGAATCATACTATGACAACATTCAAGCACATACACGTCCAAAATCGCACTCTAAACACACTATACACATACATATTCATACATACACGGGTTAAACACCCAAAACCCAAAAATATAGTTTTCAGATGTGTTTCAGCCCCAAAATCCTTCCAAAACGTGTAAAAGAGGGGTCCTAGAACTCACCTTAGCATCCTCCTCGGTTAGAGCTTCGTTTCAACTCGCTACACGTCGATTTTGCACCCGTGAACCCGCTTGAACCAAGCTTTCTTCTCCTCTGTTCCTTTTTCTCTTCTTTCCCTGGTTTCGCAATTGTGGGGAGAGGGTAAGGGCTGCCCTCTCCCTTAAATACTGCAGTTCAGTCGCCCGAGCTTCTATGTGACTGAACCTTCAGCCGCATGAGCTCCATGCGATTGGACTCTCCAATTGTGCGACTATCATGCGTATGGAGCTCCAGTCATCCTTCAGTCGTACGATTGGACGCTCTAGTCGCATGGCACTTCAAACTAAAATTTCCGGGTGTTACAACTCAAACTCAAGGTGTTGATTATGATGAAACCTTTTCTCCTGTCGCTATGCTTAAGTCAATTAGGATATTATCTGCCATAGCCTCATATTATGACTATGAAATATGGCAAGTGGATGTCAAAACCGCTTTTCTAAATAGATATCTTGAGGAAGATGTCTATATGGTTTAGCCTGAAGGTTTTATCGATCCCAAACATCCTAATAAAGTATGCAAGTTAAAGAAATCAATCTATGGATTGAAACAAGCATCAAGAAGCTGGAATCACCGTTTTGATGAGGAGGTAAAGAAATTTGGCTTCATCAAAAATGCTGATGAGGCTTGTGTGTATAAGAAGGCTAGTGGGAGCACAATAACTTTCCTAGTATTATATGTCGATGACATTCTACTATTTGGGAATGACGTTCCAACAATGGAAGGTGTAAAAGCCTGGCTTGGAAGCTGCTTTACCATTAAGGATCTTGGTGAAGCCGCCTATATTTTAGGAATAAAGATCTATAGGGATAGATCAAGGCGGTTGATTGGTTTAAATCAAAGTGCATACATTGACAAAATCTTGAAAAGGTTCAAGATGGAAAACTCTAAGAAAGGTACTGTACCTATTCAGAGAGGGACGATATTGAGTACGACTCAATGTCCGAACTCAAAGGAGGAGCAGGATAAAATGAAGTGTAACACCCTCAATCTCATAACAATATAATATAATAAGGAGGGTGCTATGAGTTGGGTTATAATAATAATTGAGAGACTACAAACGCAGCGGAAATTTTTATATATTAAAAACTTTTTACATCATTAACAATCATTACAACACTTCAACCGACATCTCAAAACTTTGTCAAACTTCATATACATCTTTCCCAAAACTCAACATTCAGCCAGTATCATACACCATAACCGGAATTTAACTCGGTGGGGCGCCTCCACGAACACTTTTATTAATACCTGGCAGGCATAAGAAAACAAACACAAAATCAGATAAACTGGTGAGTTCTAACGTACACCACACTTCAATAATAACAATTCATCAACTGTTACACTTCAATAATAACAATTCATCAACCATTTATTCGTCTCAGTATTGATATGCATATCGAATACCCACAAGGTATTTATGGACATCTTTTTATCGATTTTAATTTGGTGGGTCAAACCTCCACCTCGCGCGTTGACGGGTCAAACCTCCGTCTATAGTTTGGTGGGTCAAACCTCCACCTCGCACGTTGACGGGTCAAACCTCCGTCTATAGTTGGCGTTGACGGGTCAAACCTCCGTCTATAGTTGGTGGGTCAAACCTCCACCTCGCCATTCACCACAATTTACCACTTTCAACTCTTATTCACATTTTCTATTTATTTATATGCATGCCAGTGCCCGATTTTGTCAAACAACATTATCAAACGGCATTAACACATAAAAAGGGCAATTAGAACTCACCTTAATGTTTTCAGCAAGTGGTTATCAATCTAAATACACTAGGGCAGCTAAAAATTCTCCTTCTCAAAGCAAATCTAAAACAACAACCCTAACTTAGTCAAATCACCACTAGCTGATCACTTCCCACGACTAAGGTTATACGACTGGACTCATTCGTACGACTGAACATGCGACTGAGCTTAGTCGTACGAATGGACCATACGACAGAGGTGCGAATGAGCTATAACAGGGTTTGTGCGAATGACCTCCATTCGTGCGATTGGTTCATGCGACTGAACTTCAGTCGCACGATTGAACAACGCGATTGACTCAGTCGCACGAATGGGTCATGCGACTGGGCTCATTCGCCTGAAACGGATCAGCAGCTGTGTTCTTGTCATATTTGATTCAAAAACTCAAGTTTTAACCATTTGGATTATACCATATTCACAACAGAACATATACACTTCATTTACAACCGTTTCGGGTCCTTATTTCATCAAATTTCACAAAACCTAGGATCCGAACCCTCACTTTTAGCTTAACAGAAAAATTAAACAAAAGCCCAGATTTAAAACATGTTTTTGGATCAATTTCAACCACATACACAGCTTAAAATATTCAAGAATCGATCAGTACCAAGCGAAACTTACCGAAACGGAGCTAGTTTAGTCAATTTGGCAAGAACAGGGGTGTTTGGGTTCGAAAGGATCAAGGGGATGAGAATACTGCAGATAAAATCTGCTTTTGAACATCCTTAACCGCCCTACTTATCCTACATGCCTATTTTAGCCGCCATACTCAGTCTCACGACTGGACTCATTCGCACGGCTCAATCGTACGACTGAGCCCATACGCCCGTCATTCGTGCGATTGGGCCTCATTCGTACGCATGGCGTGCGACTGAACACTAATCCTAATTAAATAAATTAATATTGAACTTTTGGATGTTACAAGTCTACCCACCTTATTTAGGGTTTCGTCCTCGAAACCTGGCTAAAACAACTGAGGGTAGTTCCGTCTCATCTCTTCTTCTGGTTCCCAGGTTGATTCAGATCCCTGGCGATGTGCCCACTGCATCCGGACTAAGTTAATGCTCTTATTTCTAAGTATCTTCTCCTTACGATCTATAATGGCCACAGGCTGTTCAGTGTAATTGAGTTTCTCATCAACCTCAATATCATCTAATGGTACATATTGAGTTTCATTAGCTAAGCACTTTCGTAACTGAGAGACGTGGAAGGTTGGATGAATAGCACTTAATTCTTCTGGCAAGTCCAACCTATACGCCACGTATCCTACTTTCTCCATTATTCGGAAAGGTCCAATATAACGTGGACTTAGTTTGCCCCTCTTTCTAAATCGAATGATGCCTTTCCATGGAGAAACTTTCAACAAAATGAAATCCCCAACTTTAAATTCCAATGGTTTTCTTCTACGATCTGCATACGATTTATGCCTGCTTTTCGCCTCTCTAATACGATTTTTAACTACTTCAAACTTTGACATTGTTTCTTCAACTATTTCACTATTCCCAATTCACGTTGCCCCATATCTCCCAATAAAGTGGAGTTCTGCATTTTCTTCCATACAACATCTCAAACGGAGACATCTGAAGGGTAGCTTGATAACTGTTGTTGTATGCAAATTCAGCTAAAGGAAGATGACTATCCCAGCTACCTCCAAAATCAATACTATAGGCCCGTAGCATATCCTCTAATGTTTGAATAGTTCTTTCACTTTGACCATCTGTCTGGGGATGATAGGCTGTACTAAAGTAAAGTTTAGTTCCCATGGCTTCGTGAAATTTTCTCCAATACCTGGAGGTAAATCTGGCATCTCTATCAGACGTGATACTTTTCGGAACTCCATGCAATCTAACTATTTCTTTAGTAAAGATATCAGATAACTTTTCCACCGAATAAGTTTCCCGTATTGGTAGAAATAAAGCACTCTTGGTTAGCTAATCTACCACTACCCAAATAGTATCATAACCTTTTGGTGTACGGGGCAACTTCGTTGTAAAATCCATAGTCAGATCGTCCCACTTCCAAACTGGAATGGCTAATGGCTGCAATAATCCATAAGGTTTCTGATGTTCAGCTTTCACTTGGGCGCAAGTCAAACATCTATTTACATACTGCATCACATTAAATTTCATCCCTGGCCACCAATAATCATGCTTTAAATCTTGATACATTTAGTCATGCCTGGGTGAATGGAATACCTAGATTTGTGAGCTTCATCTACTACCCTATCGCGTAGAGCCAACGGAACCCATATTCGACCAAATCTGATTTTAACACCATGACTATTTTCTTCTAAATATTTTTCTTGACCAACCATTCTTTCTCTCTTAACGTTTTCTTCTTTTAATGCTTCCAATTGGGCTTCTTTCAGTTGTTGCATAAAATCAGGAGTAATCACAAGTTTATACGCCTTAACCTTAATCGGTTCGTACTTCTCCTTTCTGCTCAATGCATCAGCAACCACATTTGCTTTCCCGGGGTGATACAAAATTTCACAATCATAATCTTTGATTAATTCCAACCATCGCCTTTGCCTCATATTCAGATCTTTTTGCTCAAAGAAATACTTCAGGCTCTTATGATCAGTAAAAATGGTACATCTGACTCCATATAAATAATGTCACCATATTTTAAGACCAAAAACTACAGCTGCTAGTTCTAAATCGTGGGTTGGGTAATTAACTTCATGGGTCTTCAACTGTCTAGAAGCATAAGCAATAACTCTCCCACGTTGCATCAAAACACATCCCAATCCCCGATATGATGCATCAAAATATATTACTAAATCATCTGCACCTTCTGGTATTGCCAATACTGGAGCTTGTGTTAAGCGGTTCTTCAGTTCCTGAAAAGCAACTTCCTGTTCTTTATTACATTCATACTTAACGTCTTTTCAAGTTAATTTCGTCAATGGAGAAGCAATTTTAGCAAAATCCTGAATGAATCTCCTATAGTATCCTGCCAGTCCTAAGAAACTACGAATTTCTGAAGGACTTTTAGGAATCTCCCAATTCATCACGGCCTCAATCTTCGAAGGATCCACCAATATTCCATCCACATTCACCACATGGCCCAAAAATTACACTTCTCTTAACCAAAATTCACATTTCAAGAATTTTGCATACAACTTATTCTTTCTCAAGGTTTCCAATACTTCTCGAATGTGACAAGCATGATCTCCTTCGTTCTTAGAATAGATCAAAATATCATCTATAAACACAATTACCGATTTATCCAGCATCGGTCTACATACCCGGTTCATCAAATCCATGAATGCAGCAGGAGCATTCGTTAATCCGAATGACATTACCAAAAATTCATAATGCCCATATCGCGTACGAAAAGCTGTTTTTGGTATGTCTTCTTCTTTTACCTTTAACTGATGATACCCGGATCTAAGATCTATCTTTGAGAACCAATTAGCACCTTGGAGTTGATCAAACAAATTGTCTATACGAGGTAATGGGTATTTATTCTTAACAGTTAGCTTGTTTAGTTCTCTATAATCTATGCACATCCTCAAACTGCTATCCTTCTTCTTTACAAACAGAACTGGAGCACCCCACGATGAAGTGCTTGGTCGAATAAAACCTTTGTCTAATAATTCCTGTAATTGCTTCAGAAGTTCCTTCAGCTCAGCCGGTGCAAGTCTATAAGGGTTTTTAGCGACAGGTTTTGCTTCAGGTACTAAGTCAATTCTAAACTCAATTTCTCTATCAGGAGGTATACCGGGTAGATCCTCAGGAAATACATCGTGGAAATCACAAACCACTGGAACATCTTCTAATTTCTTCGTCTTCTTAGCAGTATCAACTACATATGCCAAAAATGACTCGCAGCCCCTACTCAATAATTTCTCAGCCTTAATCATAGATATGACTTTCACCACACTATCATGTTCATCACCAAAAACCGTTACCAAATTACCATCTGGTGCTCGCAACACAATCATCTTTCTTTTGCATATTATCTGAGCCTCAAACGTAGATAACCAGTCCATTCCCAATACTACATCAAAACCTCCTAATTTCATCATATATAACCTAGCAGGAAAATTTACACCTTCTAGTTCGACAAAACAATCATCTATTACCTCACTAACAACTATAAATTCATTAGAGGCAGTTTCTACTGAAAAGGCAACATCTAGCTTTGATGGTCTAACTTTTATTAAGGCATGGAATTTTATTGATATAAAACTTCTATTAGCCCCCGAATCAAATAAATTTCTAGCTGGTACATCATTAACAAGAAACGTACCTGACACAACATCTTGTAATGCCTTAGCCTCCTCCGTAGTTATTGTAAATGCTCTCCCCGCAGTACCGCTACTACCACTCGCATTGTCTTTACTCGGTCCTCCCACTGCACGAATAGGGACCGGTCCAGGTCTAAACATTGGACATTCAGATTTCATATGTCCCATCTCCCCGCATTCATAACACCGAAGTTCTGGACATCTGGAAACAAAATGTCCAGGCTTCCCGCATTTACGACATGCCGGGTGATTCAATCTACATTCTCCTCTATGAAACTTCCCATATCTATTACACCGAGGAGGGGGACCTACAAATCCCTAGCATTAAACTTTCTCTTCTGCGGCCCACTCTGTCCAAACATAGGCCTAGAACTCAGTGAAGTTTCCTGACGACTAACCACTTCTTCTTTCACCACAGGTTTCTCGAACTCAGCGACTTCCTCATACATGTTCGCAGCCAAATTTACCGTGGCTTGGTATGTAGAAGGAGAATTAGACTTTACTAGCATTCTCACCTTGGGGGTAATCCCTGAATATACCTAGTAATCCTCTTCGCCTCAGGAGTTACTAAATGTACCAAACGAGCCATTTCTTCAAACCTGGAAGTATACTCTTTATGACTTAAACTGCCTGCCTGAAGCTGCAAAAACTTGATCTCAATTCTGTCCATCTCGCCTTTCGGACAGAACTTTTCTATCACTAACGCTTTAAAAGTTTCCCACGTCATCTGGCTCACGGCGGCCTCACCCATGGCCTGTTCTACTGTATCCCACCAATACAAGGCTTCTGCTTGAAAAGAATGCACTGCAAAGCCCACTTTCCGGTCTTCCTTGCATCTACTAAGTTTAAACGCTGCTTCCATCTCTCTTAACCACTTATAAGTTACTACTACATCCTTCTGGCCTTCAAACTAGGCGGGTCACATTCTTTAAAATGTTTATATGACACTGGTTTCTCCACTACCGGCTCAACAACAACAGGTGGAGGAGTTGGTTGGGACGACGATTCACCACCTTTCCTAAGGTCACTTAACATTTCAGGTAAAGTAGTACGCAACACTCGAGCGACTTCATCACCTATAGCCGCCTTAAGTTCATCACCTGAGATCCTAGCTTCAAGTCTAGGATTTGTATTACCAGTTTCCTCCATCTACGATAAGAAATAAACCATTATCAAATAATGAGTGATACCAGGATGCTGCATATAATGTAAATTGCTCATAACATTAGCCAGGTGTTATCAATTATTTACTTATTCACACCATCCTGCCTCTTCTCATTATCCTTTCACAGTTTATTTCTAACCCTATCTAAACCACAAAATCATGCATACACATAATACTAATCTTCAATTTAATCAATTACTTTCATTCAACAATTGACTGAATTATCACTAATAATTAAGTACTCATCCACACAATACTTCACCCACTTCCGGTTGTAGATACTGGCACTTCCCATATATTCAGTTAAAGTTTGAAACAATCAATTGTTCAAATCTCTTTAACTAAGGCTCTGATACCAACTTGTAACACCCTCAATCTCATAACAATATAATATAATAAGGAGGGTGCTACGAGTTGGGTTATAACAATAATCCAGAGACTACAAACGCAGCGGAAATTTTTATATATTAAAAACTTTTTAGATCATTAACAATCATTACAACACTTCAACTGACATCTCAAAACTTTGTCAAACTTCATATACATCTTTCCCAAAACTCAACATTCAGCCAGTATCATACACCATAACCGGAATTTAACTCGGTAGGCGCCTCCACGAACACTTTTATTAATACCTGGCAGGCATAAGAAAACAAACACAAAATCAGATAAACTGGTGAGTTCTAACGTACACCACATTTCAATAATAACAATTCATCAACTGTTACAACACCGAATGATTCATAAACATTCATCAGTCCATTTATTCGTCTCAGTATTGATATGCATATCGAATACCCACAAGGTATTTATGGACATCTTTTTATCGATTTTAATTTGGTGGGTCAAACCTCCACCTCGCGCGTTGACGGGTCAAACCTCCGTCTATAGTTTGGTGGGTCAAACCTCCACCTCGCGCGTTGACGGGTCAAACCTCCGTCTATAGTTAGCGTTGACGGGTCAAACCTCCGTCTATAGTTGGTGGGTCAAACCTCCACCTCGCCATTCACCACAATTTACCACTTTCAACTCTTATTCACATTTTCTATTTATTTATATGCATGCCAGTGCCCGATTTTGTCAAACAACATTATCAAACGGCATTAACACATAAAAAGGGCAATTAGAACTCACCTTAATGTTTTCAGCAAGTGGTTATCAATCCAAATACACTAGGGCAGCTAAAACTTCTCCTTCTCAAAGCAAATCTAAAACAACAACCCTAACTTAGTCAAATCACCACTAGCTGATCACTTCCCATGACTAAGGTTATACGACTGAACTCATTCGTACGACTGAACATGCGACTGAGCTTAGTCGTACGAATGGACCATACGAAAGAGGTGCGAATGAGCTATAACAGGGTTTGTACGAATGACCTCCATTCGTGCGATTGGTTCATGCGACTGAACTTCAGTCGCACGATTGAACAACGCGATTGACTCAGTCGCACGAATGGGTCATGCGACTGGGCTCATTCGCCTGAAACGGATCAGCAGCTGTGTTCTTGTCATATTTGATCCAAAAACTCAAGTTTTAACCATTTGGATTATACCATATTCACAACAGAACATATACACTTCATTTACAACCGTTTAGGGTCCTTATTTCATCAAATTTCACAAAAACTAGGATCCGAACCCTCACTTTTTAGCTTAACAAAAAATTAAACAAAAGCCCAGATTTAAAACATATTTTTGGATCAATTTCAACCACATACACAGTTTAACATATTCAAGAATCGATCTGTACCAAGCGAAACTTACCGAAACGGAGCTAGTTTAGTCAATTTGGCAAGAACAGGGGTGTTTGGGTTTGAAAGGAACAAAGGGATGAGAATACTGCAGATAAAATCTGCTTTTGAACACCTTTAACCGCCCTACTTATCCTACATGCCTATTTTAACCGCCATACTCAGTCGCACGACTGGACCCATTCGCACGGCTCAATCGTACGACTGAGCCCATACGCCCGTCATTCGTGCGATTGGGCCTCATTCGTACGCATGGCGTGCAAGTAAACACTAATCCTAATTAAATAAATTAATATTGAACTTTTGGATGTTACATGAAGGCAATCCCATATACATCTGCTATAGGATCCATCATGTATGCAATGATATGCACTAGACCGGACGTGTCATGCGCTTTAAGCATGACAAGTAGATACCAGCAAAATCCTGGAAACGGTCATTGGATGGTTGTTAAGAACATACTTAAGTACCTGAGGAGGACTAAATATATGTTCCTAATCTATGGATCTGGTGATGAGGAACTCGTTGTAAAAGGTTACACGGATGCGAGTTTCCAAACCGATCGTGATGATTCACGATCACAATCGGGATACATTTTCATTCTGAATGGAGGAGCGGTCTCTTGGAAGAGCTCTAAACAGGATGTGGTGGCTTTATCAACTACAGAATCTGAATACGTCGTCGCCTCATTGGCAACTCAAGAAGCTGCATGGTTGAGGAAATTCATTACCGATCTAGGGGTTGTCCCTTCTATTCAGGACCCCCTAGAGATCTTTTGTGATAACAAGGGTGCGATTTCTCAAATCAAGGAACCTCGTGCTCACCAAAAGACTAGGCACATTGAGCGGAGATTCAACTACATACGAGATGAAGTTGAGAAAGGAAAGATATGTATTCGCAAAGTTCACACAGATCAAAATATAGCAGATCCTCTTGCGAAGCTCCTAGAAAAGGCAAAGATGAAGGTCATACCTGTGCCATGGGACTTCAATATTCTAGTGATTGGATTTGATCTGTAATTTCGTATTTGGATATTTGGAAATCTTTTATTACTTGAATAAATTATTTGGTTATAATATTTCAATAAATGTTCCAATTTAGCATGTTTAAATCCATGAGTAAATTGTTTACTCAGAAAGTCCGTAGTCGTTCATGCTTGTGGGAACAAGTATGAGAGTAAGGCTATTATGAACTCGGATTGGCAGATATTCATAAGGATGAATATAGAGCAATTGGTTGCTGCCAAAGTTCATAGATATTTGTGGGAAACAAATATTGGACTGACCCGCATCTCAAATTTTACTACATGGAATCTTCTAGATTGATCATAAGTAAATTTGAGTAAAGGCGAATATCATTTGGTGTCCTCCGACCTGAGATACATATTGGGTTTTGATATTCACCAAGTGTTATACCTTGAGCTAGTTCTTCACTGCCCTGAAATAATGAACAGTACATAAGGCTATGTTTAGATATGACATGAGGTGTTTGTGAGAAACGTATGTAGTCAAGATGAAATTTGTTCCTCTTATTCGTTGAGAGCAAGATGTCTAAGGCTTGATTAAGTTAAATCAACAAGGAATGATCATTCTGTTTCCTTGGACTTAACATGATATCTGTAACAAAAGGATAAATGATTAATTCACCTAAATCATTTCAAGTAGGATACTTGAATAGGATGATGTTATTGAATGGCTATAAGTCATGCGTATTAAGGGTAGTAAACCGTTGTTAGGCGGTATTTACTGCTTACATCAATCTTCTATGAATCTTGTGCAAGTGGGAGATTGTTGGATTTTATATGCCCAAGACACATAGAATATTGATGCGGTTAGTTCGTTATGATCCAAGTCGGGTTATACCCAATAACAAGCTTTGCAATCACCAAGAATTATTTAATTGATGATGGGATCATGCAATTGAATAATCGCACCATGTTTAGAAAAAAAGGGTTTTCTAAACAAAGGCATTCGAGATGAAACAAATTATAAGGATAATTTTTTGATGGGTTTTATTATTAATTTTGTTATTTAAAAGGGTTTAAATAACACTAATAATATGTTAGTATCCTTTAATTAAATTTGTTTAATTAAGATGATACATGTCACATAAATTAAATAAGTCCTAGTGAGTGACTTATTTAATGTGTTATGGAAGATGAGTTTTGGGGGGAAACCCCTTTCTCATTTCAAATTCGGCCACTCCTAAGGGCCAATGGCCTTTAAAGTCTTCTATTGATTAACTACACACTCTTTATGAAAGAGTGTTGTAGTTGCAAAACCGAATACCCACTTCTCCATCTTTTTGCATGAAAAACTCTCTCTACTTCTTCTCCTTTTGGGTTTTCGGTTGAAGCAAGAAGAAGAGCACTTTTGGGTGTTTTTCTTGGTGCAATCTACCTAGCAAGAAGTTGATTGCAAGTTAGCTTGGGGTATACAAGCTTGAGGGGTCCCTCTCTTAGAGCCTTCGCCGAATTTTGAGCATTAATCCTCTTCTTTCCTTTGACTTTTGGAGGCTGCTGGAAGGTAGTTTGACAGCCCTCTGTGGTTGTCATATTATGTTGTTTCTTATGCTTACATAGCTTGCTTATTCACATAATATGATCCTTTGTTATATGGGTTTGTTTTATACATATATTTGTCACCTAAAGAACACGATTTTTCAGTTTTATAATCATGTTTCAAAACTTATATCCGCTGCATTTTTCAGAAAGTTTAAGATGTTAAACTTTGATTTTATCTTCTAACAAACCCGTCAACTTGATCATTTAAGGAATCTTTTGACTTGAAACGTAATCACGATCAATACTAACAAAACCATCGAATAAATTAGATTATAACTCTATATTCATCGACAAATCAATTTGAAAACACCTGAATGAAATCTTTAACTCGTTCGATTCAAAACCGTTTGATCCAGCAACTTTACAACTTGGGGAAATCTTCTAATCTAACACATTAACCCTTATGTAACCTCAATTGCTTTCAAAATAAACACATACACTACATTCGATCATCAGCATTCTCTCAAACTGCAATTCAATCAAAGTCTACCTTTTGAACTTTCTAATCAACAATTGATTGAGTTTTGTAATCATCATCCTATGAGGTAGCTTCGCATTCAAGCGATTGGATTATCATCATCGTTCATCTCATCTTATCATTTGTCATGACCATCTTCCTTTTGTTTTCATCAATTCACCTCCTAAGTAAGTAATCAAACATACACATACACTTACTTACATGTGCGGAATCAAAGCCCCATATTTAATAACATCAATTTGTGGTTCAATTTGGATCCAATCTAGCTTCATATGGATTTTGGGAATTGTATAATTAACATATTTCTATATTACTAGTCGAGTTCAAACCGGATTCAGGGCTTTGACCCGCCGGTTAACACTTACGCATTCCATAGGGGACATCTGTGTTCAACCCCGGTCGCCCCCATATCGTTTTCAAAATCAATTTTTGTAAATTAAATTCAAGAAATTATTGATATTATTAAATTAATGTAATTTTGTTAATTAAATCTAATCCAGAATTTGTTAATTAATTTATTAAAACTCCAAATTTAGTTAAATATTTTCAAATTAATTATTTCACATTTAACATTTAATCGCATTCATTAAATCGTTACAAAATTAAACATTTAGTTTTATTATTCATATAAAATAAAATTCTTTTCTTTCGTATATTATTAATCATTATTTTTCAAATATTATTAGTTAATCAATTTATGTCATTTTATTTAACAAAACTATAATAAAATCAAATACATTATTTTATTTTAAACTATTTGTTAAAAACCAAATCTCAAATTAAAACCCTAGTTTTCCGAATCAATATTTAGTCTTTAAAAATATTATAATTTTAACTTAAGAACAATTTCTTAGGTTAACCCATGTGGAATCATGGTGCCTATTCTTGCATTTTATTATCTCAAATCAAATATCAAGTGAGTATTCATAACTCATTTACATATGTTTTATATTTTAAGGAAATCATGTGATATTATTTAAAAAATTGTTATTCATTATTCATTCTATTTAAAATTCAATTCAAATCATATTATGTTATTACTTACATATATGTGTTCATAGTTAGATATACTTTGATGCTAGCATAATAACTAACTTATGCAAACTACAATAATGATAAATCTATTGGTTTGATAAACTCACCCCATTTGATTATTCGAGTGTGATTAGAACCAGATTCATACATCAGCATTATTCATAAGGTTTTGCTTCATCTGTTGACTGAGTCAACCGGTTATTAGGCTTGATTATGTTTACTTTATCATTTGTGTTTCATTATAAGTCTTGACATACCATGAGAATTGAATTGTTTCAATCAATATATGCAATATATCAGTGTATGAAAACCTATTTTTACTTCTTTTTTTTTGAACGACACCTGTGTACCCTCAAAAAAAGGAACCTTTGCTCTCCCCAACCATTGTAAACCAACTCTTCCTTCATCTTCAATTCAATTTGATAAGGATGCGTCTAACCCTTGACAAGAGTTAACTTATAGCCATTCAATTCCATATACCTAGTTCGACCTCCCCTCTACGAACCGTTTATGAACCCCGCTTTTTATAAATTATCCTTTCCCTTCCCCCTTCTTTATCATTTTTATCATTATCCTGCAATCTAAATTGATAAGATAATCAATGGATAAATTGATTGGGCCGAATCGTTGCATAGAAATTGATTTGATTGATCTAAGTTCATACAATTTATTATTTATTAATATTTTCGTTTGGTCAATCGGTGAATAAAATCAACTCAAAAGGGGAATCATTCTATAGAACATCCTTTTTTATTTAATAACACTTAATAACACGTCGTAATATCACAAGACTTCTTTGTCAAATTACGACTTCGAATAGTGAATATTCGGATTCGATGACCAATCTAAACCAAATATTCATTGAGGGGAAGATATGATTATGATATAAATGGACCAAACGGGAATTTTAGGAAAAAGATACTTACCGGCTAATTCTTTAGCTAACTTGTTATTTTTCATATAATTTTAAAAATGCAACTTAGATGGACTTCATACATGCTCCTATCTAGGATCTAGATGTAGATATTAAAAGAAACAGATTTATGTATTATTTTATTTATAGATGTTTGTTAAACAATTATTGAAATTTTGATGTAATGAAATATGCTTTTTAATACTATTTTGACGCTTTACTTACCATGTGGTATGAGCAATTGATTCACTTTCGTTCCCCTTAATGATTCCAAATTGGTTGGGGTGTAACAGATTGATATCAGAGTCATGGTTATAGGGAATTATGTTATTAAAAATGGCATGATGTAAACTATAACTAAGCACTTCACACATGAGTATTCTCATGCCCTATACACTTGATTACAATCAATGCATACATAATTTTCAATTCATATATATCCAAAACAACCGATAGACCCATTACCTTACTTAGGAACCCTTGGAGTGAGTGTTCACTTATAGGTAAGCATGTCTTTATTAAGCTTGTGGTTGATTTACTACTTTGATAAGTCCATTTATTCGCTTTGGTTTGCGAACCAAACTTTTACACTCGTAATATTTCATTGTGATTTTGAATTATTATATCTGTTTGGTTGCCTAGTTAACCGAAAATCATATGAAGATTCGTATTTGTTCAGAAAGGGTTGTAAGAAGTCAATTGAGAAAACGACTGTTGAAAAAACATATAATCATAAGCCTAAATCCTATAAGAAAAAAAAAGATAAGGCTAAGTTCTAAAACTTTATTATGGTTAAACTCATGTCTTGTATCAAAGCGTAAAAGTACCTCCAAAAGCATTATGTGGCTATTTTTAGCCCATGTTATTAAAACGGATGAGGAATCAAAGAGGATTGAAGACATTCCAATTATCTGAAATTTTCTTAAAGGTTTTCTAAAGGACTTAACTAGACTTCCTTCTATCCATCAAGTTGAGTTCCATATTAATCTTGTGCCTGGTGCAACACCTGTGGAAAAATCTCTCGATCGACTCACATCTTCTGAGATGCAAGATCTTGCTAGCCAACTCAAGAAAATTTTTGATAGAGGTTTCATTCGTCCAAGTTCTTCACCTTAGACAACTCTACTATTATTGGTGAAGAAGAAGAATACTTCCTTTTAGATGTGCATTGGTTATCAAGAACTTAACAAGCTCACTGTCAAGAACCGATATCCTTTACTAATGATTGATGATCTTTATGATCAACTTTAAGGACCTTTTCATTTCTCAAAAATCAATCTTTGTTCAGGTTATCATTGGCTTTGAGTGCACGATGATAACATTCCCAAAACAACCTTTCGTATAAAATATAGCCATTATGAATTTACGGTTATGCCTTTTGGTTTACCCAATCTGATACTAAACAAATATGGCATCTTAATGAATTATTTATAAAAAGTACAATGTGAAACCAATGTGAAAGACATGCTAATGAGATACATACATATGCTATAGCAATATATGTAATTGATAACGTAGATTACAAATATAAAACTCCATAATAGTACTTATATAAGAAACATAAAGAAAGAGACTGTTTGATATAAGGCATAAATAATAATACATACTCAAACATTATTGGTGTATCAGTGTGTCTTGTAAATATCACAAGACATGATATTTCATTTATTAGCACATGTGCTAGCGAAATATAATTTTAATCCAAAACATTGCAATTTTTTCCTTCTTTAATTTATATCCTTTTAGGTTTTCATAAGAAGGTTTTTATTGATGCAATGTAACTAATCTAAGTAACTGAACTAAATATCTGACCGGGTGGTAAAAGTTCAACGTTTAACCGCTTTATTTCCTGGTTTTACATGTAAATGTATGAGAAATAGAGTTACTTTAGGATTTATCTTGTGTTTGTAGGTCAAATGTGAAGAATACGAAGAAATAGGAAGAAACAAGATGATAATTGGAGCTAGAGAAGTCAAGATATGATAAATCAAAGTTGTACGGCAACATCTTAAAACAAACATAACTTGAGCTAGGAAAAGAGTTACGGGACCCACGACCTGTTCACGGAAAGGTCTCAGAAAGTTACACATGAAAATGAAGTTTGTGCAGGGGATGGCGCCACCGACACCATCATAGGCGCCACCGATGCCGATACCGTCAGAAACACCGTTAGAGCCACCGTTGGTCAGTAACTTTCAGCCAGATGGCGCTGGGGCACCTCCGGCGCCATCGACGCCGATTGCCACGTTTTTGTGGATTTTAACCTAATTTGAGGGGTTTTAAAGGGGGGTTAATCTTAGGACGAAAAAATAACTTTATACACAGCAATCTTGGACGAAAATCAACCATCTTGGATCATTCTCAAGCTTCTCCAACATTAAGAACATCAAATTCATCTAGATTTATTGATCAATTACAATTTTATTGAAGAATCGATGATGATGCAAGGATAAATCCATTGTGATTCACTTCGGGGGAAGGGTTTGTGCAAGTTCTTATTTTTCTTAGTTTGCAACCTAGATTTGGGATTGAATCTTGAACCTTTTAAGTTCTTTTGGATTCAAGTTATGATTTGATTATTTAAATGATTTGAAAATGTTTAAAACCTAATTTTGATATTCTATAACTTTGGTTTCTTTAATCATTGTGTGATTGATTGTTAGAATTAGGGTTTCATTATTCAAATTGGTAATTGTGTGAATAAGGTTCTTTACGCTTTAATCCATAACTATCACTTAAATCATATCATGTTAAGTCACCATTAATGACTTCCCATTAGGTTGCATTCAAGAAAAATTGTAACTTTGTCAAACCTGGATCCTGAAGTGGGTTGCTTTTTAATCAAGATTGTTAATAACTTAAACTTTATTTCGTTAATTTAATTATTTCTCAAATAAATCCATAAATCAATTTCCTTTTTCATGTTCATTTTTTAGATTAATAGTTACTAGCATTTTCCTGTGATTCCATGTGGATTCGACACCCTGTTCACCCTTTGCTATTAAGGGTGAATAAGGACTCTTTAATTAATATTTTTGACCGACCACACGACATCGATCAATATCCAATTTAGTAGAATTAGTTTATTTATAGGACTAGAAGTGTAACATAATCCAAACGTATGTTATTAATTGTATATGATGCTCGTTGTACCCTATAGTTTTGTCCTACTAGTTTTTCCTAACAATGTTTTTAATGAGATAACTTCACAAGCATATAGAAGGCTAAGTTGACTTTTTGGAAGGTTCAAGGCGTGCATTTATTATATGATAAAAAAAGCATGGAGTCTCGGTTAGTTGGTTATGCTCATGTAGTATATCTATTGGACCCCTGGAGAGTTTGATCATAAAGACACAAGTTCATGATGATGAAAGAAGTCTAACTACATTGTATGAAGAGATTACAACATGACTAAAAGATTAAATAAAATGTCATTAAAAGTCTAGCAAGTCACTAGCACTGAAGATGTGTAACACTAATGGATTTTCAGGTAATATTTCAGTCTAACATAAAGCTCAAAACCTAATTCATAACAAAACCCTAATCTCGTAATTTCATTTAGAAACCCTAGCTACTGTGCATTAGACCTAATTAAGGATTACACTAAGTACGCAACAGCGTAACTGGAAAAATCATGCATCAATATCATTTATGTAATGATTTTTAACGACAGTAGGTGTTATGTACGTATTATCAGCATAAACAAAAGTTAAAGAACGCATTGGTAAGTGACGTGCTCCAAATTACATATATAAATAACATCATTTGCATATTAAATATTTCCAAAACTCTTACTAAAAGTGATTTGGTACCTAAATCATTTGGTGTTTTCAGGATTGAAGTAGACCAAGATAAAGCTAATGAGCTCAAATAGGAAGAAAGTAAAAAAACTAAGCTCCAGAAGCCAAGCATGGGTCGTGCCCATGAATTAGCACCTCTATTAAATTAGCACACCCCCATGTTCATCATTTCAGAAGAGACAAAAGTATTGTTCCCTGACAGGGAAGCATGGGGTATGCCCTAGGAGGCACGTGGTCGTACCCAGCTCCAACATGAGCTCATGCCCCATCAAGCACACCCCCATGCTCCGGAAACTATTGCCCGTACGAGCCAAATAACTTTGATGTACATCAATCTAATAATGGGTCGTGCCTGTTACCCTAGAAAGCCTATAAATAGTAGCTCATTTGCAACCTGTGAAAGAGTTTTTGGGATGGGAAGTGCCAGTGGTTTGCTCTCAGGAGCCTTTGGATGTCTTTTGAAGGCTTTAGAGGTCTATTCAACACTTAGAAGAAGCTCAGGATCATTTAATATTATTCATATTAGATCACCGGTTTAATTGTTCTAATTTACCGGTAATTTCATTAATATCTTCTATCTTTGTTGTAATGTTCAAGCTTATCATGAGCTAAACTCTTAATATCATCCTAATTTGGTGAAACTTTATGTAATTCGTGATGAACTCATGGTGTGGTATATATTATATTAATATTATGGTAATCTTGAGTAACATTTTGATGGGTAGCAAGTACATTTAAATGAAAAGTTATAAACTTATGACTTTTAATTATGAATATCAAACGATGTTAAAAAAACATGTGAACTAAGTTTTATTCATGAAACTAGTCTTTATAACAAGCTCATAGCTTATGAACTAAAAATGGTTATTTTGAATCATATCACCTTAACATTCTGATTATTTGTGGGTTTCTTTTTGCTTTGTCTAAAAAACTATAGTAAATTTATAGTTTCAAAAATTAATAGCATGTTAAAAAAAACTTGATCAACTCTCTTTCTTACATAAGTTATGTTTTCAAAAATCATATACTTATATGGTGCACAAACATTACCTACATAACTTAGGGTTGGTGGTTGTCTTGTAAGTTACTCATTATAGCTTTCCTTGTCACTACGAAGTCGATTTATGATAACTCCACGCCGCCTAATGTTTAGAAAAAATTAACAAAATTACATTAATCAATATATTTTATCACACCATGTAATTCATCACACTTAGTAAAGTGAAACCTAAATTAGGATAATAGCCTTTCTTTACCGGAAAAATCAACAAAAGTCTCTATTGCTTATTTGCTTTTTATTTAAGTTTAAAATTTATTATTTTGTAAAATTAATAAAAATGGTTACCTAAGACAAACCAATCATTTTCTATAAATCAAAAGCAATCTAATAGTCAATTATAAGGATCGTTGAGTAGATCTATGTGTGTGTTCATGGATTGATACTCGGTTCTTACCTTTATAATATTACCTCATGATATGTATACTTATCTTTTGTGTGTGTAGTTTAGTATTATTAAAACCTTTAAAAGTGAATCTACGTGAAATTTTTATAAAAATAGATATACAATTTGCACATAACAGTAAGTTAGTCAACC
This sequence comes from Flaveria linearis, assembly GCA_024085815.1. NCBI lineage: Eukaryota > Viridiplantae > Streptophyta > Magnoliopsida > Asterales > Asteraceae > Flaveria > Flaveria linearis. The sequence goes on along the minus strand of CM044018.1, from coordinate 4,687,102 downwards.
AACTTGAATCTAGTCAGATTGAAATTATAAGGATACCAACCCGATAGATAGTCAAGTCTGTGAGACTCACACCCGTGCATGTGAAGTCTATCACCTTTGCATGAAAATTATTTCGTCATAAATATTTATTAGCATAACAATATCCAAGGTTGCCAGCAACATAAACTTTATTTAACATATCACAATAGAAACTGAAACGAAAGTTCAATACTCATATGCAAATGTGACGTTTCTCGTAACCAAAAATCTCACACCTTTTTAGGAAACCCTAAAGATAAGAACCAAGTCCAAACTTTTATGGTCAAATAAATACGAGACTTGACTCCTGTTCAACCATTTTCCTTTGATTCATTTCAAACCAATGACAACAACCACAAACAACCCATGCATAACAGACTTTAATAAACAAAAAAAACAAGTTTATCTAGTACATCCGTAAGGAAAACAATCAAGCCTTGAAACACTAATCTCATCGATCAACATCAAAGGGCATTATAAAGAAGCATTATGGATTCGTATTTCTGCCCCTTTAGCTGGTCGAAATAGGCTGTTAAAATAGCCGCAAACTGCAACTAAGATTCATATAACCCACAAAACAACCTTTAAATCTCTCCACGTATGCGGAAACCAAATAACCACCTTTCATCGATCACACCCAAACAAGATATAGGCCCTTTAACCAACAAAAATAACCAACTGAACTTGTCCAAAGTCGACCGAGACACAGCCCCAAAACCATCTTTAATTCTCGGTTCAAGGGGATGGGAATAACGATCATACATGGCGTCATTAGGCCATGAACCAGGATAAAAGCTAACTAAAAACCTCACCTCACCTTGGTCAAAGAAGGCAGGAAATAAGTACAAAAGGAGGCATGGTATACTGCTCCTTGGCTCTAGATGCTGTTGGTTGTACACATGAGCAAGGCAAATATCTCAAAACATGAAAAAGAAACTAAGTTGCATTCCGGACAGCAGCCAAACAGAAACATATATCCGAATTTGGGAGGCCAAATCTTGGTCAAAACTTAACCAAATAACACCATTATTGAGCATAAAGTTAAGCTCATTGTGTAAGCTTTCCAAACCAATTGATTTTGTAAGTTTTTGTGGAAATTTGGTTCCCCAAAAGTCCCAAACAAAACAAGGTGTTAAAAGCTTTTTTCAAACAAAATAATTAGTTCGACTTTGTAAGGTTATAACTCTCTAAATACTAAACCAACGAAGATGACTTTGGTGTCAAAATATAGCTTAATGTGTTATATCTCAAATGCATATAACTACGTGTTAATAAGTAGTGTTCAAAGTTGTTAGTTTCTTAATGAGTTGTTAACTGTTTGATAGTTAAAGGACTTATTGTGTAATTTTCTAATACTTGATATAAGCGGATGAGTTGGTAGTTATAGTTAGTTAGCTCATTTTTTGTTTCCCGCATTGGTTCTGTGTTTCCATTTTGTAATTGATTCAATCAATCATAGCATTGAATTCGTATGTTCATCTTTATTCGATTGTTCTACTTCTTGTTCAATTGATTCGAATCTATCGATTCTTTCCAACAAGTGGTATCAGAGCCTCAATCGGCTTGGGTGATCGAGTATTCTTAGCTTGGGTGATCGAGTATTGAGAGAGGTGTCGAAGGAGACATCGGTAGTAGGGCTGTGGTCAAAACTGGAAAGTTTGTACATGACCAAGTCACTGGCAAACTGATTTTACCTCAAGAAGAGGCTCTACACCTTTCAAGTAGACGCTGGAAATACTCTTGAAGATCATACAACAAATTGATCTTAGATCTTGAAAATATCGATGTTGAGTTAGATGATGATGATCAAGCCATCATCTTCTTGGCATCATTACCATCAACCTATGAGCACTTTGTTGATACCCTAAAGTTTGGTAGGGAATCACTAACCATGGAAGAAGTGCTTGCAGCTTTGAACTCTCAAGAGTTAAAGAAAAGATTGAATGTCAAGAATAACCATCAGATGGACTGTTCGTGACGGGTAGATCAGAACAAAGGAGTCAGAAGACTAAAGGGTTCAGTAGATCTATGTCCAAAGGGAAAATAAGATGCCATGTTTGTAATTCTGACATGCATTTTAAGAAGATTGCCCAGAATGGAAGAAAAAAAAAGGTGAGTTCAACACCCCTAGAAACCTGAGTAGTCAACATGAAGATATTGGAGATGGTTATGATAGTGCAGATGTTGCAATGGTTTCAAGGAAGATAAAAAGTACAGATTGGGTTATGGACTCTGGCTGTTCATACCACATGACGCCTAATAAGCAATTCTTTAAAGAATTGCTTATTCAGGACATGGGAACAGTTCAATTGGGTGATAACAAACCTTGTTCAATAAAGGGGGTTGGTATAGTCTAACTTAAGTTGAGGAATGTATCTAACTTTGATTTATAGAGGGTGAGATACATTCTAGCGTTGAAGAGGAATCTATTGTCATTGGATTTCCTTTGAGAAGGAAGGATGTCATGTGAGTTTGGAAAACTGCAAAGCAAAAGTTGTAAAGGGTTCTGTGATGATGTTAACCGGAACCAGAAGGGACAAAAACATATATCTTCTTGATGGTAAAGCCATGGGAAGCCTTCAGTGAATATGGTGACAGATAGTCAAGCTATGATATGGCATAAAAGAATAGGTTATATTGGTGACCAAGGTCTAGTAGAGTTGAAGAAACAAGGGGCGATTAAAGGATTACTTGAGTGTAGTATAGGGTTTTGTGAGCATTGTGTGATTGGCAAAGCTCATAGAGTAAATTTTAGCAAAAGAATTGGATGTACCAAAGGTGTGCTTGATTATGTACATGCTGATTTATAGGGCCCTGAAAGGGTAGCTTCTTTAGGTGGAGCTAAGTATTTTTTGTCTATAATTGATGGTTTCTCTAGAAGGGTGTGGATATATGTCTTAAGAAGCAAAGATGAGACACTAAAAAGGTTTAAGGAGTGAAAAGTGTTAGTTGAAACTCAACTTGAAAGAAGCGTGAAGAAGTTAAGGACAGATAATGGGTTAGAGTTCTGTAGTAACCTGTTCAGTCATTTTTGCAAAGAACATGGAATAGCTAGGCATTTTTCACAGTTCCTGGTACCTCGTAATAGAATGAGTTAGTGGAAAGGATGAATAGAACCTTATTAAATAAAGTAAGGTGTCTGTTGTCAAGTGGGCTACCTAAGGTTTTTTGGGCTGAGATCGTGTCAACTACTGCCTATTTGGTGAATAGGTCTCCCTCTTCAGCTAAAAACTTGATGACACCTATGGAGAAATGGTCTTGGAAGAAGACAAGTTATGATCACTTAAGGGTGTTTGGGTCTATAGCATTTTCTCATCTAAATCAAGGCAAGCTTGAACCCAGGGCAATGAAGTATATCATGTTAGGATATCTGGAGGGCATTAAAGCATACAGACTATGGAGGCTTGATGATGTGAGCCCTAAAGTGATAGTTAGCAGGAGTGTGGTGTTTAAAGAAGATCTCATGTACAAGGATGTAATGGGAAAGGAGTCTTATGGTGTTGAAGATGTTGTAGATTATCAGAGTGATAAGTTTGAGGTAGAGCTTGTGCCTGATAAGTATGTTGGTGGTGATCATGGGAAATCATCTAATAGTAATGATATTGATGATTATGTTGATCAAGGTGGAGATATAACCAAGGAATACTCAATTGCAAAGAGCATATCTAAGAGGTCTATTGTACCACCTTCTAGGTTTAGAGATAATGAAGAGATCTCTGCTTTTGTGTACATGGTTGCTGAAGAAGAGAGTGTTTGTTGTCACATCCCCGCTAAAGCGGAAACACAAGGATGTAACAAGACGGGATCGTCATAACACAAGGTATACGATAGAGAAGCAATATAAATATGATGACAAGCGTGTCATGACGACACCCGAACACAAATAGAGACTTGTGTCACATCTAGTCAGTAACCACGACAGCATAGTCATAAGCATAATATAAAAATGATCACATAAGCATAAATGATAACTTGTAATGTAAATTCCCACAACCCGGGAAAAAGTGTACAAATGATCAAGTTCAATCAACCAAGATTAATGTTTAACAAAAGATGATAAGTCACAAAAATGCATCCTAAGGTCCCCTCTAAAAGGCAGCACTCCTAGAATCTTCAATTACCTTGATCACCTGAAAAGACATGCTCAAAACGGTCAACATAATTGTTGGTGAGCTTCGCAGGTTTTAAGTAATAAAATATGTTAAGATGAAAACAGCTTGTAAGTTTAATAAGAGTTACCGCAACTACACTTATGTGTAATCGGTTTTGCAAGATATAGATAGCTACAACCAAACCTATACATCGGTTCCACATGGGAATTGATGGCTGTAAGGAAAGCATCCCGTAAGTTTTACATAACGTAGCAAGATCCACGAAGCGCATACATATAGGTTACAACCAAACTAATCCTTAGGTCCCATTACCGGGATTAATGGTTGTAATGGATGATCGGCTTAGAAGAACCACACAGAAGAACCACACAGAAGAACCACACAGCCGATGCATCCATCAACAATAGCAATCACTGGTAGCATCAATCAACATATAATATCAAAGTAGTAGTGCATAGTAATGTAATACCACCAAGTAACATACAAGGTGGTAACATGGAAAAGAGTCAAGTTCATATAGAATCAATCAACAAGATAAGCAAGATAAGATACTCTTAAAAGTAGCAGCCAGCTTCCACTAGGGAAGATGCTTGAAATCAAGTTAAGCAGGTGAGCATTCTTTTCCCCCAAGTTGAAAATATTTAAAAGGTTTTATAAGAGTAAAAAGGGGCTACGAAACTCACAGAATAGATGATAAGCACGTATGATGAATATTCCCAAAGGTAGAATGCTATAAACGGTCAAACACCTATTGATAGTTACTGACAAGCATTATTATGAGCATAAGGCATAAGGTGATATTCGATTAGTTCGGGCTGTTTCGGTTCGGTTGTGGGTAGCACACACAAGCAGGCATACACATATCAGGCCTTATGTAGATCCAAGTATTAAGAGTAGTCGCCATTGCTAATGACATCTGTATGGGGATCCCATTATTATAAAAGATAGTGCTTGTTAAATATTTGTAGTCCCAAATAGGTTGTCGATAATTGTAAAAGGTTAGGTTATTTTAAATTGAAATAGTATGTGCCTGTCGATAGCGTTGACTTTAATCTTTATGGTCAAGCAATGACACTTTATTGATGTTACCTTATCATCACAAGACATTCAAAAAGGGAGTTCACACATACATGCACCATCAGTCACACCACAGGACCGGACGCACGACTCAACCCTCCATTCGCACGAATGGACCTTCAGTCGTACGAATCAGCTTCCTTCGAATGATTGAACCTTCATTCGTGCGACTAAGCATTCAGTCGTACCATGCAACACCCAATCGCGCGACTCAACCTCCATACGCACGATTGAACCTTCATTCGCACGAATCAGCTTCATTCGTACGATTGAACATTCATTCGTGCGACTGGCCTTCCAGTCGTGCGACTCACGCACAATCGCACACAATCTCATCCGCACTGAATCAATCGCACGCACATTCACTCGCATGGACTCAGCACACACATTCAATCGCACACACCCAGGCGCATGACTCAGTCATGCGATTCACCCAATCGCACGGCTCAGTCGCGCGACACACCCAGACGCATGACTCAGTCGTGCGATTCACCCAATCGCACGGCTCAGTCGCATGAACAGACCCAGTTGCGAAGAACAGCAGAATCGCGACTGCCGAGTGCAGAGTAGTCTCTGGCTGCTCCGTGCACTCGTTTTACACCCCAAGAACTTCCAGAATCCATATTCTAATATGTCTAAACAAGAAACACACTCAGAAACGCAACACACAAGCCCACACGACCTCATGTGCTCGGATGAACCCGAGCACCCGAAACCCTAGAAAACGCAGAAGTGAAACCGAGCAAGAAATGGGTCAAACAAGGTTATCTACCTGCTAGAAGTAAGTATTCACGATGATAACCAAGATTTGCCGGTGAAAAAAAAGAAAAGGAGCGGTTTTGGTGCTAGAATGGTGAAGAAGGTGAAGAACAAGAAGAAGGTGAAGATGATGGTAAGAATAGGGGCTAGGGCTGGTTAAAGGGTATTTATACCCAGCCCTAGTTCCACAAAATGTCGTGTTTAGTCCCCGCACTTTGCCCCCAGGTTTCCAAATTTTATTTCGGTTGAAACGACATTAATTAGGCTTGTTTTATTAATGATGAAAGATGTAGTTAATGATATTTATGATTTAAAAATAGTTTTATTTGTAACATTAGTTTTATATATAAAAAATGGTGCGTTCAATGATAACGGGGGCAATCTTAAAAAACGTTTTAAGATGATGACAATACAAGCAACGATAGCATAAGCATAAGGATAACCAAGCAAGCAAATATGATATCCACATAGATGGGTTATAGAGATGAGAAATGACCGATAACAAAAGTTAACCGAACACGTAAATGACGGACCTTTGGTGACAGATGTCACATTTGTGAGCCCATTTCATATGAAGAGGCTGTTAAGTTAGATCATAGTGAAAACTAGGTTAAGGCAATGAATGAGGAAATGGATTCCTTAGTTAAAAATGAGACTTGAGTATTAGTTGATAATCCTGAAGGCCAGCAGGTTGTAGACGGCAAGTGGCTATACAAATTGAAGGATGTTATTAATAGTATGGAAGCCTCTAGATTCAAGGCTAGACTAGTTGCTAGAGGGTTCACCCAGAGGGCAGGAGTTGATTACAATGAGGTATTTTCTCCAGTTGTGAAACATACATCAATAAGAGTAATGTTATCTTTGGTAGCATTGAATGATTTTGAGTTTGAGCAATTAGATGTAAAAACTACTTTTCTGCATGGTGATTTAGATGAGAATATTTTTATGAAGCAGCCAAAGGGTTATGAACAATTGGGTCAGGAAAAGAAGGTGAGTTTCTTGAAGAAGTCATTGTATGGACTCAAGCAGTCTCTAAGGCAATGGTATAAGAAGTTTGATGAGCAGATGGTCAACCATGGTTTTAAGAGAAATTTGTATGATAGTTGTGTCTACATTAAAGAATATGATTGTGGCCAGTTCATATATCTTTTGCTATATGTAGATGACATGCTGGTGTGTTGTAAAGATAAGGCTTAAATAATAACAACAAAGCACATTGTGACACCTGGCATTTTTAGGTTATTACTCTAACTTCGCTAGTAACATCTTGTTATCCGGTTAAGGTATGGATGCAAGTCACGTGATTTCACACACATGAGTCTGTACCTGAACGTTAGTGATCAAAATTAATAATAAATATTTTACGTAAATAAACAAAATAAATTTTGTGTGTTTATATGCTACTTGTTTCAGTGAAGCTATGTGTTACGTGATTATACGGTACCTGATAATTATATAGTTATGCACTAGATAGATATATATAAAATTGATATATAAAATGTGTGAGTGTTTGTTTTTATAATTTAGAGAGTTTCGCTTTGTTATTTGGATTTATAGCATGAAAACACTGTAAAATAGCAAAAGCTCGACCCGAAGCCCACTAAAAGCCAACCCAACTTCCTAATTACACTACCTAATAAAAACTAGCCAACCCTAACCCCCATTCACCCAAAAATCATTCACCCCAACCTCAATTCCCATTTTCAAGAACATTATAGCAGAGATCCGACGATCCTAGGGCTGTTCACGAACCGAACCGAACCAAATGCAGGCTCGCTCGAACTCGGTTCATTTTCAAACCGAGCCACTCGGTTCGATTTGAATTTACAAATTCAAGCATAAACATCTTGTTCGAACTCGGTTCGTTTTACAACAGAGCGCTCGGTTTTGCTTGGTTCGAATACATACCCACGCACACACAGAGTACACACCCATTCAGACACTGCCATGCACACACATCGAATTCATACATACATACACATTACAGTAGCATACACACATGTTTCGCCAACAAACCCGAACGTGACCGAAACAATAGATTAAAATGGAAACAAATGATTATGAGTCTAACCTTCGAACAGGTTTACAGGGATCTTGATTGTAGGTGGTTTCCATGGCGGGGGAGGGGCTGTCAAATTTGAAACAAGAGGCACGACGGCAGCAGGCTCACTGCTCCGGCATTTCGCGAATGGATGAGAGGGTCGCACGGTGGTGGTCGACAAAAGTGGGGGCTTAGGGTTACGGTTCCATAAAATTTGTATATATATTTGAGATAATTACTCAACACCCCCTCAACTTAGCTTAATTGACCAATTAACCTAGACTATTTATGATTAGGGTTTTTATTTTTTTACTAAATAAATAAAAAGGAATACAATTAAATAAAATAACATATATATAATATATAAAAACTAAATTAAAAATAATTCGAGTGAAACCGAACGAGCGCCGAGCGAGCTTACCTTTGCTCGTGCTCGGTTCGTTTTAAAACCAAACCGAGCTACTCGGTTCGTTTTAAAACCAAACCGAGCCGCTGAGTTCGTTTTAAAACCGAGCCGAAATCGAACGAACAAAATTCCAAGCATTTTTCGAACGAGTTCAATTGAGTTTTAAGCATCGAGCTTTTTTGAACAGCCCTAGATGATCCTCGGAGATCTAACAGTTGAATTGATGCCAAATATTTACAGGAGCTTCTAGACACCTAGGCGAAGGTGTTCATTGTTGGGATTTTGATTTTAAGGTATTTTTTCGAGCAGAACAATGCTCCGGGGAAGTTTTCGGCAACTGCTCAGCTTCCTTGCGACAGATCTTGCAGCATCCAATGGCTGCAAGTATTGTTGATGGTAGAGCTCAACGAGACGGATGCGTGGCCGCTTAAATCACTCAATTTTGAGTTCGTTTGATATAGTTTTGACTTCCATTCGTATTTAGTCCAATTTAGGTAATGATCATATAAAAAGGATTTGGGTATAAGTAGTGTGATTTGGGTTTTTTTAAAACTTATGAACATGTAAAAACACTTGGATGAATGTCCAAACTTTTGTTAGTTGATAACATGGTCTTGTGAAGTCATTGAACATTGTTACGATGCAAGTTAGTCTAGAACTTGATGTTTTTTATTCTGACAGACTTTGTTAGCCAATTTATGCATGTTGTAACTTGATAATAGACTCAATCACTGCGTTTCTTGGGTCCAAATTGTGTATTTTTAAATCTAGTTTTCATAAAGTTCAACCACACTTAAATTGGACGTCTAAAACTCAAGTTATTGCCTTTTTAGTAAAGGTATGTCAAAACTGTTATTTTTGACAGCAAACAAAGGGTCAAATGTTTTGACACATAGTTTGTATTTTGATGAAGTTATGGTTAAAATAAATGATTTGGGAAGTATCCCATGAGTCTTGTAACACCTCCAAGTAGATTCAACTTAAAATAATGTATAGATGATTTATAATGAATTCTTGTGTGAAGTTTTGTCAAGGCTTGATTTTATCGTTGATTGTGTTGAATATTTTGTGATATTACTTAGACATTGTAACGATGTTTGCACAAAATTATAAACCTATTTGTGTAATAGGTTGAGGTTACTGTTGTGATAATTGGTTTCATTGTCTGCCGTGCACCCTAAGGTGAGTTTACTGTACCACTTTCTTACTATACTCTCTTTTGGGGGAGAGAAACATGTTTTACAAAACTTTATGGTACATTAGATTAGTAATACTGTGTGTGCTTGTTTACTAGTGTGATTTCATAAATTCCTCCACTCGGATCGTTAACCTTGTGTTGGCGAGGTTATTGTTAGTAGTACTACTGGGTTTGACAAAACCCACCCGGACTAGTCGCTCTAGTTTGATTGTAGGTCAAACAGGTGATTAATTAGCCAAACGTCTATTGTTGTGGCCTTGTGTCCACAGCCGATGCAGTCTTTACAATTGTTAGTCTCGGTCGCGAAGGTCACATACGTAGTAACTGGATGTAGATTAGCTACCTACACATGCTTTAATTACCTGTATCTGGATTTCATTACTATTTACTGTTTTTATAAACCTATGAACTCACCAGTATTTGTACTGACTTTAGCATGTTTTCTCTCAGGTCTGTGATGTGGCACGTCTAGGAGCACATCATTCATTGCATATCTTCATTTATTTTGAACTTTTTTAGTGGTCTATCTACATTTACTTTTACTTAAACTGATTTGGGCACGCGTTTGCGCAGTTTTAACCGTGTTTAAATATTTTTCTAAATTCGCTTTCGTAATACTTAAACATGATTCATTTGTTTTACCATTATTAAATAACTTATATGTTTTGTAATTATCAAGTTGTTTGGTGTAACGATACTTATCTGAGATCCTGGTTATGTCACATGCCTAATGGTAATACCCCATTGTGAAAACCGTGGATGTGACACATATGAAGGCTTTTTGAAACACACCAAATTTATTTTTTTTAATAAAACACTTTCACAATTTATTCAGAGCTTTAGTCTCAATCCACAACAAAATTTATCACTCGTAGTGACATGTCATTTCTTAACATATATAAATGTAGTGCATGGAAAATAAAGTTTTACAAACTTTTTCTACAACATATATTATATTAAGTATTAAACGAGAGTACGGTTACTTTGTCAGTTCAGTCACGTCCGTGAAGCTTTAACCATTTATGGTGCTTTTCCTAAAAGCATTTAAAAATAATTTGTTATTATCTTTCGCTAAGTAAGTAGACCTTTTTATTTCAAAAAAATATTTTCATTTATTGGGATTTAATGCCCAAAATCATTTATATTTAAATCCTCATTAATTCTAGGAATTCAACACTCGAATTCCTTGTGGGTTTATTTTTTAACCTTGATAATTATTAACTCCCCCTTTTTATATATATGTGGAGTTCAACACGTGAACCCCTTGTGATTTCAACACCTGAAATACTTACATATATTGAACTCATCTTTTTTATATATGTGGAGTTCAACACCCGAACCCCTTGGGATTTCAACATCCGAAACCTTTACATGTATTTAGCTCCTTTTTCTAAACATCAATACATAAACTTGGACCCGTAATCATATAAATCATTTCTCCTATGATCATGTTTATCATAATAAATAAACATCTATCACATGTAATTACACATGTTTCATCTCCACAAAATTCATTAAAACTTACAATAAATAAAAGCTTTAATAAATATTAGTTATGGGTCAATATACTTACCTTCTGGTGCTACTAACTTGAGTGTAGAATATGACTCTTTAATTGTTGTGATCGAAATTGATAACAAGTCTTATATTTTCTTACTCAAAATCTTACACATGAACTTACTCAAATAAATATTTCTTTCTAAACTTTTGACTCTTCTATGTGTGGCTCTTGGTTATTATATATATATATATCAATATATATATATGTGTGTGTGTGTGTGTATGTGTGTGTGTGTTTTGTTCAATATCTCTACATCGTACATATGTGTGTGTATATATATATATATAAAAGAGGAAACCGACTTCATAGACTTACTCATGAAGATTAGAGTAAACTTTTATTATATAAAATACTTGGATACTTATCTATCAAAACTTAATGAAGATTCATAAACTAATTTTAAAATATTTATATAGAGTGATATATTGTGAACAATTTCACAACATCACACGTGCACTCATAATAATAAATTAATTATTATTATTTTGTATTTTTTATTAAAATATTCTAGTACCTTTTGCTCGTTTAATCGTCTCAAATTTCAAGTAAGGGTGTTACTTGTTACGTACTAGTTCAACAATATTTGAAATATAAGTTTGAAATATTATATTTTTATCCATAGAACAGGATGTTACACTTTTGAGATGAAATACTTAGGCAATGCTAGTAAGATTTTGGGTATGGAGATTAGAAGAGACAGGATGAGTAGCAAGTTGTTTCTTTCCCAAAAGTCTCATATCGTCAAGGTTCTTTAAACTTTAATATGTCTCACAGCAAGTTAGTACTTACTCCTCTTGCTTCTCATTTCAAACTATCTTGTCAAGGTTGTCCTAATTCAAATGATTAAAAGGAGATGATGTCCAGAATTCCCTATTCTAGTTCTGTGGGAGCCTTATGTACTTGATGGTATGAACTAGGTCTGCTTTGGGGCATGCTATGGGGATGGTTAGTAGGTACTTGTCTAACCTAGGAAAAGTATATTGGGAGGCTGTTAAATGGATATTGAGATATCTAAGTAGGACTAGGGTGACAAGGTTGGTTTTTGGTGGTCAAAATGTTGATTTATCAAGTTCTATGGTAATACATGGGTATGTAGATTCATATTTTGCCAAGGATTTAGACAGAGGAAGGACAGTCACTGTATATGCTTTCTTGGTTACTGGTGGTTTGATGAGTTGGAGATCGACACTACAGAAGGTAGTTGCTTTGTCAACTACCGAATCTGAGTATATTGCTTTGACTGAGGCCATCAAAGAGGCAATATGGTTGAAAGGTTTTATTTCTAATTTGGGTGTTGAATTGAAAGATGTGTTAGTAAGTTGTGATAATCAAAGTTCCATACATCTTTCTAAGAATCAGATTTATCATGAAAGGACTAAACATATAAGTGTCCGGTTGCATTTTATTAGAGATGTAATAAATTCTAAGAAAGTCAAGGAGAATGCCGCTGATTTCTTAACTAAGGTGGTTCCTGGTGTTAAATTACAGCAATGCTTGAGTTGGTTAAGTGTTGGTTAACTTTGACACTAAGGTTGAGATTGTTAATAAGTAGTGTTTAATTGTTTGATAGTTGAAGGACTGATTGTTTAATTTTCTAATACTTGATATATGCGGATGAGTTGGTAGTTATAGTTAGTTAGCTCATATCTTTTTCCCGCACTGGTTCTGTGTTTCCATTTTGTAATCGATTCAATCAATCATACCACTGAATTCGTATGTTCATTTTTATTCGATTTTCTTCTTCTTGTACAATTGAGTCGAATCTATCGATTCTTTCCAACAGTATGCGTGTTAACATTAAAATTTAAACCCTCAAATAACCAAAATACGGCCAGTTGTTCAGAATATAGCTGCAATGAGCTTGTTAGGAAAAATAATATTTTAAAGGCCTATAAAACAACTATTAAGTCTAAACTATTATATATCATGTACTTAGAGGGCTTTTAAGATATCGCAAAATTTCTACGATTTATTTTGGCTCGTTTAGATGCCTTAACAATCGTTACAAATGGTTACACGAAGGTCGAAGTTAACAACGATGACTTGAATTGGTAACATATGAACAAGCCTTAGTGAACTAAAACTTGTTTAAAATTTGATAAATATACATTACAACTATAGACCCAACAACTTGTATAATAGACTATAAAGCTTAACTTTAAATGACTTACATCTTGAATCACAAAACTTATACGCAAACCCTACATGTGTGTGTGTGTGTGTATATATATATATATATATATATATATATATATATATATATATATATATATATATATATATGTAAGAAGCACTCTGATTAAGCAACATCTCACCTTGGATGATCTCAAATCACTCAACAACAATAGTGAGTTATTGTATTTTTTTAGTTTAAATGCTTTTGAGGGAGAGATGCTTACAACAACTAAATATGAATCATTGCTTTATAAGTTATGTTTATTAATTAAATATTGCATGAGTTTGTCATGTCATTATTGCATGCCAAATTCGCCATTTTACAACGCCACCAATTTACTCTTGGATAGAGATGCTGGAACATATGGATACTATTATTGGGGTAGGCACCCCATTCTCTAGACCTGTTGAATGCAAAAATCAACAGTCACTTACTTTGAATGTATATATATGCAATAACAACACTCAATACTCGTGATAAGTATTAGAAGTGTTTTTAGTTTGCTCATAGCTATAGTTTTGATTGTGGAATCATAACATTATACCTTGTATTTACCTTCATATATGTAGCTTGATTCATACTTATTTACAACAGCTTTGCTATTGTGACAACTAATTTATCAAGTCTCAAACTCTTCAAGCTTACCAATTTTTAGTTAACCTGTTTTAGCGTGTTTTTAGTGACAACAAGGTTTGGTATCTTTGCATCGATCTTTTGTGTATATAGATTTACTAGCCTAACGACCCGTGTGTTACACGGGTTGGACAAATTTACATTTCATGAAAATAATTAAAAGTTATTTATGCACGATAATAAGATAACAATGTAAAAGAACATCACTTTCAGTCAAATATATACTTATAATAAAGTCAAGTAAAAAACTTTAATACATTGGACGAAATATTAAAGTTTTACAAATATATGATATAGTGTTAAACATTTTTACCTAGTCGTTGTTCGTCCGGTAAGGTCTTTTCGACAATATGCTCAAATGATGTAAAAGAGAAACCGTATTCCGAGCCAGAGAAATCATTATAGATTTTCACTTCAGTGTCCGGCTGGATTCCAATTTTATTTATATTTTTAATGTAACGGTACTTGGTTTCATTTAGAGCAATTCCAGGTTTTCGAATTAAATAACAACCTGAATTAATTTGATAAATTATTTAAATTGAGAAAAAAGTAAACATAAAATTTCAGTAAACATAAAATGCAAAAAATGCAAGAAAAGTAAACAGAACGGACTATATAATAGTGAATGTAGTAAATGAGCTTCTTAATTAAAAAGAATAATATACGCCTTTTATATTTGGATAAAAAACATTTTAAAACTATAAAAAATATCTAACCTAATTCTACCAACAGTTCAAACTTAGGGAACCACTTCTTCAAAACGTTACCTTGCATTGTTGTACCCTTAAACGAAAGAAGAAAAAATTTCGCTAAATAAATATAGACTACGTGTAAAGGTATGTTTTTTAATATTTCATATGAATAAAGTATAAAAATAATAAGTTGATCTAACCTGCTCATCCATAATTATAAACTCAATAGAGTACCAATCTGATGGGTTGTTATACTTTGGCCTTTTCCAAAGCCGAATTATGCGAAGCTTGATAGTGTAATCACGTCGTGCTATATCCAAATCCTTCAAGAAAGTAACCTCGGTTGGCGATACTGACCTGCTCATTAAGAATAATGTAAATGTATGATGCATGATAAGTGTGAAATGATAATAAAACGTATTGAATATTAACATTACCGGGAAGTTTGAACATTGTTTGATGCCATAATAGTACTAATACGGGAGATAAATCGAAGTGTGTTTTTAAAAAATGCTTAGCAAATGTCGTATGGAATTTGATGGTGTAATTCTTAGAGATCATACATATCTCTTTATATAGAGGATTACAATAACCACCTTACCACAAATCTAGGAGATCACACATATCTAAACCATAATTTAAAATAATTCAAATTAATATTATCTCTAACATTATCTGTAAGAGTAATATGACTACATATAGAAGTAAAATACAAAGGATTACAATAACCACCCTACCTCAAATCTAGGAGATCATACATATCTGAACCATAATTCAAAATAATTCAAATTAATATTGTCTCTAACATTATCTCTAAAAATAATATTACTACATATATAAGTAAAATACAGAGGATTATAATAACCACCCTACCACAAATCTAGGAGATCATACATATCTAAATCATAATTTAAAATAATTTAAATTAATATTATCTCTAACATTATCTCTAAGAGTAATATAACTACATATATAAGTAAAATACATAGGATTACAATAATCACCCTACCACAAATCTAGGAGATCATACATATCTAAACCATAATTCTGAAATTATTAAAGAAGGTAATTAAAACTATCTATGCATCTAAAAGAAGGTAATTGACTTCTTATTTAAAGGCATAACAGTGGAAAAAGCATATACACATCCATTACATGTATGTATACAGATTAACCATACTGAGTTTTTATTGAAACATATAGAATCAAAAGATGACGAACAACATAGTAAATAATTACAACTAAAAAATGTAGTGTTTCATACAAGATGACTTTTCGATCACGTGTACGTATTCAATAATATTATGTTTCTACATAAGCATATTGTAATCCTATTTAAAGAAAAGCAAGATATGGTGAACATTATAATCTAACCTAATAAAACCATATAAAGAAACAGTATGAAAGCAAAGATCTCGTAAATATTATAATGTGTGGAACTTATAGACAATATTAAAACCTTCATATAGTAATCTGTGTATTCATTAGTTCTAAAATGAAGCACAAGAATCGCACAATAAACATCAATAGTTTGTCGAAGCAGATCGATGGTTATAAATCAACATAAAGAATCGCAAAATAAACAGCAATATTTTGTCGAAGCGAACCTGAATTAGAGATGAAATCGGAGGTAGATTAGATGTACGATCGTTGGTACAAAGAAGATTGCATTGGGAGAGACTCCACTGCAGATCGATGGTTATGAATCAACTTCAAGAATCGCACAATAAACATCAATAGTATGTCGAAGCGAACCTGAATTAGAGATGAAATCGGAGGTAGATTAGATGTATGATCGTTGGTGCAGAGAAGATTGCATGGGGAGAGACTCGGCTGCAGATCGATGGTTATGAATCAACTTCAAGAATCGCACCATAAACATCAATAGTATGTCGAAGCGAACCTGAATTAGAGATGAAATCGGAGGTAGAGTAGATGTACGATCGTTGGTGCAGAGAAGATTGCATGGGGAGAGACTCGGCTGCAGAACAATGGTTATGAATCAACATCAAGAATCGCACCATAAACATCAAAAGTATGTCGAAGCGAACCTGAATTAGAGATGAAATCAGAGTTGATCAGATGTATGATCGTTGGTGCAGAGAAGATTTCAATAGGAGAGGTGAGGATGGAGAGCGATGGTTATGAAATTAGGGTTAGAAAAAAGGATTTTGGGGCTTTTTGATCAAACCCGGATAGGAAAGGGGCGGGTTTTGAAATCCGCGTGTGTTTTCATAGAAGAAAGGCTTTCCAAGTGCCACGTGGTTGTTATGTGAAGAAAATTTTGCCATGTGGCAATATAGTTCTTGAAATTGTGTCATGTGACTGAAAAAAGGTTTCATTTATTATATATAGAGATGATTCAAGACCATCTATATAATATTTATATTTTGTAACCTAAGACTATGATGTGGAACAATATCTTTTGAAGGCATTATGTTTAGTATTTCTCGTTATCATATGTTCATAAGAAATGATTTCGTCAATCACTCGTGTTTCCGCCTTGGCGAGGGTGTAACAAGATTAAACTTCACAGATGAAATATGTATGTTAAATTGAGGGAGAGTATAATACATGTTGTACTCTTTTTCCTTAACTAAGTTTTATCCTATTGAATTTTATTAGTAAGGCTTAACTATGAGCAAAACTGATCCTGTAGTTTCAGTCAATGTTTTCAGAACCGGATCGGACGTCGAACCGGACTCTTTACTGGTTTGGTGGTCGGACCGGTTGGACCGGATTTAACTATATTTATATATGTAATTAAGTATAAGTAATTTATATATGTTTTATATATGTATTTTATAGTTATATATAAAATTTAACTATATTTGTATATCCAACGTACTAATTTATGGTTTAATGTCCCGTTTTTACCCGTTAAAATAAAAAAAATACCAAAACCGGTCCAAACCGGTCCGGTTTCCCGGTCCGACCAGCGGTTCGGGACGACCCGGCCGGTTCATGTCACACCCTCAAATTCCGGGTCTGGAATCTATCACGGAGGGGTGTGAACAAACCAGGATCACAGTCATTAGTTACTTGGAACGACTCTATATGCAACGTTTTAACATAACAAACCAAAGTTCAAACTTTATAATACATGCGGAAGCGTTTAACAAAATAAACAAACCCAAAATATATAAAGATAAACATATATATATCATTGTTTAAGCGTTAGGATGCATGCTTGACCCGTGTAGTGCTCCTAACAGCAGTCCAGATTTAGTGACCTGAGAATAGCATACTAAAAGTCAACACATGGTTGGTGAGTTCAAGAGTTTATGTTTAAACAATACAGTTTAATAAAAGTATGTATCAACCCAATGGTTGGTAAGTTCAAGAGTTTGAGTTTAATCATAGCAGTTTAACAAAAGTGCAATCAACCCAATGGTTGATTAGTTCGAGAGCTTGCGTTTAAACATCCAGTTTAACAATAGCGTGTATCAACCCAACGGTTGATCAGTTTAAGAGTGTGCAGTTAAACATCCCAGTTTAACAATAGCGTGTATCAACCCAACGGTTGATCAGTTCAAGAGTTTACAGTTAAACGTCACAATTTAACAATAGCGTATATTTAAGCATGTGCATTGTAATGGCTAGCTAGCCCATTCACAAACGATATTAAATAGTGATTCCGACATTGAAGCTGACTGTGTTATGTTTGCCTCCAGCCACGATGTCAGATCGTGACTAATGTTCATAGGACAAATTGCACCCGACTGACCTCGAGTCATACAGGTGGGGTCGTCACTCCCAGTAGTACTACCCAACTTTCCCCGCTATCCAATATTAACAATTCGAAAGTGTGAGGACTTTTACAATGATCAACAGCATTATCTTTAATATCATACACATCTTAAATATATAATGAAAACGTTTGTAACATTACCAGTATGCTATCTCCCCCAAAAGAGTTTTAATAAAATGAACTTACCCAAAAGAGATTTGGTAAAATAGTGGGGCTTGAACTCACCTTGATTTGATGTAATGAAATGAACAAGAACTTCAAAGAATAAGGCAATGCACGATCAAACACGATCAACACCTATTATTAATTGTAATTAAGATTTTAAAACGTGTTCAACGCGATTAAATATATTTGGTCGGATTCGGGTCGGTTCGGTTTGACGTACACGATTTGGTATACAACACACCATGTCTTAATAATATTACCAATATTGATATTAATAATAACAATGGTGTGATAATAATTATAATGATAATATTTGTATTTGTAAATAATTTATGAAATTTATTAAATATAATTCCTTCATTTATCATAATAATTCCATAATTAAAATAATATAATCCTTATTAATAACTTGATGATTTAAATCATCATTTAAAATCCATTTTTATAAAAGTAACTATTTATAACATTTGTAATAAGTATATAAATAAATAATTAAATAAGGAATTTAAAGAAATAAATTTCCACAATTATTATAATTTATCCATAATTAAAAATTGATATGGTGTCCATTAATGATTCAATGATCTATTTTTATAAAAATTAAAATTTATTACATATGTTTTTATTTATTTAAATAAATAAATAAATAAGGTTTTAAAGAAATAAATTTCCAGAAAATAATTATTTATTTTCTAAAATAATTAAAGCTTATAAAAATTATTTTTATAATTTTTAGAAATTTTTCTGTATTTTAAAAAGGCTTAAAAAGCTTATTTTAAAAAAAATGTTGGGGGTCGGGTTCGAACCCGCGACCCCCAGTTCACACACCCACGCACCAAACCACTAAACCAAGGCCTCGGCCGCGGTTAAAACCCCACATTTAATTCTTTTAAGCTCTAACTCAGTAATCCCAATTCACCTAAGAACCCAGGTTCGATCCGAACCCAATTGATCCCCAAACCGATTTTGATTGCGTCTGATTTCATGGGGTTATTGTTCCCCTTGTAAAAACGAGTAAAATGTGTGTTCTTTTACCTGTTTCGAAGCTTTACAGAGGGCGTTCGACTA
Organism: Flaveria linearis; assembly: GCA_024085815.1. Lineage (NCBI taxonomy): Eukaryota > Viridiplantae > Streptophyta > Magnoliopsida > Asterales > Asteraceae > Flaveria > Flaveria linearis. The sequence continues at coordinate 4,667,445 of CM044018.1, read as the reverse complement.
AATGCAGGTCCGCGGCAATGGAGGATCGAATTGATTCGTTTTCCAGTGTTTAAGAGATGTGTGAATGTTTCATTAGTTTAGGAATGCTTATATAGCCATTCCTGTTCCATTAATTTGATTAAAATAAACCGATGGTGCGTTTTTGATAAGTGGGTCGGCCGAACTTTCGGTCGAAGTGGGAAACACACCTAACCGCCTCTTATTTTCAAATTGAAATGGTCCCCGAGTTCGGTTCATCCTCTAGAAGATGTCGGGATAATTGGTTTTCATTAACATCGCGATAAACTTGGCTTTTGAGGCTGCCGGAGAGCCGCCGGAGAGCGGCCGGAAAATCGAAGGGGACGGGCCGGCGGGTTGGGTTTTTAAAACAAATTTACAGAATAACCCCTGTACTTTAGAATGTTTATTATTTCATATGTAAAGTTTTTAAAATAGGTTTTAAGAATTACAAAATCAGTCCCTGGACTTATTTAATCAATTAAATTAATTTTGTAAATAATAATATTTTCATTATTATTATTATTTTCATTATTAACATTATTAGTTTTAATGATAATATTATTATTATTATCATTGTCATTACTTTTATTATTACTAAATAATAATAAAAATATAAAAATAAATTGTAAATTCATATAAAATTTATATTAATTCACAAAAAATTTTCGGGTTGTCACATCATCCCCCTGTTAGAGGAATTTTCATCCCGAAAATTAAGATGTACTGGCAATATCCTTGAACAGGTTAGGATACTTGCGCATCATCTCGTCCTCTCTTTCCCAAGTGAACTCAGGACCACGCCGGGAGTTCCACCGGACTTTGACAATAGGGATACGACTGTGTTTGAGTGTCTTGACCTCTCGGTCCATAATTTCCACTGGTTCTTCGATGAAACGTAGTTGTTCGTCAACATGTACCTCATCTAACGGAACGACGAGAGTCTCGTCAGCGAGACATTTCCTCAGGTTTGAAACATGGAACACATTATGAACTCCACTCAGTGATTCAGGTAAAGCTAGTCGATAGGCCACTGGACCTATTCTTTCCAATATCTCAAATGGTCCAACATACCTCGGATTCAGCTTTCCTCGTTTGCCAAACCGAACTACGCCTTTCCACGGTGAGATCTTCAATAACACTTTGTCACCAATTTGGAACTCTAGAGGTTTCCGTCTCTTGTCAGCATAACTTTTCTGTCTATCTCGCGCTGCTGCCATACGATTACGGATCTGTACGATCTTCTCAGTCGTCTCGTGCACGAGTTCAGGACCGGTAAGTTGACTTTCCCCAACTTCTGCCCAACAAATAGGTGACCGGCACTTACGTCCATACAGTGCCTCAAATGGAGCTGCCTTGATTGAGGTATGATAACTGTTATTATAGGAGAACTCAACCAATGGTAAATGTGTTTCCCAGCTGCTGCCAAAATCAATTACACAGGCGCGCAACATGTCTTCCAGTGTCTGGATCGTACGCTCACTTTGACCATCGGTTTGCGGGTGATACGCGGTACTCATATCCAGCCGTGTTCCCAATGATCGTTGTAATGATTGCCAGAAATGAGAAGTGAACCGAGCGTCACGATCAGAAATGATAGATATCGGCACGCCATGCCGAGAGACTATTTCCCTTAAATAGATACGTGTCAGCTTCTCCATTCGATCAGTCTCTCGGATTGCCAGAAAGTGTGCGGATTTCGTTAAGCGATCTACTATAACCCAAATGGTGTCGCATCCGCTGGGAGTCCTAGGTAACTTCGTGATAAAGTCCATGGAGATCTGCTCCCATTTCCACACTGGAATTTCCGGTTGTTGAAGTAAACCGGATGGTCTCTGGTATTCTACGTTAACCTTGGAACAAGTTAAGCATCTACTTACATACATGGCTATCTCCGCTTTCATTTTCGGCCACCAGTAAAATTCTTTCAGGTCCTGATACATCTTGTCTGAACCGGGATGAATAGAGTAACGTGACTTATGAGCTTCATCCATTATCAGCTTTCGCAAATTCCCGTACTGTGGTACCCAGATCCGTTTCATAAAATAACGGATTCCACCAGCTTTAACCTCCAACTGCTTCTCCATGCCTCGCATGTATTCTGCTTTGAGATTCTCCGTCTTCAAGGCCTCAGATTGAGCAGCTTTGATTTGTGCTGGTAGGTCAGAGTGGATAGTTATTTGTAATGCGCGCACTCGACGAGGCTTTAGGGTTTCCTTACGACTAAGGGCATCGGCTACCACATTAGCCTTACCCGGATGATACTTGATTGCACAGTCATAATCATTGAGTAACTCTAACCACCGTCGTTGCCGCATATTTAACTCCTTTTGCTCAAAGATGTGCTGAAGACTCTTGTGATCGGTATAAATAGTGCATTTGGTACCGTACAAGTAATGTCTCCAAATCTTCAAGGCAAAAATCACTGCGCCCAATTCCAGATCATGGGTGGTATAGTTCTTCTCGTGAACCTTCAGTTGTCTCGAGGCGTAAGCTATCACCTTGTCGCGTTGCATCAGGACACAACCCAATCCTTGAATGGATGCGTCACAATACACCACGAAATCATCTGTCCCCTCCGGTAGTGCCAATATCGGTGCACTACAGAGTTTCTATTTCAATAGCTGAAAAGCCGCCTCTTGACTTTCACCCCATTTGTATGTCGTTCCTTTGTGGGTCAAAGCGGTGAGAGGTTGTGCAATCTTAGAGAATCCCTCTATGAATCGTCGGTAATATCCTGCTAACCCCAGGAATTGCCTTATCTCAGTCGGTGTCTTCGGTGTAGCCCAATTCTTTATCGCCACAATCTTTGCAGGATCAACATGTATTCCCTTCTCATTAACGATATGACCTAGGAATTGCACTTCACGTTTCCAGAAGTCACACTTAGAGAATTTGGCGTACAGTTGCTCCTTCTTCAATAATTCCAAGATCAATCGTAGATGTTCTTCGTGGTCCTCCTTGGTCTTAGAGTATATCAGTATGTCATCGATAAACACAATAACAAACTGATCGAGATAGGGTTTGCACACGCGATTCATGAGGTCCATGAATACCACAGGTGCATTAGTCAACCCAAAAGGCATGACCAAGAATTCGTAATGACCATAACGAGTACGGAATGCGGTTTTGGAGATGTCCTCCTCACGAACTCGGAGTTGATGATAACCAGACCTCAAGTCGATCTTCGAATAATAGCTTGATCCCTGAAGCTGATCAAACAAGTCATCGATACGAGGTAGAGGATATCGGTTCTTGACTGTGACTTTGTTTAATTCTCTATAATCGATGCACATTCGGAAAGTGCCATCCTTCTTCTTAACAAAGAGAACAGGGGCTCCCCAAGGTGATGAGCTAGGTCGGATAAAGCCCTTATCTAAAAGCTCCTGGAGTTGTGATGACAACTCCTGTAGTTCGTTTGGTGCTAATCGATAAGGTGCTCTAGCAATCGGGGCTGCACCGGGAGTCAGTTCGATTTGAAATTCCACTTGGCGATAAGGTGGTAGTCCAGGAAGATCCTCTGGAAACACCTCTGGAAAATCTCTTACCACGGGAATGTCTTCTATTTTCTTTTCCTCGGACTGCTTGTCGGTGACGAGTGCCAGAATAGCCACACGCCCTTTTTGTAACAACTTTTGCGCCTTCATGTAAGAGATAATACCCATTACTGCACCACTCCTATCGCCTCGGACTGTAAGAATTTCATCACCAACAGGGATTCGTATGATCTTCTCGTGACATATGACTTCCGCTTGCTTATTAGAGAGCCAATCCATGCCTACCACAACGTCGAAACTTCCTAGTGTAACAGGCATAAGATCTATAGCGAAAGTATGACCAGCGAGTTCTATCTTACAATCTCTAAGAATATGTGTTACATGGATTTGTTTACCGTCAGCCAATTCTACGGTATATTTGGATTCTAAGGCAGAAGGAATATCACTTAGAAAATTACAGAACTTTAAGGATATAAAACTCCTATCGGCCCCAGTATCAAACAGTATCGTAGCAAAACATCCATTGACAGAAAATCTACCAGTAATAGTTGTAGGATCATTTAGAGCCTCACCTGAGCCAATGACGAAGGCTCTCCCTTTGGCTCCATTATTGTTACCACCGTTACCATTGCCTCTTCCATCATTGTTGTTGTTGTTGTTGCCTTGATTGTTGTTGTTTTGGCCATTGCCATTACCGTTCTTCCTCAGCTGCGGGCAGTTGTTCCTGTAGTGCCCTTCTTTCCCACACTCAAAGCAACCCTTTCGAGTCTCCTGAGTTTGCTGTGGCTTCCTAACCAACTCACCACGACAATCCTTAGCCAAGTGTCCTATTTTACCACACCGCTGACACTTGTAATTGTCACATCTTCCAACATGATGATAGTTGCACCGCGGGCACCTCGGCTGTTTACCACCATAACTGCTCGATCCTTGATTGTTCGAGGCTGACTGGTTGAAGTTACGATTGTTGTCGAACCTCCTGTGTTGTTGTTGTGGTGTTTGTTGCTGATGTTGACCACCGGACGATGATGTTCTATTGTTGTTGTTGGTGTTGTTAGAGGTATCCCACTTCCTCTTGTTGTCGGACACACTCGCCGCAGCACCCCGTCTTGGTAACCGTCCTTCCTCCACAGCTTCATCAGTCAGTTTGTGGGCTAGGCGGATAGCTTGCTGGATAGTAGCCGGGTTTGAGGAAGTAACCATACTCCTAATCTCTGGCACCAATCCTCGGATGTAGTGTTCCACTCTCTTGTGCATTTCGTTTACCATTCCTGGGCATAGAGTGGCCAGCTCATGAGTTCTTGTGGTATAAGTCTCAATTTCTGATCCTTGCATCTTCAGCTGCCAGAATTCCACTTCAAGTTTTTGTACTTCACTTCGTGGACAGTATTCCTCAATCATCATATCTTTGAACTCGTTCCACGGAGTTGATCTGCCATGGCTTGCCCTAGCATTTGCACTTGCGCATTCCACCAAGACAATGCTGCACCATCCAACGTCCCCGTAGCGTATTTCACCTGGTCAGCAGGCAGACAGTTACATTTTGAGAATACAGACTCCGTCTTCTCAAACCATCTCACTAACCCTACAGCTCCCTCGGTTCCACTGTAGGTGTGAGGCTTACAGTCCATGAAGGACTTGTAAGTACACGTTGGTAGTCCTGCTGGCTGTCTTGTTTGAGTAGCAGCTACTGCTGCCTGAACTTGTACGTTGATTAGAGCAGCTAATTCCGCAGGGGTCATATTAATAGGACCAGCGCCTTGGTTACCGGCACCTTGGTTACCGGCACCACGTCCACGCACGCGTCCTCGTCCACGACCACGTCCACGTCTTTGGGCGTCCATTATTTCACTTTAAATTCACAAATACAATAATGAGTAATGAATCAATCCTAAACAATAAGGAGATAATGAATTCATCACCACCACAATGTTTATAACAAATTGAGTTTGTTGTTTGGGTGGGGAAACAACTCTTTCCACATAGGTTCCAAAATAAAGAAACGCTACGTAGTCCGAATCGTTTAAATAGAATAGAATCATTCAGCTATGTCGTGCTGTAGTGTATAGACATTGCTTGTGAGTCGCCGGACCCGGTATTGTTCCATGTTCAGTAAAAAGGTATCCCATTTACCGTATGGACTTGTGTATTGACCATAGTTTATCACTCATCCCAGAAATCCCCAGGTAAGCATACCAGGTCTCGTAATGAGATATATGCGATATGCTAGCCTTAGCCCGAAGGCTTTTTGCCAGGAAATCCAGAATACAGGTGTCTATGTGTCACACAAGTTCATTTGGTTCATGAAATTTTAAAACCTCGATATGATTTTCATAGTTTAGACATAAAGTCTAAGGATTTGAACCTAAGATAATCAGTTAAGTTTAGGAAGTCTAGAAACAAGTAACTAACTAACTGTGTGCGGTTATAGTCTAGTGTGTATGCAACCTAGTTCTCTATAACCAATGGCTCTGATACCAATCTGTACACCCTCAAATTCCGGGTCTGGAATCTATCACGGAGGGGTGTGAACAAACCAGGATCACAGTCATTAGTTACTTGGAACGACTCTATATGCAACGTTTTAACATAACAAACCAAAGTTCAAACTTTATAATACATGCGGAAGCGTTTAACAAATAAACAAACCCAAAATATATAAAGATAAACATATATATATCATTGTTTAAGCGTTAGGATGCATGCTTGACCCGTGTAGTGCTCCTAACAGCAGTCCAGATTTAGTGACCTGAGAATAGCATACTAAAAGTCAACACATGGTTGGTGAGTTCAAGAGTTTATGTTTAAACAATACAGTTTAATAAAAGTATGTATCAACCCAATGGTTGGTAAGTTCAAGAGTTTGAGTTTAATCATAGCAGTTTAACAAAAGTGCAATCAACCCAATGGTTGATTAGTTCGAGAGCTTGCGTTTAAACATCCCAGTTTAACAATAGCGTGTATCAACCCAACGGTTGATCAGTTTAAGAGTGTGCAGTTAAACATCCCAGTTTAACAATAGCGTGTATCAACCCAACGGTTGATCAGTTCAAGAGTTTACAGTTAAACGTCACAGTTTAACAATAGCGTATATTTAAGCATGTGCATTGTAATGGCTAGCTAGCCCATTCACAAACGATATTAAATAGTGATTCCGACATTGAAGCTGACTGTGTTATGTTTGCCTCCAGCCACGATGTCAGATCGTGACTAATGTTCATAGGACAAATTGCACCCGACTGACCTCGAGTCATACAGGTGGGGTCGTCACTCCCAGTAGTACTACCCAACTTTCCCCGCTATCCAATATTAACAATTCGAAAGTGTGAGGACTTTTACAATGATCAACAGCACTATCTTTAATATCATACACATCTTAAATATATAATGAAAACGTTTGTAACATTACCAGTATGCTATCTCCCCCAAAAGAGTTTTAATAAAATGAACTTACCCAAAAGAGATTTGGTAAAATAGTGGGGCTTGAACTCACCTTGATTTGATGTAATGAAATGAACAAGAACTTCAAAGAATAAGGCAATGCACGATCAAACACGATCAACACCTATTATTAATTGTAATTAAGATTTTAAAACGTGTTCAACGCGATTAAATATATTTGGTCGGATTCGGGTCGGTTCGGTTTGACGTACACGATTTGGTATACAACACACCATGTCTTAATAATATTACCAATATTGATATTAATAATAACAATGGTGTGATAATAATTATAATGATAATATTTGTATTTGTAAATAATTTATGAAATTTATTAAATATAATTCCTTCATTTATCATAATAATTCCATAATTAAAATAATATAATCCTTATTAATAACTTGATGATTTAAATCATCATTTAAAATCCATTTTTATAAAAGTAACTATTTATAACATTTGTAATAAGTATATAATAAATAATTAAATAAGGAATTTAAAGAAATAAATTTCCACAATTATTATAATTTATCCATAATTAAAATTGATATGGTGTCCATTAATGATTCAATGATCTATTTTTATAAAAATTAAAATTATTACATATGTTTTTATTTATTTAAATAAATAAATAAATAAGGTTTTAAAGAAATAAATTTCCAGAAAATAATTATTTATTTTCTAAAATAATTAAAGCTTATAAAAATTATTTTTATAATTTTTAGAAATTTTTCTGTATTTTAAAAAGGCTTAAAAAGCTTATTTTAAAAAAAATGTTGGGGGTCGGGTTCGAACCCGCGACCCCCAGTTCACACCCACGCACCAAACCACTAAACCAAGGCCTCGGCCGCGGTTAAAACCCCACATTTAATTCTTTTAAGCTCTAACTCAGTAATCCCAATTCACCTAAGAACCCCAGGTTCGATCCGAACCCAATTGATCCCCAAACCGATTTTGATTGCGTCTGATTTCATGGGGTTATTGTTCCCCTTGTAAAAACGAGTAAAATGGTGTGTTCTTTTACCTGTTTCGAAGCTTTACAGAGGGCGTTCGACTAAATGCAGGTCCGCGGCAATGGAGGATCGAATTGATTCGTTTTCCAGTGTTTAAGAGATGTGTGAATGTTTCATTAGTTTAGGAATGCTTATATAGCCATTCCTGTTCCATTAATTTGATTAAAATAAACCGATGGTGCGTTTTTGATAAGTGGGTCGGCCGAACTTTCGGTCGAAGTGGGAAACACACCTAACCGCCTCTTATTTTCAAATTGAAATGGTCCCCGAGTTCGGTTCATCCTCTAGAAGATGTCGGGATAATTGGTTTTCATTAACATCGCGATAAACTTGGCTTTTGAGGCTGCCGGAGAGCCGCCGGAGAGCGGCCGGAAAATCGAAGGGGACGGGCCGGCGGGTTGGGTTTTTAAAACAAATTTACAGAATAACCCCCTGTACTTTAGAATGTTTATTATTTCATATGTAAAGTTTTTAAAATAGGTTTTAAGAATTACAAAATCAGTCCCTGGACTTATTTAATCAATTAAATTAATTTTGTAAATAATAATATTTTCATTATTATTATTATTTTCATTATTAACATTATTAGTTTTAATGATAATATTATTATTATTATCATTGTCATTACTTTTATTATTACTAAATAATAATAAAAATATAAAAATAAATTGTAAATTCATATAAAATTTATATTAATTCACAAAAAATTTTCGGGTTGTCACAGTTCAACCACTAAAAAACGATCCATATCAGACCGGACCGGCCACCGGACCGATCCCCAGTCGAACCGGTCGGACCGGCCGGTCCGATCCGGTCTCCAAAACACTTGTTTCAGTTAATATCGATCCTGAACCAAATAATTTATCCAGAAGTATAATTTTGATAGTGTATAAGGGGAAGTGTTATAATATGCACACTATTTTATAGATCAGCCCAATATTTATGGACTTTAGGATTTTATGTTCTACATATATGTGTACAACATATGGAATCAAATACTAAATGAATCAGTTTTCCCTCACTTTTTCTATTTTGTTTAATCGACATGCAAAATTGATTTGTAAACCTTCAATCAATCAAATTGAGAGTTAAAATAAACATTTAACATCATTCTTTACCAAATTATACAGAATATTCCAAAATCAATTTGCATTATATTGAAGTCTTTACGAAACCAAAACCCCTACGAATCATTTGGGATCGAGCACACAATAAAGTTTTGAATCTGAGTTTGTTTTTCTATAAGCAGGAAGATGTTCTACAATTTCAATATCCCACAAAACTTTTTCTTTGGTTTTTGACCTATGCGGGTTGTCATGAGTGATATTATTTCTCCACGGAGGTAAACCACCGAGCGGGCGCAAAAAACTACCCGTGTGTGTTTTGAGTCGAACCTGAAAACCGTCTCGTAATGGCTCCCAATTGACGCTTCCATCCAAATCCGGTTTTAATTCTGTTTGAATGACCTTTTTACCCTTAATCCCTTGAAGAAACGGCGCGTTGGACGCCATTAGGTATTTTCCATAACAACTTTTGAAACGTATGTATTTTTCGCCTGTAGGGAAGACCTCCCATTCGGCTTTTTCTGTTGATCCCTCGCGGTCTAGAGAAACCGATTGCTCGTCATCATCGGCTATCACGTATTTGTCTTTTAGGCTTCGAAGACGGATCGTTTTAGCTTTTTTAAATAGTTCCATGTTTTTGAATTTGAATATCCCATGAATTATGTGTTTCAAAGATGTTGCAAAAATGATGAATTTCAGAAATAATTCGGTTTTGCAAATGGGTGGAGGATGCGAAGACTCGTAAGAAATAAGGAAAAGAAATATGAGTGATCCTGGATTTTTGACTTTTTTGCTTTTACTTTTTACTCTTGACATTGACTTTTTCCTTTTTGACTGCAACATGAATTTTCAATTCTTATAGTTTTTGTATATATTATTTAGAACAATAGTCTTTGGGCTTAGATAAACTAACCACTTTTTCAAGTAGGTTGTGTTCACTTGCAAAAGTTCAATTTGCATCGGTCATCAAACATCAATATTAATGAAAACCATAAAACTAACAAACAAACAAACAACCCAGTATATCCCACTTAAGAGCAGAGTCTGGGGGTAGATAGTGGCAAGTCTTTCCTCTATCTAGGTAGGTAGAGAGACCGCTTCCAAAGAGACCCCCGACTCGATAAACAAAAGCACTAACGATAGCAAGACAACAAATAATATATCATGCAGAACAAAGCACACAACATACAGGGCGTTTCACCTATAGAGGGTAAATAATTAAGACACCAACTTATAAAGAACAAGATATAGCAAACAACAGAGAAGCGGCGCTTGTGAACTACGTACACCTTTGCCCCCGCACCAAGTCTACAATAACCCTTCCTACCTACGGATCCTACTAAAAGTCCTTAATTTTAATCCTACGCCTCCACTCGCTCCTATCCTCGATCATGTGCTCAGAGAGGTGCAAATATACCATATCTCGCCTAATTAACTCGTCCCAAGTCAACCTCGGTCTTCCTCTACATCTCCTACCCTCTAAGACGAAGTTCTCTACTGCTCTAACTGGTGCTGACATAGGTCTCCTCTTCACATGCCCAAGTCATCTTAATCTTCCCTCTCGTATTTTATCTGCGATACAAGCCACCTCTAACTTCTGTCGGAACACTTCGTTTCTTATCCGATCCAGTCTTGTGTGTCCGCAGATCCACCTTAGCATTCGCATTTCCGCTACCTCTATTTGTTTCTCGTGCGATTTCTTTATTGCCCAGCAGTCTGTTTCGTATAACATAGTTGGACGAACTGGTACTCTGTATAGTTTTACCTTTAGTTTCGCTGGAAATCTCTTATCACATAGAATCCCTGATGCTGCTCTCCACTTGCACCATCATGCTTGGACACGGTGAGCTACATCGCTGTCTATCTCTCCGTCCTGTAGATACAAGCCCAGGTATTAAATCTCTTATCACATAGAATCTCTGAAAACCATAAAACTAAATAACGACTATATATTAACAGAGGTACCCCTTGAGCAATCGTTGATAGGTTGAATCCTATCATAAATTCGACCATCGCACCTAAAATTTGACTCTCGACTGCACATTCATAATACTATACGAGTAAAAGTTCACAACATATTAAATAAACAAATCAATATGTATATTATATTATGTAGTTAGCAAAATTCTGGTTAATGAAGCTACTTTACAGTTACTAAAAATTAATTATACATTATGAACATCATAATAGAGCACAGTAATCTTAAACTACTAAACCCTTGATCTTATGCTAGAGGATTTCTGCACCAAATTCGCAATTAAATTGAAAATTACATATAAACCACTTCAAATACCCATCAGGTCTCTCTCTCTCTAAATAGGAGACACATGCAGTGAGGGTAGTACCATATATGCTTCATAAGTAGCATCCTTAGCTACGATAACTCTCCTCACATAGAAAAGTTGCCTTTTAATATTAATATAATATTTGTATGTATTGAAAATATGTTAATTTGTAGTAAACTTGAGCTTAAAAATCATACAATTATTCTTTTAACAATCATATTTTAGTCGTTTTAATAAGGCTTGGGTTATATGGACACTTAGATGTGTTATTAGTACACTCACATCTCTCTATCTCTCTCTATGTATCTATATGTACTAGAAGGGTCTCGCGTAATGAGACGGGATGACATTCTACATCCGATACGTGTTTTTAATTTTTATTATTCTTGTAGTACTTTTATAAAAGTCTATTATATTTTTTCTAAGCTAAAATTTGAAATACCAAATAAATGGGTTTTGCATGACGACTTATATATTTACATATTAAATTATTATACCTCATAAACTACAGATAGGTTTAATAAAAAAATTACACTAAAACATTTAAAGAAAACAGATATTACAATTGTCGTCTCAAAAAAGCTTTTAAACATGATAAATTAAAAGATATAGCTTAAATCTTAAAACAAATTAATTTTTTGATTTATGGGTAGATAATGTAAAATTTTATGTCAGTTACAGTAAGTGTAAGATTATTATGTAACTAATTATAAAGGGTAATTTATAGATAACGTTAAAAATATTATTTTACCATCAAAAGTGATTGTGTTTTATGTATAGAATAAAATAATTATGCAGGATCGGATTTCGGGTGGTTTTTCTCTCAACTCACTGTGAATCAACACTCGACAAGCAGTCTATGAAGAGTTGATCACAATATAACAAGTAACAAGCAGTAAGAAAATCTAACAGCAGATAAATTTTCAAGGTACTTTTATATATTGCTTCTCAACTCAAAGGATTACATGACACTTGGACTCAAATCACTTACTTAAAGAGTTACAGGGAGAAGATATATATAATACTACCTACAGCCGGATATACTTTGATACCAGCTGGACACCTCTAACCTTACATCTATACTACAAGACTCTAGGTGAGGTCTTTCAGACATTTTGTCTGAAAGTTGGTAGTCAGGACATGTCCCTGATTTACCTTTTGTCACCAACTAAAGTTGGTAACATGTACTATCATAAAAAGGTGAACAGTAGAATAAAGTATGGTCAACAACATGGCTCTTAGAAAGATGCCATGCTGTATCAGAGGTCTGCAGCGGACTGTCAGGGACCATACTTTTATCTGCTGGACATAGCAATGTCTTCCGAAGGATAAAGTGCTTCGGAAGAATAACTTCTTCCGAAGGCACTTAGGGGGTGTTTGTTTTTTGAAAAAACCTCTTCCCCACCTCTTCATCTGCGCGCGCGCAGACGCGGGAAGATGTTTTTACTTTGCAGAGTGTTGTTTTTTTGAAGACATTTCATTAAAAAACGTCTTCCTAACGTCTGCACGGAGAAGAGGTGGAACAAACTCTTCTGATCTCTTCACAACCTCTTCTAACCCTTTCCTTCTTTCATTTGACCCTAACATATGTGAAACCACCTCCCCACTCTACCCGCCACCCCCACTCCACACCACCGCCCCCGTCACCGTCTTCTTCCACCGCCGCCGCAGCCCCTTCGACCGACCGCCACCGCCCGCCGCAGCCCCTTCGACCGCCGCCACCGTCGTCTTCCACCACCACCGTCGTCTTCCAGTTCGGCCCCCCTCCCCCTTCGGCCCCTGCTACCCTTTCGGCCCCCGCTCCCCCTTCCCCACAAATTAGGTGACAAGAGTATGATTGATTCGTTTGACAGCAGCACATGTAGCTCGAATTCGAGCAGTTATGATACGTTTTCAAAAGATTGTTGTTCTTCCCCTGCTCCTCTTGGGTGGCCGATCAGAAAGGCTCAATTGATGGGAAATATGGCGATGTTTCCGAAGATGAACGGAAGAGATGTGATGTCGTTTCCGATTTTAAGCAAATGGGTTCCATAATTTCAGGTTAGTAGCTCTAATTTTGGCTTTTTGATGCTTACTTTTCAAGAGGATTTTACGAAATGAGAAATGAATTTTGGGGATTTACTATTTTAGGGTTCATAGTAATTCATGTTTTGTTTATGCATTTCAATTTGAATTGTTAAATCTCAGTCACTAAATCGATAAATTTGCATTTTTATCTGCTTAGAAATGGAGTTGATGAAAGAGAGATTTGCTAAATTGTTGCTTGGTGAAGATATGTCTGGTAGTGGCAAAGGGGTTTGCACAGCTTTAGCCATTTCAAACTCCATTACAAATCTCTGTGGTAATTGTTACTTTTAAATTCTTCAATCTAGGATTCCACACAACTACAGCAAATTATGTATGAGAAATGAATTGGTTTAGGTGGTTGGTATATGGTTTGTATGATTAGTTTTGTATATGGTTTGTATGAGAAATGAATTGGTTTAGTTGGTTGGTATATGGTTTGTATGATTAGTTTGTATATGGTTTGTATATGGTTTGTATGAGAAAATAATTTTAGTTTAATTACAGAATATTTCAGCATTCTACAGATGTTAAACAAAACAAACAGTCTTTTTCTTGCAGACTGCAGACATTTGGTCCACCTCTTCTGTTGCAGATGTCTGCAGATGTGGTCCAGACTGCAGACGTTTTCCTGCAGAAAAAACAAACGGCACCTTATACTTCGGAAGACTGCTTCTTCCGAGGCTTGGAGTCTTCTTTGTCTTCGGAAGCAGACTTTGTCTTCGGAAGCTCTTTCAGACTTTGTCTTCGGAAGCTCTTTCAGACTTTGTCTTCGGAAGCTCTTTCAGACTTTGTCTTCGGAAGCTCTTTCATCAGACTTTGTCTTCGGAAGCTCTTTCTGACTTTGTCTTCGGAAGCTCTTTCATCAGACTTTGTCTTCGGAAGATGTCTTCAGCTGTTGTTCCTTAGACTCTCGGAAGATCTCTTGCTTGGCTTCGGAAGCCCTTTAATGTAGTACCAAAAGTGACTATGAAGTGAATTTAGTTACACCAGCCTTATCATGATCCAACAAACTCCCCCTAGGCTGATGCTACCAAAACTTCACTTCCCTCTTCTTCTCAAAGTTCTCAGCACCAAGGCGAGCAGGTTTTATCAGTATCTTCATTCTTTCCTGCTGTGATGCTGAGAATCTTGTACAAATCTTTGGTGGACAGAACCTCTACTCTGTCACCTTAGATTATGTGTACCCTCTGTTGTGGCCCTCTGAAAGAGTTAGTTGATGGGAAGTATAGTCATATTCCCATCGAACTATTGGTTCCAATTCAGGACCTTCCACCATCTGTAGAAAGGCTGTGCCTTTGGTGGTTGGTCTTTCCTTGTCTTCCACTCTTTTCAGCTTCAACTCTTCTTCAATCTTGGCTCTTCTATTTCGTTCAGCCAAGTGGAGACCACTGATATGGTTTCTGATGTGTGCAGCAGTCTCAGAGTTGGAGGGATTGGAGAATGGCTTCTCTGCAAGCTCAGCAAGATCAAATCTGCTGAGATGCAGTAGAGAAGTGGCATTGAGCCTGTTGGTTTCACCATTCTCCCTTTCCATAACAAAGTTGTAAGAAGGTTCATCGAACCTCCACTGGATTATTGCATTTCTAGGTCCAGGAGATTGACCAGAAATCCTGTCCTCTTTCCTGGTATCCAGCAGAGTCACCAGTCTTCTTCTTAGCCTCTTCTCCTCAGCATTGAGGGTATCGGAGTTAAGACCAAGAAGTCTTGCAGCCTGGCCCAAGGTTTCTCTAGGCAATTCAAGAAATTGGCCTAGGGTGAGGGAGCTTGAAGAGTTATCAACATAGGTGATGTTGATAAGCTCTCCCTCACAGGAGATACTGCTCAAGGTAGTGCAGTTAATGAGCCTCGTCTTGAACTCCTTTATTTCCTCAAAGGAGAGATGTTTAGGAGGCTGAGGGGATGATCTTGGTTGTTGTTGGGTAGGCTTAGGTTTAGTGGTTTTGGGTTGAGTCTTGGGTTTTAGGATGGGTAGTTTGGGTGGTTGAGGTGATGTGGTAGGTTGGGTAGAGTTGTGGGTTGAGGGGTGAAGGTTTCATCAGTGGGTTCAGGTTTGATGGGAAAAGGGGTTGGTTCTGGTGTGGGTTGTGGCTGTGGTTGAGTGGCTGGGGTGAAAACCATTCCCTTCATCCTCCTGTACATCTCCTTCCTTTTCCCCAAACGGATGTCAGCTTTTATTTCACTGACTATCCGCTGGAGTGTCCTTTCGGACATAGGTCCCACCTGCCTACCAGAGAAGCCATGAGCCCGGAGGTAGTCCTTCATCCAGGCTTTGTCAGTTGACTTCTTAGCAGCAGTGACCTCCTTCTCTTCCTCCCTCTTCCTCTTCACCTTCAGCTTCTCCCTAGCAGCCTTCTTCCTTTCCTTCTCCATTTGATCCTGCTCTTTGTTGTGGAGCAGCAGGATCATATCATCATCATGTGGAGACAGTTCAGGAAGACTGAAGCCTCTTGAGAGGAGGACTTGATCCTAGCCTCTCTCAGCTTCAGGGCTGCCTCCCTCTGCTCTTGTTCTTCCTTCTCCAAGGCCAACCTAGCTTCCCTTTCTTGTTGTAGCCTGGTTGACCTCTCCAAAGTCACCAATTCCTCTAATGGTAGCAGGAGTATTTCCTCATTGGCAGCTCCTAGATTGATGAGCTGGTCAATGAGTGATGTTCTTCTCCTCTGGTTGATTTCTTCCTGATTAGCTGCAGCTGCCTTAGAACTAGCAGCTAACAGCTTCTCAGTAGGAAACCGACCTTTCTTTTTGGCCTTCTCAATCTTCTCCTCCTCCTGAAGCTCTTCCGCAGTCAATTTTCTTTTGCCTTTGTCTTTGATTGTGCTTGACTGTGGTGGTTCTTGGATGGAGGGTTGTGATTGAGAGAGAAGTTCAGCTGGTGCTTGGATTGGAGGTATTTCAGAAATGTCCTCCCTGCTCACCTCAGATGCAATTTCAACAATAACATCTGTGATGGTCAGTTCCTCAGACATCTGAAATAAGCCTTCCGCAGCTTCTATTTCGGCCTCGGAAGACTTGTCTTGTTCTTCCGAGGCTTCCATGTAAGCTTCGGAAGCCTCAGCTAGAGCTTCGGAAGATGAGACTACTACAGATTCTGTCCCATCTGTTTCAGTTGCTGGTCCATCAGTCCCCATTTCCCCTTCGAAGCTAATCTCAGGTTCCATGAAGACCTTAGGTTGACCAACTTCCTCCACAGTGGTAGAAGGTGCAGTCAGTCTTTGAAGCTCCTCAGCCCTAAAGTATGCAAGTGTGGTGTCAGGGCTGGGCTGTTCTAGGGATGATCTCAATACAAACTGTGTGAAAAGTCTGTAGAGATCTTGAAGCATCCTTGAGTCAATCTCCAGAAAGGATTGAGATGACTCAGGTAGTGTAATGATTTGTTGGGTGGAATGAGTTGGGTCTGTGGTTCCATAGGTGTTTGTCTCTGAACTTTCTCCCCCTTTTTGGTAGCATCATCTTGAGAGCTAGATGAGCTAGAGGAAGAAGTCATTGAGACCTGGATTGGTACATGCCTAACAGACCTCTCCGTCTGTTTCTCAGCTAGTTTAGCCTTGAGAGAGTTAATCTCAAGTTGCTGAGTGGCAGTCCTTGATTCTAAGATCTTCACCTGTGATTCCAGGTTGGAGACCTTAGAAAGCAAGTACTGAAGTGTTAGTTGCATACTTCCCTCATCTTCATAGGAAGAATCACGGGGAGATGAGATAACATACCTAGTATGCTCACTCTCACCACCAGATGTGGTTTCTTGGCACCCTGGTTTCCTTTGCTCAGAGTCATCTCTTTCAGAGATGTCAATGGGCAAAGTTGCCATAGACTCAGTCCTAATTATGTTACCACTGTCCTGAGAGCTCAATGAGAGACTCTGAGTAGTGGCAGCTGAGTCTACATGAGTCCCCTCCACATCAGTGGGACTCACCTCAGTAGCAGGCTTCAGATGGGGGCTAGAGACAAGGGATCCCTCTTGGCTCTGTTGATCTCTCAGTGGGTGTTGTAGATCAACTTCATGGCCATGGAGAGATGTAATCTCTTCATCAGTTCGGAGTAAAAGGTCAGTGAAAGAGAGGGTGGTTAGTCCTACTGACCTGGGACCTTGATCAATGTCTACAGGCATTGAGCCTATGGTGGGGCTGTCCCTAGAAAGCTGCACAGGGGAGTGTAGAGACTCACCCTAGGGCTAAAGGCTTGGGGTTCGGGCTCAGGGGTTTGAGACTGAGGAGGCTCAAAAAGCACATTGAGGTCAAATGTGAAGGATGGTGTGACCTCGGACTGAGTGGGAGCCCATGATTCCACTCTAGTCCTTTCGGTGTGAACAGGAGGAGCTTGTTCAATCAGAGTAGATTGAACAAGGGTTCGTTTGGGGTGTCTCTGAAATGTGGCTTTGATGGGTAAAGAGGCTTTTGGTATGTGGTGGATGTTGCTGGTGTGGGTTCATCACCTGTGGGGAGAACAGGGATGTCACCAGGAGCTAGGTGTCTCCCTTGGGGAACTCAGTAGGAGCCCCATCATCGTGAAGCTCGAGATGCTCCCTGATGATCTTGTTCATTGATGACCAACTCTTGGCCACAAACTCTGGTTCTCAGGACTCGAACCCCATTCATCACTGTAGTTTCTCCGTTGCTCCAAAATTCTGACATATGGTTGAGTATACGGTTGGGTTAACTGTGAGTGCAGTGAGGTAGGTGGATTCGGTGAGAAAGGTGATGATCTGGGTGAAGTCGGCATCCCTTGACGAGTCAAGTAATGCGACTTGATTGTGCTGAGGGTTTAGCGCCATTTGAGAGAAGGTAAGCTTGAAATTTTGAGTGAAATTTAGGGTTTTACAGTGAAGGGAACAGTTAGGGCTGTAAAGTGGTAAAAGAAGATGAAATTGATAAGTCAAGATTATTTAAAAAGGGGTGAATAGTGGTATGGTGGTAGTAATAGGGTTACTGTTTTGGGGTTACTGTGGGTGGTATGGTGGTTTACGGCTGAGAAATGATGATGGCGGCAAGGATAATTTTAAATAGTCTGACATTATCAACAAAATCTTTACTTTTTACAGAGTGGGGCCCAAAAGATATCTGTTACATATAAAAACCTTTACTTCCGAGGGTAAAACATTTCCGAAGGTAATTTTCTTCTGAAGGCAATTTCTCTTCCGAAGCATGATAGTGCTTCCGAAGGTAAAATTGTCCTTTGAAGGCACTTTACCTTCCGAAGCCAGGCATTGCTTCCGAAGGTAAAGTTGTCTTTCCGAATGGAGAGTTGTACAAGTTTCGGAAGTAGATCTGATATAGAATCAATCGCTTCTTCCGAGACCAAAACTTTCCGAGAAGAAAATTTCCAATGAGGAATTTTGCTTCGGAAGATATTCAAGAATATCTTCCGAGAGTTAATTCCTCTTCGGAAGGAATTTATACTTGGAATAATTTAAAGATTTTTTGTAACAGGGCTTAAATTGTATTGACACAAGACATTTCTCATTTAAAAAGGTCTTCAAAAGAGGTAGTTATTCAATGTTTATCATCCCAATTGCTGATATGAGATACTTAAACCTTTGTTCATCAAATGCCTTTGTGAACAAATCAGCATATTGTTCATTTGAGTCAACTTGATTAACTTTATCAGCTGTTTCTCATGAATATCTCTAATGAAATGATACCTGATATCAATGTGTTTTGTCTTGGAGTGCTTCACCGGATTCTCAGTAATGGAGATAGCACTGTTGTTGTCAATATGGATAGGAGTAGTCATGAAGTTGAACCCATAGTCTAACATCTGATTTTGAATCCATAGCAGTTGAGCACAGCAGCTAGCAGCAGCAATGTATTCAGCTTCAGCAGTTGATGTAGAGACACAGGATTGTTTCTTGCATTGCCATGAGATAATCCTTCCACCAAGAAATTGACATCCTCCTGATGTTGATTTCTTGTCAATGTTGCAGCCACCATAGTCACTGTCAGAGTATCCATAGAGATTGAAATCACTATTTCTTGGATACCAGAGACCTAGTTTAGGTGCTCCTTTGAGGTATCTGAGGATTCTCTTTGCAGCAGCTAGGTGAGACACCTTCGGAGCAGCCTGATATCTTGCACAAATGCATGTGGCAAACATGATATCTGGTCTACTCGCAGTGAGATACATCAAAGAACCAATAATTGCTCTATACTGATGTTGATCAGTATCCTCCCCCTCAAGGTCAGGGCAAAGATTATGGTTTCTGGGTATGGGTGTCTTGGCTGGTTTACAGTCCTTCATTTCAAATCTTTCTAAGATGTCTGAGACATACTTAGATTGACTTATGAAGAACCCTTCCTTCATCTGTTTCACCTGGATTCCTAGGAAAAAGTTCATTTTCCCATGGAACTCATCTCAAACTTCTGCTTCATAATGCTTTCAAAGTCTTTGCACATTTGGTCGTTTGAAGAACCAAATATGATGTCATCAACATAGACTTGTACAAGCAAAATGTCTTCTCCACTCTTTCTGATGAAAAGAGTCTTGTCAATGGTACCTCTAGTGTATCCATTCTTCAGGAGAAACTGAGACAAGGTCTCATACCACAACCTAGGTGCTTGGTGCAGCCCATATAGAGCTTTATCCAGCTTGCACACATAGTTGGGGTGCTGTGGGTCTTCAAATCCTGGAGTTTGACACACATAGATTTCCCTATCTATATCCCCATATAGAAAAGCACACTTGACATCAAGTTGGTAGACTGTGAAGTTCTTGGATGCAGCATAAGCAAGGAAGATCCTAACTGCCTCAAGTCTTGCAACAGGTGCAAAGACATCAGTATAATCAATTCCCTCCTCCTGGGTGTACCCTTGAACTACTAGTCTTGCCTTGTTCTTGCTAATCAAGCCTCTATCATCTTTCTTGTTCCTGAATACCCATTTAGTGCCTATGGGTACTTGACCAGATGGTAGTGGGCATAGATTCCAGACCTTTTGTCTTTTGAATTGAAGCAGCTCCTCCTGCATCGATTCAACCCAACTACTATCCTTTAAGGCATCTTCTACCTTCTTTGGTTCCATCTGAGACAGAAGCATGAGTACAAGCAGACATTCCATGATGAGTTTGTCCTCTTGTTCTCACACCCTCAGAGACATTCCCTATGATGTTTTCAGTTGGATGAGTGTTGTGAATCCTAAGACGAGGAATCACTTCCATTGCAGAGATAAGTCTAGGTTAGACATATTCTGATCAGGAATTGGATCACTCTGTCCAACTGCTGTTTCAGAGTCATTCAATGAGGACTGATTGAATGATTGAGAAACATCATCAACGGTTGGTTGTGAAGTGTATTAACAGTTGCCTGTTCCTTCAGAATACTACTTCCCTCAACCTGGTGTTGTAGTATCACCTGAGGAACTTTGAGGTTGATCAAGTGATTCACTTGTTGAAGCTTCACTATTTCTGGAGATAGTTACACTGTCAGATCTGTGAATAGATGAAGCTTGTTGCCCTTCAGCTCTTGGAGAATTTGGAATAGGTCTGGGAAGCTCATATAGTTGACCTGCATCAGCATCAGCATCACTTTGAGCACCTGTTCCAGCTGAAACATTCTCACAAGATGGTTTAGAATAGTTTGGAAACAATTCTAAATCAAAATATACTCAGGTCCATTCCCCCTAACACAAGGAGTGTGCTCATTAACAACTATGTTGGATGACTCCTCAAATTGTTGATTCTTAATATTGTATACTCTATAAGCTTTGGAGCTAGAAGAGTATCCAATAAAGATAGCATCATCCGACTTCTCAGCAAACTTTGCCAAGTTGTCCTTTGTGTTAAGTATGGTACACCTGCAGCCAAAGGACCTTAGAAAGCCAATGAACGGTGGCCTCTTGTTCCATAACTCATAAGGGGTTTTTCCATGGGGCTTAACTACAAGAACCCTGTTCTGCACATAGCATGCAGTGCTGACTGCCTCTGCCCAGAATGTTAGAGGCAGCTTTGAATCAGCTAACATGGTCCGAGCAGCCTCAATAAGTGTCCTGTTCCTCCTCTCAGCAACACCGTTTTGTTGAGGAGTTCTGGGAGCACTATATTGTCTGGCAATCCCTTTTGAGTCACAGAATGAGTCAAGAACGAAGTTCTTAACTCAGTCCCTTGATCACTTCTAATAATCTTAACCTTGTGATCAATTGATTTTCTATTTTAAGAATAAAAGATTTTAAAGTTTCAGCAGTTTCATCTTTACTACTTAAAAAGAATACCCATGTAAATCTTGTAAAATCATCAACGATCACAAGGCAGTATGATTTCCTTCCAATGCTCATTATACTTGTGGGACCAAAGAGATCCATGTGCAATAAGTGTAATGGAGTAGTGATAGAGTTAACACATTTGGATTTATGAGATGATCTGTGTTGTTTCCCTTTCAGGCATGCAACACAGTTATCTTTGCAGAAAAATTCCTTTTTAGGCAAATCATGTACCAAGTTATTTTTAGCCAATTTATTCATTGTTTTAAAATTTACATGACACATGCGTTTATGCCATAGTGTTGACTCATCACTATCAGCTTTGGAAAGAAAGCATGATACTTCACCCATAGGAGAAGCATTGTTCATATCCAGCTTGTACATATCCCCTTTCCTGGGAGATCTGAGAAGCACCAATTCCGGAGGAATTGTCATCCCTGGTTTGAGGATAATGCACTCATGTTCTGTGAAAAGCATCTGATGCTTCTGATCACAGAATTGAGAAACACTTAACAGATTGTGTTCAAGCTGTTTGACAAAGTGAACTTTGTCAATGTTTATTCTGCCATTGGATATACTTCCTCTGCCAGAAATATATCCTCCGGCCTCACCTCCAAATTGGACAGGCCCTCCATCAAAGTTCTGGAATTGTTGAAGGAGAGATCTGTTCCCTGTCATGTGCCTGGAGCATCCACTATCTACAATCCAGATATTGTTGTTCTTGTCAAATGGATGTCCCTGCACATAAGATGATATGGTTAGTTTTGTTTGGAAGCCCAAGCCTTGCAGGTCTCGGGCTCTTCCAAAGATAGTGACATAATTGAACCAAAAGATATGCAATGGGGTTCAATAGAGGTCATTGTTGAAGAAGAGGTTTGGGCTGCAGCATCTTCCTTGATCTTCCAATCCATCCTTTGGTTGATCTTGAGGATGAGCTTGTTGAAGCTTTTGCAGCATGGTCTTCTTCCGAAGCTTCTCTCTTTTCGGAAGAAGTTTTCACCACCTTTTCTTCCGAAGTAGTCTTCTTCTGAGATGGTTTCAAGGGAGCCTTCTTGTTCTTCCGAACCTTAGAAGTTTTAGCTTCCGAAGCCATTTTCCCTTCGGAAGAAGCAGTTTCTTCCGAAAGCAACTTGGCTTTCGAGACCAACTTTCCCTTTTTCATCATTTGGACCTTTTGAAGTGGTCCAACTGAGAAACCTTCTCTGACTACTTCTTTTCTAACATTATTTGCATAATGTGTGCTCGCTGGATTGTAGTAACAATCTTTAGCCATGTGGTTGTGCAGACCACACATTATGCATGCAATGTTAGTCTTCTGGGAACTTGCAGGTTGCTGTTTCTTGGGTTTCTTCTCTTCATCAGCAACTTTCCCTTTTAACTTCTGATTCTTCAGTAGGACAGGAGTGCTGGTACTACACTCCTTTCCTGAATCAGGAGTACCTACCACTTGAAATCCGGCAGAAATGAAGACACCCTTTTGCTTAGGGTCAAACTTAAGCTTGGACTCTGCAACCTTCTTAGCAGTCCTTCTAGCAGCTTTAGCTCTGCTTCTTCTTGCCTTGGTGGTCAGGATTTGGTCATCACAGGTGGAGATGGGTGTATCCTCCTGTTTCTCCCCTGTGGAGACCACTATTTTTGCTTCATCCTCTAGTTCCAATGGAGAAGGGTCAGCAGTTGGAACCTCTTGCTCTTCAGTACCACATCTAGGTAGTCTTATAGACTCATAAGAGTGTGGTGGAGCTATTTCACTGGTTCCCAACCCTTCTTTGTTTTGATAAAACATTTTGGAATGAGAGGTTGATGCAAGAATAGTTTGGAAGCTTTGCTCAGCAATAGCTTGCTTCCTGGCCTGAGCCTCAGCTGTGACTAACTGGGCTTGAACTTCAGAAAGTTTGGAGATCAGATCTTTGATTTGAGTCTTGTAGTTAGTCTTTTCATGTTTCAAAAGAGACACAGTTTTCTCTAACTCATCAATTTTCCTTTGATAGTCAGATTCAGCTCTTTTAAAGTCAGATTTTAGCACATTTAAAGACTCAACCTCAGATCTGATTTCCGAAATGTAATCCTTATACAATTTAACTTTAGCAATACAGGCAGCAGTACAAAGATGTTCATATACCTGATCATCATCTGTTCCGGCCATGAGTGCTTGAGCGGGAGTCACATCCTGTACCATGAAGCTCCAGTCAACTTCCTGAGCAACAGCAGCTGTTTCAGTTGACTTTTCTTCATGCTTGGGAGCAGTGGGATGTGTGGAGGCCTGTGGGGTTCCCGGGTTGTTCTTAGGAGCCTTGCATTCCCTAGCAAAGTGACCAAGTTGGTTGCAGTTGTAGCACCTTGCTTTGCTCTTATCAAACCCAAACTTGCTGTTGACTGGGTTTTGAGGGAATTGCCTTCCAGTTCTCTTGAAGAACTTCTTCGCTCTGTAAGTTAAAAGAGCCATCTGCTGGACAATGTCCATGTACTCCACATCATCTGGATTGAAGCACTCAAGATCATCAAAGCAGTATTGAAAATCACCAGAGTGTCCACTTCCAGAGACAAAGGCACAACTATCCTGAAAGGAGTTGTGTTGAACCTTTTGAGACTTTGGAGTCTCAGGAAGAGTGATGAAGGGTCCAGTGTGTGAGTTGTCAGGGTAGCATAGCAACTGATGTTGTGGTTCCATGCTTTCCCTTTCAACCACATGAAGGGCTGAACTCTGTTGGTTATTGGAGTGGTCAGAGGAGTTCTGCAT
The DNA here is from genome assembly GCA_024085815.1 of Flaveria linearis. Taxonomy (NCBI): domain Eukaryota; kingdom Viridiplantae; phylum Streptophyta; class Magnoliopsida; order Asterales; family Asteraceae; genus Flaveria; species Flaveria linearis. The sequence continues at coordinate 4,643,161 of CM044018.1, read as the reverse complement.
GTTCATCTCCATCTGAAATGCACTTAGGATACCATACAACTCTGTGAGAGAAAGAGTCTTAAGGTCCGAAGTTCTCTTGATGACAACACAGTAGTGAGTCCATAGTTTAGGAAGAGAAGACATGAACTTCCTAACTATGTCTCTGTTCTCAAGAGCTACTCCAATATCTGCCAGAGTGTCTACTAGCTCAACATACCTGAAGTATTGTTGAGTCAAGGTCTCACCAGCCTTGAAAGTAAAGTTCTCAAACTGCTGCTTCAAGAGATCTTTCTTGTTCTCTTGAGTTTTCTTGGATCCTTCATACATCAGCTTCAAAGCTTCCCATAAATCTTTAGCAGTCTTGCACTTCTTGAAGCGTCTGTAGACGGAGTTGGGGAGAGCAGTTTGGAGACAAGTCATAGCCCTTTGATCTAGCTCTATTCTCTTCCTATCTTCCTCTGAGTAATCATCAACATCTTTTGGAATGATGCGATTACCAGTGGCAGATGTAGTGCTTGGTATGAAAGAACCATTGACAATGGAGTCCCACATCCTTGAGTCTTAACACTTGATGAAGCCTTCCATCCTGATACACCATGTGTCAAAGTCTTCAGGGGTGATCATAGGGGACTTGGTCAAGGTACCGGTTTCCATATCAGCCTTGGAGAGAGCAGCCATTTGAGTGAGTGGATTGTGGTGAGGAGTGAAAAACAGGTTGATTAGGATGGTAAA